>CM077649.1:56317500-56597500 GCA_039707465.1 Rhabdophis nuchalis
GTAAGTCGAGGACTACTTGTGCAGGGTAACCAGAGGTGGTATTCAGTCAGCTCGGACAGATTTGCCCGAACCGGTAGTGGAAATCAAGGGTGAGCCCGCCCACCTGCCCTGGCTCCATGCCATCTGATTTAGGCACGTTTTTGAGCCCAGGCGCATACGCAGAAGGCGTGTGCAATAGCAAAGCGCATGCACGGAAGGCTGGGGGTATGTGCAAAAAGGGTGCATGCGCGGAAGGGGCACGCGGAGAACCGGTGGCAACAAAATGTGAAACCCACCGTTGAGGGGAACTAACGAAAAGTTATTTCGCAAAGCAAACTCTCATGTTTTTAAAAGCATGTGTATCACATCCAGCTCTCCGATTTTTATAAGCTGGGTTCCGATGTGTGTGGTTGAAAAAATAGCATTTGGCTTCCCAGCTCTTAGATATTTCCAGAAACCATGTCAGTCCAAACTTTGCAAATGCAAATTCTCTTCGCGAAAGCAGTGCGTTGCTGCTTCCCCCCCCCCCCCTTTCCTTCCAGTTGTGCATTTTGCGTTTAATAGCACGGCAGTCTCTGGGAGGAAAAAAAATAAATAAACCCAGAGAAATATCCTTTTATAGACACAAGGACAGCTGCTGCGTAATTCGAAATATGCTGTAACACATACATAGAGTTCCAGGCGGTCGTTTTCACCCAGCAGAAGACTCAGTTCTGAATCGCTCTATAGATTTTACATATGGGAACGTAGGGCCTTGAGGTGGGGGGGGGGCACTCCGAGTGAAACTGAATTATATAGAAGCATCGGAAAGTATTGAGATTTTGGCAGGGGAGGGGGTAAAGAAGGGGATGAGTTTTAAGATCCAGGTTTTCTCGAGGTCTTCTGAAAAATGAAAAAAGGGGCTTTCCCCCTAATTAAACAGTTTGTTCCCCGTATGAACAGTTACAATAGTTCACTTAGTGACCGTTTAAACTTACAACGGCACTGAAAAAGTAACATGATCATTTTTTTCTCACTAATGTCTATTAAAGCATCCCCATGGGTTACATAGTTTATGGAGTGGAGGGGAGAAGAGAGGAGGAGAGGAAATAGAAGAGTAGAGTAGAGTAGAGTAGAGTAGAGTAGAGTAGAGTAGAGTAGAGTAGAGTAGAGTAGAGTAGAGTAGAGTAGAGTAGAGTAGAGTAGAGTAGAGTAGAGTAGAGTAGAGTAGAGTAGAGTAGAATTCTTTTTTGGCCAAGTGTGATTGGACACACAAGTTATATTCGGAGGCTTGAAAACTGACTCATGTTTATGACGGTTGTAGGGTCCCAGGTTATGTGACCTTCTGCATTTGTGACCTTCTGACAAGCGAAGTCAACGAGGAAGCCAGGTTCACTGAACAACCGTTTGACTAATCCAACAACTGCATTGATTCACTTAACAAACTGAAATTCTGTTAACAGGAAGGGAAAAACACTGAAAAACAGCATGGTTCTGTGATCTTAAGATACAGCAATAGCACTTAAGACTTATATACCGCTTCACGGTGCTTTACAACCCTCTGTGAGCGAATCAGCATATTGGCCCCAACAATCTGAGTCCTGACTTCACAGACCTTGGAAGGATGGGAGGCTGAGTCAACCTTAAGACGGTCAGGATCGAACTCCTAACAGTGGGCAGAGTTAGCCTGCAATACTGCATTCTAACCACTGTGCCACCATGGCTCATACGCTACACCAGGATAGAAAGAAACAAGCTACATTCACACAACCACTTATGTTTAGTTCTAATCCAGATTTTCCTTTTGATGAATTAGACGATTAATTACTTGAATATGATTCAAGTATTATGCAAATCCAGGAATCCCTAAGCAAATGAAGCATACTGAACCTGGAAGATGTCCGTCAATGATATGTACTGGTGTCAAGCTAGATATGGTCGTAGCAGAGGTGGTATTCAGCAAGTTCTGACCAATTCTGGAGAACCAGTAGCAGAAATTTTGACTAGTTTAGAAAACCAGTAAATACCACCTCAGACTGGCCCGCCCCCTCTATTCTCTGCCTCCCGAGTCCCAGTTGATTGGGAGGAAATGGGGATTTTGCAGTACCCTTCCCCTGCCACACCTACCAAGACATGCCACGCCCACTAAGCCACACCCACAGAACCGATAGTAAAAAAAAAATTGAATCCCACCCCTGGGTCATAGCCAATTTACAAGCTTTATATTTGAACGGTCTTCCACAAAATGGTTCCACTTAAAGGGAGAAGTCCTACATTATCTGCCAAGCGCAACGAACAGTTGACTGAACACATCGCATTGAGGATGTGTTCGCTCCAAAATGCTTGCTAAAATGAAAATTACATTGCTACAGAGTTGGGGGCGATTTTATGTCATTTGCATAACGATTGTCCTAGGCGTCAATTTGCACCATTTGCCTCATGATGCTGTTATGGAAATGAAGTAAACTGATATAACTGATGTAATTAGTGTCACTTGTGAGATGACATACCATACCATATATCAATGTAAATTGAATGGCGTTGTCCAGATTAATATGGTTACTTTGGAAGCAGTGGACCTGTCCATTATGTGAGGGGATGTCTGGAAGGAAATTTAACAGAGCAATAGAATAACATAGTTGGAAGTGATCTTGGAGGTCTTCTAGTCCACCCCCTGCTATGCCATTTCAGACAAATGATTATCCAACATCTTCTTAAAACCTTCCAGTGTTGGAGCATTCACAACTTCTCGAAGGCAAGTTGTTCCACTGATTAAATGTTCTAACTGTCAGGAAATTTCTCTTTAGAAGCAACTTAGAACTAAGGAGAAATTTCCTGAAACGTTGGAACAATTAATCAGTGGAACAGCTTGCCTCCAGAAATTGCTCCAACACTTGAAGTTTTTAAGATGTTGGATAATCATTTGTCTGAAGTGGTGTAGGGTTTCCTGCTGAAGCAGGGGGTTGGACTAGAAGACCTCCAAGGTCCCTTCCAACCCTGTTATTCTATTCTGCGACAGAGGGGGTCTGCTATATGTTGGTTTCAAAGTGATTTTAATACTCTACACCTTCCAGTGTTGCCATGGATTCGGGCAGCCTTGCCAATTTGATAAACTAATGAGAAATAAATCAGTAAATAAGTATTCCTCAAGGAAACGGAGAGAACACAACAGCCAACCACATGCTTTGATTGCATAAGCTTTTAAGAATTTCCATTTTCACCTGGGTTTCTGCTTAGAGAGAATTAGGTCTCTGCTCCAAATGACCATTGATTTATTTCTCACTCCTCCTAGATGCCATTATTAAATTCCTAGGCTTCATTTTGATTATTTTAATGACCGAGGTGAAAGATATATTATTTTTTCAGTTAATGCTATCATTGCAATTTGGGCAAAAAGAGTAAGAAAATTGATGGTTAGCCTCTCTAAGTTGTTCTGAGATATCCATCCCTTTCCCAGTTTAAAAAAAAAAAGTCTTTTCATGACATACAGAAGTTTTTTTTAGTTTAGTTTAGTTTTTATTAAATTTATATACCGCCTTATCTCCCCGAGGGGACTCAGGGCGGTGCACAGAAAATAAATACAATAAAATATTAGAAATAAGTTAAAAATAAATTAAATTTGGAACCCATGCTAAAATTGTCATTACAAACCCAATTTAAAATCACATTTAAAACTACTGGTCACGTTTTTTTTAATGCTATGTTGGCATGTTGTTGGAATATTTTACTTTGCCCACCAATAGTCATCTAAAAAAAATGTCCCAAAAAACAAATGACCCCCCCCCCCCCCCAAATTTCTGTTGCTAAGTTAGACATTTGTTAAGGGAGTTTTGCCCCATTTTATGACGGTTAGACATTTGTTAACGGAGGATTTTTTTTTTTTTTAAGAATAGATTAGAATTCTTTATTGGCCAACTGTGATTGGACACACAAGGAATTTGTCTTTGGTGCATTTGCTCTCAGTGTACATAAAAAGACAAGATACATTCATCAAGAATCCTAAGGTACAACATTTAATGATAGTCACAGGGTACAAATAAGCAATCGGGAAACAATCAATATCAATATAAATCGTAAGGATGCAAGCAACCAAGTTACAGTCCTACAGTCGTAAGTGGGAGGAGATGAATGATAGGAATGATGAGAAGACTAATAGTGATAGTAATGCAGCCTGATAGTTTGATAGTGGTGAGGGAATTAATTGTTTAGCAGAGTGAGGCGTTCGAGGGAAAAACTGCCCTTGTGTCTAGTTGTCTTGGTGTGCAGTGCTCTATAGTGTCGTTTTGAGGGTAGGAGTTGAAACAATTTATGTCCAGGATGTGAGGATCTGTAGATATTTTCATGGCCCTCTTTTTGACTCGTGCAGTGTACAGGTCCTCAAATGTACACTGCAGGTTGGTAGCCATTGTTTTTTCTGCAGTTCTGATTATCCTCTGAAGTCTGTGTCTGTCTTGTTGGGTTGCAGAGCCAAACCAGACAGTTATAAAGGTGCAGATGGCAGACTCAATAATTCCTCTGTAGAACTGTATCAGCAGCTCCTTGGGCAGTTTGAGCTTCCTGAGCTGACAAAGAAAGAACATTTTTTGTTGTGCTCTTTTGATGACGTTTTTGACGTGAGGCATCCATTTTAGGTCTTGAGATAGGATAGAACCTAGAAATTTGAAGGAATCTCTACTGTTGATACCGTGTTTCCCCATTCTTGCTATAGATGTTAAGTGAATCCCCCCAGTTGTTTAAGTTAGTAACACGGTTGTTAAGTGACTCTGGATTCTCCATTGACTGTGCTTGTCAGAAGGTCGCAAAAGAGGATCAAACCATCATAAATATGAGTCAGCCGCCAATGGCCCGACCCTCTGGAACGACCTACCCCCTGAACTTACGGACCTCCGCTCCTTCCGCCAACATCTTAAGACATACTTTTTTCATCTTGCCGGCCTGGCCTAATTCGCACAACCATATTGAAGACTGATCATTAAATTGTTTTACATTGGATTTTAATGGTCAAAGTGTTAGGGGATTTTAGCACAGGGTATTATGTGTTTAATTAGTTTTTAGTACTTATTTATTTTTTTAACTTCCTGTGCACCGCCCCGAGTCCCTTCGGGGAGAGAGGCGCGGTTTTATAAATCTAATTAAATAAATAAATAAATAAATAAATAAATAAATAAATAAATAAATAAATTAATAAATAAATAAATAAATAAATAAATAAATAAATATCTGAATCTTGATCACATGACCATGGGGGATGCTGCAACAGTTGTAAGTGTGAAAAAACTATCACAGGTCACTTTTTCAGTGCCAGCGTAACTTAAACGTTCACAAAATGAGCTGTTTTAATGTCGAGGATTAACTGTACAACTATAAAAATGTAGTTTCGGAAACATTACACAGCTCTTCATTGACTTAAATATACTAGTGATGTTTGGCATTTAGGGGTTTTGGTCTCTGGGAGGAGATGATGGGCTGATCATCAGGAAAATAAAATCTAGTTATAGATGCGGACAGTGTACTATTTACACATCGCAATATTTTATGTGTCCCGTATTTGATTTCTCACATTAAAAACTTCCCCGATTGGCTTTGGCCGCTGGCCCACTAAAATCCAAAACTCTTTTGCCCAATTAAAGAAAATGTGCCTGATTAAAGTTATTCAATTAAACATATCTTGGTCAGCGAAACCATTAAAATGAAATGTCCTAATGGAATTTATTTAAATTTGCATGTAATTACAGCAACTGCTTTGAAGGAAAGGGTTTTTTTCATTTTGAGATATTGCATTCCTGTCCTGCAATGACCTCTGTCTTAAAAAAAAGATACAGTTGAGTTCCCCCCTCCCCCAAATCAGTCATGTCCACCTCTAGGGCTGTGGTGCTCATCTGGGGGGATTGGTGGCCATCTACACTTCCTAGCTGAGGGACCACCGGTATCCAAAGATGTTTCTGAGGTCATGTGGCCAGCACATCCTGCCGCAGTAGAGAGCGTGCGATATAACACGGAAAGCTGCTACCTTCCCACTGAATGGTACCTATTTGTCTACTTGAGGTTGAGGAGGAACTACTTGAGGTTGAGGAGGAACATGGGCCAGTCCTGAAGTCTGAGGAAGGCTCGGACGAGGGCTTTGCGTCAGAGGAAGAGAGGGGCCAAGGCCATCTGGTAGCTTTGTGCTGCTTCCAGAGCCTCCGGAGTCTGAGATCAGCGAGGCAGAAGAACAGTGGGAGCCTGTTCCCAGTGTGCACATGAGCAGAGCTGCCAGAAGGCAAGAACAATTAAGAAAACAGGGTTGACTTGGGAGTAAGGCTTGGATTGGCCCCTCCCATAAGACATAGAAGGGGAGCAAATGGGACATGAGTCTTTCCAGGAAGTAATTAGTCCATCAGGTTGGTTCAAGCTTTGAAAAGTAATGTTTGACTCTGTGCTAAGTTTAGCCTTGCAAAACTAAGGGAGATAAGCTGGGTACTTATCAACATTCTCCTGAAAGAGTGTGGCAACTCGAGCAGACATCTGTCAGAATCTTCATAGACTGTTTGTGAAGCCGTGCGAGCTGTGAATGACCATAATTCACAGCTGTATAAATAAAGAGGGGTTTGGGGACTAAGATTGTGATTTATGCTTTCTCAGGAAGTCTAGATCAGAACCCTTCCTTCCTTCCTTCCTTCCTTCCTTCCCTCCCTCCCTCCCTCCCTCCCTCCTTCCTTCATCACAGTATCCTGCTGTCATGTGATTTCTTTGCTAACTTCCTACAGACCAATATCAAGCCAGCAGGACATGATATTCTTGTTTCATGACCTGCAATGATTCACTTCATGATGGCAAGCCAGAATATCCGTCACTAAAAGCAGTATGTTGGCCTTCATATCTGCATCAGTTAGTAACAGAAATTACAATTTCGATTTTGATCACTATCGTTAACTGTAATGCTTATCTGGTTGAGAATTACAGTATCTTTATACATCACCTACACCGTGAATTTGATCACCTTCACAAGGGAAGCTTTGTAAATCAGATTCATGATGAGACATCATCAACATATAGGTAGTCCTCGACTTACAACAGTTCATTTAGTGACCATTCAAAGTTACAACAGTGCTGAAAAAAGTGACTTATGACATTTTTCACACTTATGACTGTTGTGATTGTGGTCATGTGATTTACACTCGGATGTTTGACAACCTGGTTCATATCTATCACGGTTGCAGTATCCTGGGATTGTGGGATCCCCTCTTGACAAGCAAAGTCATTGGGAAGCTGGATTCACTTAACAACCAAGTTACTAATTTAACAACTGTAGTGATTCACTTAACAAATGTGGTAAGAAAAGTTGTAAAATGGGGCAAAACTCAATTAATCTCTCACTTAACAACATAATTTTTGGGCTCAATTGTTGTCATGTTGAAGACTTGTTAAATGTGAAGTAGTGTCAGACACGTTGCGATCCCATGGAAAACGTTCCTCCAGGCCTTCCTGTCCTCTACCACAGGGGTCTCCAACCTTTGCAACTTTAAGTCTGAAGGACTTCAGCTCCCAGAATTCTCCAGCCAGCTTTGCTATGTGGGTACTGTATATACATAATAAGCTTTGCTGGCTGGAGAAGTCTGGGAGCTGAAGTCCTTCAGACTTAAAGATGCAAAGGTTGGAGACCCCTGCTCTACCATCCACTGGAGTCCATTTAAGCTCACGCCTATTACTTCCATCCAGCCACCTCATTCCCTGTCGCCCCCTTCTTCTTTTACCCATTGTGACCCCATGGACAATCTTCCTCCAGGCCTTCCTGTCCTCTATCATCTCTGGAGTCCATTTAAGCTCACACCTACTGCTTCTGTGACTCCATCCAGCCATCTCTGCCGTCCCCTTTTCTTTTGACCCTCAATGTTTCCCAGCATGAGGCTCTTCTCCAGTGAGTCCTTCCTTCTCATTAGGTGGCCAAAGTATTTGAGTTTCATCTTGAGGATCTGGCCTTCTGAAGAGTAGTCGGGGTTGATCTCCTCCAGGACTGACCAGTTTGATCAATCATTCGGGACTACCTGAATGTATCTGTGATCACCCACTCATTTGTTTCAGCCTAAATCTTCTCTGGCTTAATGCATCATAAACGCAAACAAGGCCCTTCCTCAAAAAAAAAAAAAAAATCCATGGATTTGACAGCCAAAGTATAATAGTGCTCTTATTTTTTTTTTTTAAGCATTTCAAGATAGTGAAAGAATCATCCAACATACTACTAGCAATCTTTCTCCATTTGTTTGTTCGTGCAGACATACTTATATGGGAAGTTTTTTTTACAAAAATTATTTATTGTTTAATTAACACCATTGCTCCTGAAAATATATTTTCAATCCTCCTGGGCATGTTTTATAGGATTTCATTAGCGCCGGGTAAAACAAGCAATGACGCTTTTCCATGTGCTTTGATTGCAGGGCCCGGTCTTGTAAATCGGAAATGCAAATGTTTGTCAGCTTGCGGGAAATAATATGTCAGCAGATGCAAAGAGCTCACACAATGCTTTTGGGAAACTTATCACTGTACCATTTTTGATTTTTGCCCTCCCCATCGCTTAGAATATATTATATTATTATTAGCGAGTGGCATGGTTACAGTAGCCAGGAGACCACGATGCTCTTGCTCGTAGGGGTGTTTTTAGTCCTCCGGAGCCTTCAGGGACCTTCAGGAGGCTTCCCTGAAGGCTCCGGAGGACTAAAAATGACCCTACGAGCAAACCAGAAATGACTGACAGGGCAACGCCTCGCGTGCCCTGACAAATGGCTCTGTGTGCCACCTGTGGCACACGTGCCATAGGTTCGCCATCCCGGACTTAGATCTTAAATTGAGGGATACCTGTACCCCAGTGGTGGGTTTCAAATTTTTTAGAACCTACTCTGTAGGTGTGGCCTATTTTGTGGGCATGGCTTGGCAGTCATGTGACAGGGTGGGAGTGGCCAACTTTTAAAATGTGGTGAAACTCATTTAACAACGCTCTTGCTTAGCAACCAAAATTTTGGACTCAATTGTGATGATAAATTATCTTTCTTTCTTCCTTTCTTCCTTCCTTTCCTTTCCTTTCCCTTCCCTTCCTTTCCTTTCCTTTCCTTCCCGTTGGGTCACTGGCAGCGGCGGGCCAGATTTACTTCCAGGTACGCCGGTGGAACCCCCTCTCACCGGTTCTCTAAATTTAACCAACCGGCTCTCGCAAGTAGGTGCGAGCCTGCAGAAACCCACCACTGCTGTACCCATAGGACAACTAAAGCAGGGGTCTCCAACCTTTGCAACTTTAAGTCTGAAGGACTTCAGCTCCCAGACTTCTCCAGCCAGCTTTGCTGGCTGGAGAAGTCTGGGAGCCGAAGTCCTTCAGACTTAAAGTTGCAAAGGTTGGAGACCCCTGAACTAAAGCAAACTGTATTTGAATAGCAAAAAAAACCAAAAACAAAAACCTTGGAACACAGGAAGCATTGAACCAGACATCCCGTCCATATCACGTTGGAAACTCGAGTCCTGGGAAATGCAATTCTATTGAACGCTTTCCTTCCTCCATTAGAAGCCCTATTCTACCCATTCACAATTAGTGCTTCTTCAAACAGTCTTATTTTTTGTTATTATTATACATACCCATCACCTGCTTCATTTTAGGGGTAAACACCGAGGGTGGGTTCCTGTATCGGTTTGCTTCACACACAATGGATATGCCCAAATCAGGGAACTGAAAACCAGGCCGCCTGATCTCCTCTGGAAAAGTTACCGTGTTTTCCCGAAAATAAGACAGGGTCTTATTTTCTGTTGACCCCTGAAATAAGCACTTGGCCTTATTTTCGGGGAGGTCCTATTATTTTTGAGGTACAGGAGGTGGCGAATGTGGTCACCTCATAGCTACTGTTGTGTTGTGCCTCACTGCGCCTGACGCTCTTTTTGCGGCGGCCATTAGCGTGACAGAAGGGGGTGCAGTGGCTAGGGTTGTGAGAGTGGCCATTAGGTAAGGGGAGGATGGGGCATGTTCCCCCCCTCGCTTCCCCGCCTTCCGGCTGCCCATTAGTTTGAATATTTTGGGGGAGGGCTTATTTTCAGGGGAGGGCTTAGTTTAGCACATGCACTTAAAAGCCCGATTGGGCTTATTATCCCAGGAAGTCTTATTTTCAGGGAAACAGGGTAGATTAGGTTAAGTTATACCCAACCAGTTTCGAATGCAAGGCTATCATAAGAACATAAGAATAGCCTTGCTGGAACAAGCCACAGCCCATCCAGTCCAGCATTCTGTCTCACACAGTGGCTCCCTATTTGCTTCAGGGTCTTCCCAAGCAGATGTCTTCACCTGCTTATGATTCCCTGCAAATGGCATTGAGAGATATCCTGCCTATCTCTCCAACCCGGAGGGTGTCCTTAGGCATCCATAATGATAGCCATGGATACCCTTGTTCTCCATGAACTCGTCTAATCCTTTCTTAAAGGTGTCGAGGCTGACAGCTGTCACCACTTCTTCTGGCAGGGAGTTCCATAGACCAGTCATCCTCTGGGTGAAAAAGTACTTCCTCTTATTTGTTTGAGGTCTAGCTTCCAAATGTTTCATGGAGTGCCCCCTAGTTCTAGTGTTGTGCGATAGGGAAAACAGTTTTTCCTTTTCGACTTTGTCCACACCGTGCATGATTTTATAGACTTCAATCAGGTCACCTCTCAAGCGCCGTCGTTCTAGAGTGAAGAGGCCCAGCCGTTGCAACTTCAGATGGTAAGGAAGGTGTTCCAGCCCCCTAATCATTCTGGTTGCCCTCCTCTGCACCTTTTCCATTTCCATAATATCCTTCTGAAGGTATGGTGACCAGAACTGTACACAATACTCCAGATGGGGCCTCACCATAGATTTATAAAGAGACAAAATGACACTTGCTGACTTATTTTCTATACCCTTCCTAATGATCCCTAGCAATGAGTCTAGCAATCAAAACTTGGCTGCTCCTGGAAGATTTGGGGATATGAACTTTGTGACCGTTTATGAACATGGTGTGGTGGCCTAGTGGTGAAGACCCTCGCCTCCCACTCTGACGACTGAGAGTTCAATCCTAGATGTTTCTCTCTCCGAGGGCCCAAAGAAAAAAATATCTGCTGTGAACTCCATGAGGTGTCAGGAAGGGTATTCGGCCAGTAAATGCTCAGCTCCATCCAGTCGCCAGAGTCTACCTTGAATTAAGGGGTTACAGGGACACAGAAAGGGAGTTAACATTGTGACTGTTTATATTGACAGAATGTTGTTAGGTTTTTTTGCAGCATTAGGAGTTTGAATAGTATGCATATAGTTGGTTGCACAATCAGCCAGATGTTTAGACTGGATTTGACATTTTGGCCACCCATTGAGTTTTACTATGTTACAGTTGTTACAGTTATTACTATTTAAAATGCATTGTTTTAACCTTTGTTACAAAGGTGAAGACTCTGGCTCTAGAGATGACTATGATTGAAAGAGTCTGTAAGCCTACATAATGTTATTATGGTTATTAATACTTAATGTACATTGTTTTAATCTTAAGTTACAAAGGTGGAGCGTCAGCTATGATTGAAACGGTCTGTGAGTTTACATAATAAATGTCCAAATAGAAATATGTTATCCGCCAGGGTGGCACAGTGCTTAGAATGCAGTATTGCAGGCGGACTCTGCTCACTGCCAGCAGTTCGATCCTGATCGGCTCACGGTTGACTCAGCCTTCCATCCTTCCAAGGTGGGTAAAATGAAGACCCAGATTGTTAGGGGCAAGATGCTGACTCTGTAAACCGCTTAGAGGAGCTGTAAAGCACTGTGAAACGGTATGTACTTTGTTTCCCCGAAAATAAGCCCTCTCCGAATATAAGCCCTCCCTGAGAATAGTGCAACACAACAGCAGCCACGAGGTGACCACACTCGCCACCTCCTGCACCTCAAAAATAATAGAGCCTCCCCAAAAATAAGGCCAAGCGCTTATTTCGCGGGTCAAAAGAAAATAAGACTATATCTTATTTTCGGGGAAGCATGGTAAGACTAAGTGCTTTTGTTATGTTTGTCACCGTGCCATAAGGAAACCAAAAGTTTCTTTGGGGACAAATAAGCAGGTCAATTCCAATTGGAGGAGGTAGTCCTGAAGCTATTTTGGTGCTCTAATAGAATTCAGCACTATAAACTACAGTGGTACCTCGGTTCACGAACGCCTCTCTTCACGACCAATTCGGTGTACGACCAAAAATTTCCAAAAAAATGTGCCCCGGTTCACGAACTCCACCTCGCTTCACGAACTCCGCGTTATAAACGAGGGCTGGCTGGGGTGGGGTGACGCAGTGGCGGCCGGTCCATTGAGGGCGCAGGCGAATTGTGAGTTCGCACTGCGCCTTTTCCGGGCTGCACCCTGCCGCGGTTGTTGTGAGTGAGGGGGACGGGTGTGTGTGTGGAAGCGAAGGCGGGGGGGAGGAGCTGCCTTCCCGGCCGGGCTCCGCAGCTGAGGAGCGGCCGCGCGCGGTTTGCTCCATCGCCCCTCAGCTGCGGAGCCCGGCCGGGAAGGCAGCTCCTTCCCCCCTGTCTTCGCTTCCACACACACCCCGCGCATGGCTGCCACCATGACTTTCGCCCGTCTCTTTCTGGGCTCGGCGCTTCTGCTTGTCGGGACGCTTCCCAGAAGCGCCGAGCCCAGAAAGAGATGGGCGAAAGTCATGCTGGCAGCCACGCGCAGGGTGTGTGTGGAAGCGAAGGCAGGGGGGAAGGAGCTGGCTTGCTCCATCCTGGCTTGCTCCATCGCTTGTACATTGAACCCTATGGGAAACTGTGCCTCTCTTCACAACCAATTCTGTTCGCGAACAGAGTCAGTTCAAGAATCACGACCAAAAAACAAGGTCAGAACGGATTAACCGGATTTACATTGAACCCTATGGGAAATTGTGCCTCGCTTCACGACCAATTCGGATCGCGAACAGTCCGTTCACGAATTAAGTTCGTGAACCGAGGTACCACTGTACTTCCCAATTGTGAGTTAGTGTGATTTAAAACTATATACATCCACATATGCTAATATAAAAAGCCTTGTCATGTAGATAGATGAGATCTTCCCTCCCTTTGTTTTTTAAAGAAAAGTGGCCTGATAAAGTAACACAATTCTCTGCTAAGCTTTTGTGTTGTCCGTGGCGTGTCCTTTCCAAGCTGTTCTGGCTTTGACATTTGCACCGTCTTGATGTTCAAGAGGAAACGTCTCTGATCTAAGTGCAGATTAATCATCTCAGCTCTTCTTCACACTGGGCAGGCAGCTGTGAACAATCTCTCTTTTAAATTCCTCTAAGCTGCAACTACCAGCGGTGAGATTCACTTAGGTTTACCACCGGTTCACAACTGTGAGCGCGCATGTACACCTTCCATGCATGCATGTGGCCTTCCACCATTTGCTTTGCTCGCTCGTGCAGCATGCACACATGTGCATGGCGTTGAAAATGGGGCCACATAGGACGTTTTGGGGGCAAGGGGCAGGAGGGCAGGCCCACCCACAGATTGGCGCTACCAGTTCGTGGAAACCGGTCCGAACCGGTTACTACCATAATAACCCGCTACTACCAATCACATGTGTTCTGATGAACAGCAAGAGAAAAAGAGCTGAATTGTAAGGCAGAACACATCAAGCGCATGGGCTTGTGGAGTACATCCATAATGTGACATTACTTTCCCCAATGTCCGAAACAGCTTCCTCAAATCATTACAAAATAAGATCTAATGTGGGTCGGTCACTGGCCAGTCTTCCAAGCTTTTGAACTCATGCTGGAACCCATCCTCAGGGAGCCTCTGTCTGAACAGAAGGATCCAATCTGGGTCGGTCACCAGGAACAGAAGTTTAGTCTTCCGAGCTTTCGGACTCGTGCCGGAGCCCATCCCCAGGGAATTTCTCTCGCACAAAATGTCATTCTGTCATTCTGGTGAGAATGTCACCCTGGTGAGAGAGAAGTTCCCTCAGGATGGGCTCCAGTACGAGTCCAAAAGCTCAGAAGACTAAACCTCTCATCCCGGGGAATGACCCAGATTGAATCCTGCAACATTATCCTCGGACATGTTCATTTGCCTTTATTTGTGTTACAAAATCATTCCAAATTGCAAATGGGCAGAATATCTGAGACATCCAAGCCCTATTTTGGTCAACCACAAGGGTTGTGGCCTACGAGATGCAGAATTGTCAAAAGAGGTCCCTGCTGAAGCCGCCAGAAGTTGAGGATGTCAATCCCCTATTTTAGATTTTGTTATGCGATCCGTATCTTTATTCGTTGAGAATTTGGTCAGCTGACTATTAATAATGAACAGTCAGTCTGCTATACCTCAACTTACAACCATTTGTTTAATGACAACTCAAAATTATGACGTTACTCGAAAAAGTGACTTACAAAGAGTCCTTGCCGTTGTGACCATTGTAGAGTCTTTGCAAATTGCATGATTATGATCTAAGTGCTTGGCAAGCATCACACATCTATCCCAGTCGCAACACCCTGTGATCACAAATAACATTTGTGACCTTCCCTATCAGATTCCGATGAGCAAAGTCAATGGAGAAGCTTAGCAGAGAAGGATGCTGTCTCACTTAACAACTGCGGTGTTTCACTTAACGACCACAAACAAACAAAGTTGTACGGTTGGGTGCATGTCTTACCTAACAACAACACTTAATGATGCCTTTCCCAGTCCCTGTTGTGGTTGTACGTCAAGGTTGTATATAACGCAGTAGCTGTAGTGCTTAAGGCCACAAGCAAGTCCTGCTATAGGCACAAACCCAGCTGAGTGACCCTGAGCCACTCACTGCCGGTCAATGCTGGCGGGCGACGCCCAGGGGGAGGGCCTTCTCTGTGGCAGGCCCGGCCCTCTGGAATGACCAACCTCCGAACTTCGCACCATTACGGACCTTCACCTTTTTCGCCGTTCAAACCCACTTCTTTCACCTACCTGGCCTAGCTTAGAGCTTAGATTTTAGATTTTAGCTTAGACATTAGCCTAGATTTTAGACTAGAAATAATTTAACTGTATTTGGTAGGGGATTTTAAAAGTTTTTAGTTATATTTTAGCACAGGCTAGTTAATTTAATTTCATTTTAACACTGTATTGTATTTATTGTATTGTTTTATATTTGCCTGTGAGCCGCCCTGAGTCCCTTTGGGGAGATAGGGCGAGATATAAATCCAAATAAACTGAAACTGAAACTATCTCTCAGCCGTAACAAGGAGGCAATGGCAAACCCCTTCTGAAAAACCTTGCCAAGAAAACTGCAGGGACCAATTCAGATGATCACCAGGAGTCAACGGTAACTCAAAATCCACATACCCATCCACAAAAAAATTAAGAAAAGCAAAAATATACAATCCCCCAAACCCCAACTTCACTGCGCATGGGCATGCGCCTCCTGCCAGCCAGTTGATTTTCAGGTCTCTGCCACGCATGCGCAGGGGGCGAGGCACATGTGGGAGATGTGTGCATATGTGGGGGGGGGGAGCACAAGGGAGTGCAGCACATGCACACACACACGCAGCCCCTTTTTGGTCCCAGGAGGCTGCAGGGAGGCCTACTAGGCCCCAAATGGGGAGTGGAGGGGTTGTGCGGGCATGTGCCAGGGGAGCGTGGAGGGGGGGGGGTCATTCACATATGCGCAGGGGGTAGAGGGCAGTGGCTATCACACACGCATTGCATTATGGGTGAGGGCACGCATGCGCACGCGCTGCCACACATCAAGACAAAAAGGTTAGCCATCACTGGTCTACTCACTCAATGAATTATATCAATAGCTTAATTTCCAACAAGGGTCAACACAAACCACCTTAATTCCATTTTATTCAAGCCAAAAACTGTGGCTGAGCCCAGCCGACATGTCTAAATGTCTCGGAGGGTGGCATTAAAGTGGAATTGGAGAAATTGCTTGGACGGGGGAGACAATTCAATCTGTTCAAGTCCAACGATCTCAGGAGAAAAATGAGCTAACTTCCTTCCTTCCTTTTCACCGAAAGCTGACGGAACTGAGAATTTCCAATGTTCTCTCATCATCTGTAGCATCACTACATTAACCAACGGAATGAGACATTTCAGGCTGCGAAAATTGGAGTGTAAGGAAGGCTGAGCGCCAAAGAACGGAGGCCTTTTTTGAACTCTGGTTCTGGAGAAGACTCCTGAGAAACCCTTAGCAAGACACTCAAACCGGTCAGTCCTAGAGGAGATCAACCCTGACTGCTCTTTAGAAGACCAGATCCTGAAGATGGAACTCAAATACTAATGAGAAGGAAGAACTCCCTGGAGAAGAGCCTCACGCTGGGAACGATGGAGGGCAAAAGAAGAAGGGGGCAACAGAGAATGAGGTGGATGGATGGAGTCACCGAAGCAGCAGGCATGAGATTAAATGGACTCCAGAGGATGGTAGAGGACAGGAAGGCCTGGAGGAACGTTGTCCATGGGGTCGCGATGGGTTGGCCACCACTTCATAACTAACAAGAACAACAACAATCCTGTGGAACTGGCCGGTGAATTGGACATGCATGGATGCAGATTCAAATCTCCGATAGTCTTTTCTATATAAGTGGAATATGCTATTGCTTGAGTTTTCTTTTTGACAATGGCTGGAGAAATGAAGCTAATCTCCAATGACAAATAGCCAACTCAGTGACAGTGACAACGGTTCTCAAGAAAAGAAATGCACAAATAGAAGAAATAAAATGCCCACATTCCCTTGAGGAAAACACAGCTACTTATTTAAACACACTGAGTTTTCCCATATATGGCTCTCTCTCCTCGAAGCAACATTTAGCAGATGAGAAACCAAAAGAAACTTGTCTGGAATATACAATGGATTTTATTTCTTACTTATTCACCCTTCTTATTGTCTTTGCTTCTCCTCTAATAAGTCTATTGTTTTTCTTAAACATCTCTTCAATTAATATTATATATATATATTTAAAGTCCTTTGTTTTGGGGGAAATAAAAGTACAGATAGTCCTCACTTAACAACTTCCATGTTTAGCAACAGTTTGAAATTACATTAAAAGCAAGCTTTATGACCGGTCTTCACAGTTATGACGGTGACGGTTACTGCACGCCCACAACAGTCACCAATGTGACTGCAATTTCCTTGCTTTCAACAAGCAGAATGAATGGAAAAGCCAGTCACACAATACCTTGCTTAATGACTGTAAGTGGTTCACTTAATGACTGCAGCAGAATTAAGGTCATATGCCCGTCATGGGCAATTGATGTCCTGTTTCATTACCAGGTCACTAAGGGACATACAGAGGTAGTCCTCAATTTACAACCATTTATTTAGTGACCGAAGTTAAAACAGCACTGAAAAAAATGGCCTATGACGGCTTTCACGCGTACGACCATTCCCGTGGTCACATGATCAAAATTCAGACGCTTGGCAACTGGCTTGTATTTATGACAGTTGCAGTGTCCCAGGGTCAGGGGATCACCTTTCTGACAAGCAAAGCCAATGGGGATACCAGATTCACATAACGACCGTGTTACTAACTTAACAACGGCAGAGATTCACTTAACAATTGTAGCAAGGAAGTCCCTAGAAACGGAGCAGTCCTGCTTGGCAACAGAAAATTTGGGCTCAATTATGGCTGTGAATTTTTGTAATGTCGCCACATTACAAAAAAGATGTTGGAAAAGTGCAGAGAAGAGTAACTAAGATGACTGAAGACCTGGAGACTAAAACATATGAAGAGCGGTTGCAGAAATTGGGTATGGCTAGTCTAGAGAAAAGGAAGACTAAGAATGACATGAGAGCAGTATTTCAGTATTTGAAGGCCTGCCACAAAGAAGAGAGAGGTCGATTTATTTTCCAAAGCATCTGAAGGCAGGATAAGAAACAATGGAGGGAAATTAATCAAGGGGGGAAGCAACCTGGAATGAAGGAGAAACTTCCTGATAGAGAAAGCAATTCACCAATGAAACGCCTTCCCTCCAGGCGTTGTGGGTACGCCTATGGTCTTTCGGGTGCGTTTCAAGGTGTTGATCACCATCTTTAAAGCGCTCCATGGCATAGGACCTAGCTATCTGCGAGATCGCATCCTGCCCCATACATCCCTTCGACCGATTCGCTCCCACAGAGAGGGACTTCTCCAGGTGCCGTCCACTAGGCAATGCCAGCGGGCAACGCCCAGGGGAAGGGCCTTTTCTGTGGCGGGCCCAGCTCTATGGAACAACCTACCCCCAGAGCTCAGAACAACCACGGACCTCCGCGCCTTCCGTCAAAAGCTCAAGACTCATCTCTTCCAGCAGGCCGGCCTGGCCTAACCTACCTTCCAGCCTTTTTAGTCTGAATATCTAAATTGTTTTAATTAGCTTTTTAAGGGGTTTAGTTTTTAGGATTTTAGGTTTTTTAGCGCAGGGATAAATTGTTTAATCTGATTTTATATATTTATGATGTATCTATGTTTGTACGTTTTTGATTCTCCTGTGCACCGCCCCGAGTCCCTTCGGGGAGAGGGAGCGGTCTACAAATTAAATTTTTTATTATTATCATCATCATCATCATCATCACAGGTTTTAGAGAATGGTCATTATAGGTCCTCTTACTTGAGCAGGGGGTTGGACTAGAAGACCTCCAAGGTCCCTTTTAGCAATATTCTGACTTTTTTCAGCTGTGGCTGCCAGTCCCTATGCAGTCGTTAAGCAAGGGCTACCTGGGAAAGGTGCTTTCAGATGTGCAAGCTTTTGCTACTGTAATTTTACTACCAAGGTAGCGTTGATACTCAAGGTTTGTGCCTCCTTGTCTGGATTACCTTAAAGCAGGCGTCTGCAAAGTTGGCTCTTTTAAGACGGGTGGACTTCAACTCCCTGGCTGGGGCATTCTGGGAGTTGAAGTCCACCCGTCTTAAAAGAGCCAACTTTGCAGACCCCTCCCTGCCTTAAAGGACTGACAGTATTTGACCTTATGCATTTTCACACCCTTGCACTTAAAATCATATCAAGACTCTGCCTGAGGCCCCGTGGCATGTTTGATTTCAACGCATCTACAGAATGGGATATGCTGACTACAGGCTTCATATACATGGGCCCTAGGCAGGGGTGGTGGGGTAGCGGTCATTATTAAGGAAGGCCTTGAGCCGAGAGAGACCATTGTGCCTCAGACTACCGGCTGTGAGTCCCTCTGCGTGAAGTGGGGCCTAGGGAGGCAGTTGGGCTTGCTGGTTGTATACCTGGCTCCCCGCTATGTAACAGCAGCCCTGCCCGAGCTCCTGGAGGTGATCGCTACGGTGGCAGTTGAGACCCCCAGACTTATAGTCATGGGGGACTTTAACCTGCCATCGTTGGGCGAATCATCCGTGGTAGCTCGGGAGTTCATGGCTTCCATGACGGCCATGGACCTGACCCAAGTAATTCAGGGCCCCATCCACGAGGGTGGACATACGCCGGATCTCATCTTTGTCTCGGGCCAATGGAAGAGTGATCTGGGTACAGGGGACATAGTCATCACACCCTTGTCATGGTCAGACCACTCACTTCTCCGGCTCGACTTTCCGACCGCTGCTCCCCTCCGCGGGGAGGCGGAACCAGAGTTACCAATCTGGTACCGCCCCAGGCGCTTGATGGACCCTGATGGGTTCCAGACAGCGCTTGGGCCATTTCCTGTATCCCTGACCCGCGCCCCGATGGAGGACCTCACGGCCGCATGGAATAGTGCGGCCGTGGGAGCCTTAGATCGGGTCGCGCCCTTGCGGCCTCTCTTGCGGCGGCGAACCACCCTGGCTCCTTGGTTTACTGAGGAGCTGCGGGTGATGAAACGCCGCAAGAGATGCCTAGAGAGTAGATGGAGGTCTAGCCGCTCTGAATCTGACCGGACACAGGTAAGAGCCCATTTACGGACTTACATTGTGGCGCTGAGGGTGGCCAAACGTCATCATTGTGCCACTCTCATAGCATCCGCAGAAAACCGCCCTGCCGCCCTGTTTAGGGTGACCCGTGCCCTCCTTCAACAGAGGGAGCGGGAAGCCCCGCTACAGGGTAGAGCAGAGGAATTTGTGACTTTTCTGCAGGAGAAAACCGCCCAGATACAGAGTGAGCTAGCCCCCATTCATGGCCCAGTGGGATGCCACGAGAGAGATCTTGTTTGGGAGGAGTTTGACCCCGTTACTTCCGAGGATATGGACAGGCTACGTGGGCGACTGCGAGCCACCACATGTTTATTGGACCCGTGCCCCTCCTGGCTTGTACTGGCATCATGGGAGGTGACACGAGGCTGGCTCCAAGAGGTTGTCAACACATCCTTGAGTGAGGGTTCCTTGCCTGCCTCCCTAAAAGAGGCGATGGTGAGGCCCCTCCTCAAGAAGCCCTCTTTGGACCCAGCTCTTTTAAACAACTACTGTCCAGTCTCCAACCTTCCCTTTTTGGCGAAGGTTGTCGAGAGTGTGGTGGCACAACAGTTTCCCCGTAACCTGGAGGAAGCTGACTATCTAGATCCGCGCCAGTCCGGCTTTCGGCCCGGGCATAGCACCGAGACGGCATTGGTCGCGTTGGTAGATGATCTCTGGAGGGCCAGAGATGGGGGATGTTCCTCCATCCTGGTCCTATTAGACCTCTCGGCGGCTTTCGATACCATCGACCATGGTATCCTATTGCATCGGCTGGGGGGGTTGGGGGTGGGAGGCAACGTTTTACGGTGGTTCTCCTCCTACCTCTCTGGCCGATCGCAATTTGTGCGGGCAGGAGAGCAGAGGTCGACCCCGAGACCCCTCACATGTGGGGTGCCTCAGGGGTCGGTCCGCTCGCCTCTCCTGTTTAATGCATACATGAAGCCGCTGGGTGAGATCATCCGTGGTTTTGGGGTAGAGTACCACCTGTACGCTGATGACACCCAGCTGTACATATCTACCCCAAACCACCCCAACGATGCCGTAGCGGTGATGTGCCAGTGCCTGGAAGCCGTGCGGATCTGGATGGGAAGTAACGGACTTAGGCTCAACCCGACCAAGACCGAGTGGCTGTGGTTTCCGGCTGCCCGATTCAACCAGCTCTCTCCAACGCTGGCCATAGGGGGCGAACATCTTGCCCCTGTGGATGGGGCGCGCAATTTGGGTGTCCTCCTGGATACCCGGCTGTCTATGGAAGAGCAAGTGACAGCCGTGGCCAGGAGGGTGTTTTACCAGGTTCGCCTGGTTCGCCAATTGCGCCCCCTATTGGATCGGGACGCCCTTCGCACATTCACTCATGCCCTCGTGACATCCCGACTGGACTACTGTAACTCTCTCTACATGGGGCTCCCCTTGAGGTGCACCCGGAGGCTTCAGTTAGTTCAGAATGCAGCCGCGCGAGCAATTATGGGGACCACCAGGTTTACCCACGTTACACCGCTCTTGCGCGAGCTGCACTGGCTACCTGTCGTCTTCCGGGTGCGCTTCAAGGTGCTAATTATCATCTTCAAAGCGCTCCATGGCTCGGGACCTAGCTATCTGCGAGATCGGATCCTGCCCCATACATCCTCACGACCGATTCGCTCCCACAGAGAGGGACTTCTCCGGGTGCCGTCCACTAGACTTTGTCAGCGGGCGACGCCCAGGGGAAGGGCTCTCTCTGTGGCGGGCCCGGCCCTCTGGAACGACCTTCCCCCCGACATCAGAACGACCACTGACCTCCGCTCCTTCCGTACGAAATTGAAGACCTATTTCTTTCGACTGGCCGGCCTTGAATAATTCTCTCTGTCTATTGATTCCAAATGCATTTTAATGGGTTCTTAATCATTTTTAGCACGGGTAACATTGTTTAATTATGTTTTAAAGTATGTATTTTGTATTTATTGTATATTGTTTTTAGTTTCTCCTGTGCACCGCCCCGGGTCCCTGTGGGGAGAGGGTGCGGTCAATAAATCCGAATTTGATTGATTGATTGATTGATTGATTGATTGATTGACATACCTTTGTTTTTCTAATGCTGCAGGTCTTAGGTTGGTGTTTTTTGTTTTTAAATTTCACCTGTAAAATGCTTCCCCTCCTTTCGATGGCCTATTTTTCACCAATCTCAAGCTTGTAGGCATTTCTGAGAAAACAAACTCTTCCATGAATATTTCAGGCTCCAAAGAAAATTTAATTCTCCTTCAGCACTAATTCCTTTCAGAAAGAACCAGAAACTAAAAGTTCCTTTTTCCACCCCACTGAAAGTAAAGACATCGTTTCCAAAACCCCATGATGATATATCATATCAAATAGGGGTTCTGAAAATCAGAGCTTGTATATATTTTTTACAGCACCCTACATTCCTTTTTTCAAGCTAAGGATCCCGATAAGATCAATTGTCTTAGTGGACAGTCACTTAAATATGAGCCAGCCGTGTGCAGCAGCTGCCAAAAAAGCCAACACAGTTCTAGGCTGCATAAACAGAGGAATAGAATCAAGATCACATGAAGGTTTAATACCACTTTATAGGGCCTTGGTAAGGCCACACCTGGAATTCTGCATCCAGTTTTGATCGCCATGATGTAAAAAAGATGTGGAGACTCTAGAAAGAGTGCATAGAAGAGCAACAAAGATGATTAGGGGACTGGAGGCTAAAACATACAGTTTCTGGAACTGGGTATGTCTAGTTTGATGTAAAGAAGGACTAGGGGTGACATGATGGCAGTCTTCCAATATCTCAGGGGTTGCCACAAAGACAAGGGAGTCAAACTATTCTCCAAAGCACCTGAGGACAGAACAAGAAGCAATGGGTGGAAACTAATCAAGGAGAGAAGCAACCTAGAACTGAGGAGAAATTTCCTGACAGTTAGAACAATTAATTAGTGGAACAATTTACCTCCAGAAGTTGTGAATGCTCCAACACTGGAAGTCTTTAAGAAGTGCTTGGACAACCATTTGTCTGAAATGGCATAGGGTTTCCTCTCTGAGCAAGGGTTAGACTAGATGACCTCCAAGGTCCCTTCCAACTCTGTTATTCTGTTAAAGTTACTTGCACAAAGGCGGAAGCCTGTGGAATAACTTAAAGTAGAAAGTAGATTTTATCCTTTGAGATCAGCCACTGCAAAAATAGTACATAGAAGTTCCGAATCAAATAAATGGGGCAAAATTCTATATTTTATATATTTCGTATTTTTCTCTTTGCCTTTTTTTTACAGCTGATCAATTAGATTTATTGAGGTAGGGTAGGACCAGAGTCATAAAGCATTTCCAAACAATTTATCAATGAAATGGGCTGGTTTCATACTCAGAAAGTAATATATGCAATGACCTTAAACTATTTCTCTTGTTGCTTGGGCTGATATGTAATTTGTCTCCCTACTTCGGAAGCCAAGAGATGAAGTGCCACATTCTTAGTTACAGCACCGTTAAGATGTAACCCACTTTTCTCAAACAACCTCTTCCATCTCCACATTTATTAGAAGAGATACTAATCTATCTTGGAAGGTTACTGGGAACACGCTGGCTGGATTTAAATTGCCCATTGATGCAAATTGTGGTGGGGCAGGCAGGCAGGCGGCAGAGAGAATGAACTCAGAAACCACACACAACTCCAAAACTCGTAGTTATAGACTGTCAATGAGTTAGTTGGGAAGGGTGCAAAATGAAACAGGAGAGTGTGACTGTTGTGGCCTGCCAGCGGCCAGCGGAGCTGGCAGCACATTCAAACAATGAAGAAGTTGAGGAGGAACCTGGGCCAGTCCTGGAGTCTGGGAAAGGCTATGATGAGGGCTCTGTGTCGGAGGCAGAGATGAGGCCACGGCAGTGGTGGGTTTCAAATTTTTTAGAACCTCTTCTGTAGGTGTGGCCTGCTTTGTGGGAGTGGCTTGCCGGCCATGTGACTGGGTGGGCGTGGCCAACTTGTAAAATGTGGTGAAACTCACTTAACAATGCTCTTGCTTAGCAACCAAAATGTTGGCTCAGGAACTCTGGCATTTGAAGCACGCAAGTCTTAAAGCTGTCAAGTTACAAGACGCTTGCACCCCTAACCCTTTAGGGAAAAAAACCCTCCAGGGGTGTTCAAACTTGACAGCTTTAAGATTTGTGGGCTTCAACTCCCAGAATTCCTCCTCTCGCTCTTCCTCTTGATGATGGGCGGACAGGCGGGGAGAGGGAGCTGGAACTGGTTCTAAACGGCCCTGTAGATTTGTGGAATCTCTTCTATAGAAGAGGTTAGAGCTGGCAGGAACCCACCCCTGGGCCACGGCCATCTGACAGTTATCAGCTGCCTTTGGAGTCTGATATCAGTGAAGCAAACAAACAGCTGGAGCCTGTTCCCGGTGTGCGCATGCAGAGTTGCCAGACGAAGGGAACAGCTATGGAACAAGGGTCGACTTGGGAGTAAGGCCACAGTTGGACGGTGAATGGCCCCACCCATAGGGAATAAAAGAGGAGCCAAAGGGGAGTGGAGTTTGCAGGACACAATTAGTTCATTCCTGCATTCTTGGAAAGAGGAGAAGGAGAAGGAAAAGGAGGAGGAGGAGGAGAAAGGAAAATGCATGACCAGGGACACTGTGGTTATAACTACCCCTTAACGCATTCCAAAGTTGTAATAGCCAAAGCTGTGGCATTTCACGGGGAAAAAAAGTTATTGAGATCTGCAGGAAGGGAAGGATTTTCTCAACCCTCCTGAGAAATCACTATCCACAGCTTTGCTGCTTCAAAAGTCATTCCATCAAGCTATGGCAGAAGATGACAGGAAGAAGAGGCATCATGACCAGAATGAAAATTCAGCTGCTGCTTCTGCTTCTTTTTTTAGTTCTTTCTCCCATTTAGCCGTTTCTGTTCCATCCAGTTGAAATACAAATATTAACAACTGCCGTAATATGCTGGAGCCGCTGCATTATTTCTGCATTACAAGTACTTGGTATGAGATCCATGTCAAATTAAGAACCAGCATTTTGAATAGTCTATCCCTCTTCTCCTCCTCCTCTCTCCTTTTATGATGTGTCTTTTTCAATTACGAGTCAAAGAGTATAATAACCCTGAGCCTTTCAAGTTGAAAAGCAGGGTATAAATGCTTTACATTCCAAATTCAGACTCAAATCCTCCCGCATTCAGAATGGGTTCAAAGTCATCTTTTAAATATCCCCAGCATTTACTGAACTTCCTATTCCCATAGAACGTGGGAAAGATGTCAAAAGCAACGACCTTCAGGAGATCATTGAATTTTATTCCCAGCAGATCGTGGCGTTCAAGGTACGACTTCATGGGTATGTCTAGTTTAATGAAAAGAACGAGGGGTAACATGATAGCAGCAAGGGTGGGCTGCTACGGGTTTGCCCAGGATCGGGAGAACCCATAGCTAACATTATGTCTGGTTCGGAGAACTTCCAAACTTGCGAGACCGCCTCCTACCTCATACATCCCTCCGACCGATTCGCTCCCAGAGAGGGTCTTCTCCGGGTGCCGTCAGCCGGCCAATGCCAACTGGTGACGCCCAGGGGAAGGGCCTTCTCTGTGGCAGGCCCTGCCCTTTGGAACGACCTACCCCCTGATCTCAGGACCATCACGGACCTCCGCCTCTTCCCCCAACGTCTAAAGACACATTTCTTCCATCTAGCTGGCCTGGCCTAATTTCCGAGACTATTTTATTGACTGTTTTTAAATTAATTTAAAGTTTTAATAAGTGGGTCTTAAATTGATTTTAGCACAGGGTATTGTTTAATTTAATAGGATTTTATATTGATTATTTACGACGTATTTATTCTTTTTATATATGTTTGTATCCGTGTTCTTAATCTCCTGTGCACCGCCCCGAGTCCCTTATGGGAAAGGGCTGCGGTATAGAAGTTAAATAAAACATAAAAATAAAAACAAATCCCAACCCTGACCCCCCCCCCCGCCCCTCCCAGGAGTCTCCACGTGGCCTGTTTTGGATGCAAGGTAAGTGCAGGGCCCACATGGAGGCTCGGGGAGAGGGGGAAACGGGCCTTCTGGAAGTTCCGAAGGCCAGAAATGGGTTCGTTTCTGACCTCTGGAGCCCAGGGAAGACAGCTTTTGCCCTCCTAGAGGTTGAGGAAAGCTTCCGGAGCCTCGGGAAGGCCAACTAGGCCACGCCCACCATGGCCACGCCCACCCAGCAACCAGGCAGAGAAGCCCACTCCTGACTAGCAGTCTTCCAACATCTCAGGGGCTGCCAGAAAGAAGAGGGGGGTCAACCTATTCTCCAAAACACCTGAAGGCAGGACAAGAAGCAATGGGTGAAAACTAATCAAGGAGAGAACCAACCTAGAACCAAGGAGCGAATTCCTAATAGTGAGAACAATCAATCAGTGGAACGGCTTGCCTTCGGAAGCTATGGGTGCTCCATCACTGGTGGCTTTTAAGAAGAGTCTGGACAGCCACATGTCTGGAATGGAATAGGGGAGCAGCTCCCAAATCTTTTGGCACCAGGGACCTGTTTCTTGGAAGACAGGTTTCCCACGGACTGGGGAGGGTAGGAAGAGTACACAACCTAGGTTCCTCACATGCGTAGTTTACAATGGGATTTGCACTTCAATGAGAATCTAATGTCTGATGATCTGAGGGGAGTTGAGGCGGTAATGCTTAGCACCAGGCAGAAGTTGGAAGTACAGGTGAAGCCTTGATTGCTTGTCCACCACTCACCTCCAAGTGTGCGGCCTAGTTCCTAACAGGTCACGAACCCCTACCAGTCCATGAACCAGGGTTTGGGAACCCCATATTGGATCTCTTGCCTGACCAGGGGGTTGGATTAGAAGACCTCCAAGGTCCCTTTGAACTTTGTAATTTTGTTCTGCTATAACCTCCAGAATACAGACCAGTAGAATGAGGCACCTGCTAAGTTTCCCATTCAACTACCGTTAGGAAAGGGACCATATTATACACCTTATGTAGTTACTGGGATCATGATATGCCGAAGCCATTTTAAGATGTTCAGGAAAATCAAATTATTGGAGTCCAGTTGATTCCAAATTAAGGCCTGAAAAAGGGTACTCAACAGTTTATTTATTTATTTATTTATTTTTCATATTTATAACCCGCACCCATCTCACCACAAAGGGACTCGGGGCGGCGTACAGAAAATTAAATCAATTACACACAAATACAGGGATAATTAAGGGCCTGTGTTAACACCATTTTAGAGTCCTCATTTGAACTGGCGATGTTGGGGTTACGCAAGGTCGGCTAGTTGGAAGAGGTGCGTCTTAAGACACTTGCGGAAGAGGCGGAGGTCAGCAATGGTACGGAGTTCAGGGGGTAGGTCGTTCCAAAGGGTTGGTCCTGCCACAGAGAAGGCTCTCCCCCTGGGCGCCGCCAATCGGCATTGTCCGATCGACGGCACCCTGAGGAGACCCTCTCTGTGAGAGCGTATTGGTCCAAGGGATGTATGGGGCAGGAGGCGGTCTTGCATGTAACTAGATCCCGAGCCATGGAGCATTTTGAAGATGATCGTTAGGACCTTGAAGCGCACCCGAAAGACCACAGGAAGCCAGTGGAGCTCGCGTAGGACAGGTGTTATATGGGAGTATTTGGGCGCTCCCGTAATTATCCGCGTGGCCGCATTCTGGACTAACTGTAGTCTTCGGATGCACCTCAAGGGAAGCCCCATGTAGAGAGCATTGCAATAGTCAAGTCGAGACGTGACGAGTGCTTGAGTGACTGTGCGTAAGGCTCCCCGGTCCAGTAAGGGACGCAATTGGCGTATCAGGCGTACCTGAAGGAACGTCCCCCTGGCCACGGCTGCCACATGGTCCTCCATAGTCAGCCGGGAATCCAGTAGGACACCCAAATTGCGCGCCCTCTCCACGGGGACCGGTGTTTCGCCCCCAATGGCCAGAGTTGGAATGATCTGGCTGAAACGGGGTGCCGGAAGCCACAGCCACTCAGTCTTGGACGGGTTGAGTCTGAGTTTGTTACTACCCATCCAGATCCGAACAGCCTCCAAACCAGTTGCCAATGGTTTTCCTGTAGTTGGTTGGGTGAAAGAACTATACCACACAAAACCTGGCATGTAAAACCAATTGTAACTTACCAGAAATATGTGCTTGTAAAAAAAAAAGAGAGAGAGACTCCCTCATAAAATACACATGGCTTTCCTCAGATCATACACTGGCACTGGCTTTTAAAAGCTAAGTGCAGTTTTACTTAACTTTTATAGGTATCCATTTATTGCAGCAGTAATATTTATGGTTAGATCCCATATATGCCTTATGATCTAAGGCAGAGGTGAATCTCATTACGAGAAGGCACTGCTTTGTGTATCCATGATTTAGTATCTCAACAGCTCAGAACAGTGTCCAATTACAATGATGATCACTGTCTAAATTTCAGGTTAAGAAATCCACGCTTAATCCAATCGCCAATTGTTTGGCCTACAGAACTGTGCATTTTCTAAAAACTATATTTCAAGTCTAGAATCAGATATGGGAAAAACAAGGTGGATGAAAATCAATGTGGGGTGGGGTTTTTTTGGTTTTTTTGGAGTACAAATCTATCTAAAGATAGTTTTCTATTTAAGATACCTTAATAAATTAGTTTATTCAGCATGAACGGGGCTTAATTATGTAGCATAAGGCTGTATATCCTGCAATACTTATCGTATTTTTCAGAGTATAAGACGCACCAAGAGTCTGCAGAGGCAAATAAAAGAAAAAAACAAGGCCTATTTTCTGTCAAAAAAAAGGGCATGCATCGCCTCTAGAAGGCTTATGGGGTGCTCCTGGGGACTGGGCAGAAATGAGCAAAAAACCACCCCATTTTTCGCTCATTTCTGCCTTCGCCAGCAGCCAGGAGCACTGTGAAAGGCTCCTAATGGCTCTGCATGGCCATTTTGGTGAAGGGGCCGCACTTTCAGGAGCCAAAAATGCTGTATTCAGTGTATAAGACGCACCCTGATTTTCACCCTTTATTTTTTGAGCCAAAAAATTCAGGCTAGTACATTAGTAGACGATCTCACATACACTCCATCTATCCCTTGGTTTTTGTGATGTGCTTTAATGTTAATTTCAATGTTTTAACCTTTAACATCTGAAATGTTCATGTTTTAATTCTGTCATTGTTTTATCCTATTACTAAGCCATAACCCAGCATTGCCCAGGTACTTATTTATAGGGGAGAAATGTCCAGAGCAAACGTAATTTATAATGTTGGATTTTCCCCCTTACCAGAGAGACCCCCTTGTGGAGTGAAGCCGTTACTATGGTAACTTCACTATGCTGTACAGTAGAAGCCATTTTACACAGTGCAGTAGAAGCCATTTTAAGGCACAACAGGCTGTATCTTAACATAACACATACCCCAAGGGGTACCCCCCACAATACTTGTTTCCAGAGAGCAAATCTTTGTGTACCAAGTTTGGTTGAAATCGCTCGAGGTGTTCGAGAGTTACGTATGCTGGAACACACACACACACACACACACACACACACATTTTAAAATTTTTTGTATGTATGTATATTATATAAGCCAATATCTACAGTATATCTATATCTATATCTATATCTATATCTATATCTATATCTATATCTATATCTATCTATCTATCTATCTATCTATCTATCTATCTATCTATCTATCTATCTATCTATCTAAAGATCTATGGCAGTGATGGCTAACCTTTTTTGCCTCGCGTGCCAAAAGCGGGGGGAGCCTGGGGGGGGGTTGTGCATGGGTGTGCCACACCCATAATGCTATGTGCGCAACTCCCTGCTTTTGGTGCGCTTTTTTCACCCTCCCCAGGCTTCAGAGGCTTTCTAGGAGCCTGGGGAGGATGAAAACAGCCCCCCCCCCCACCTCCAGAGGCTTCAGGAGTTTCTCTGAAGCCTTCAGAACGCAAAAAAACAGCCTCAAAAGAAGGCCTAAATCATCTGGCCAGTGCACACTTGCATGCTGGAGCTGACAGGGCAATGCCTCGCGTGCCCTAATAAATGGTTCCGCGTGCCATAGGTTCGCCATCATGGATCTATGGTGTTGTAAGCTTTATTACGCTGTAACCACTTGGCTACCATAAAAATATATCTTCACTACAAATGGAGTCAAGGGTCTTTCTTTCCTGAATGTCCAAGTTGGGACAGGCCTGACAGCACACACACACACATCTGAACAAGCTTGCAAGAGCCGTGGGACCGAAGAGATTTCCCAGTCTTGTTCTAACTGGAAAAGCCACAGCCTGAACTTAAGAATTTTTATACAGTCCCTGGATTGGCTCAATAGCGATAAATAATCTCTTCCTATGAGTGATACCCAGCTCACATGCCTTCATAAACAGCAACCGCTTAAGACAGCTGCCCTCTCCTGTCTCCCATTAAAGCCGAGCCAATGAATATCATCCCAGGCGCTTTTACCCATGAAGAACCAAATTGCTTTTAAATGTGCACCGACATTCGTCTTCCATATCGGCATACTGTCTTCCTTCATCAGAATTCTCATTTAAACTGATCAAAGGCATCCCAGCTTACGCCGAAGACACCGAGAAAGCGAAACAAGGCACACAAAGAGCTTGTCGAAGGATGTTCCTGATTAACTCCTGTTCCGTTTTCTCTTTTTTAAGACAGATTCAAATCAGCCAGCCTGGGACACAAGCAATGGACCGGTTCGGTACTCTCTCCGGAGCCTCTCCTCTTGGCAGTCAGAGATGATCGAGTGCCAGTAGTTGCTTTTCTAAAAAGGCATTTAGCGATAAGAACATTGTATTTGGAGAGCAGCAAAAAAGATCAGGAAGGAAGAGGGGGAAAAAATGATGGGACGGATTTTTGCTCACAAAAGCAAAAGAGCTCACCTTGACGAAGGTTCCCCTCGTACATATGTGCTAGTCATTCCTGACTCTAGGGGGCGGTGCTCATCTCCGTTTCAAAGCCGAAGAGCCAGCGCTGTCCGAAGACGTCTCCGTGGTCATGTGACTGGCATGACTAAATGCCAAAGGTAATGCTTGCACATTACATTAGGGGGGCCGGACAGACCCTCCCACAGCTGCTGCTACCGGTTCACCCAAACCAGAGAGAACCAGCTGAATGCCACCTCTGTTACAATCCTTTTTCACATGACTGTTGCAGCATTCCCACGATCACGTGATCAAAACTCAAGACTCTTTGCAACTGGTGTGTGTTTGTGATGAAAGTTGTGGTGTCCCGGAGGCACTCCTGCAACCTTTTGACAAGCAAAGTCAATGGGGAAGCCAGATTCACTGAACAATCACATTACTAACTTAATTGCGGGGATTCACTTAGCAACAGTGGCAAGAAAGGTTATAAAAGGGGGCAAAGCTTATTTAACAATTGTCTTGTGGAGCAGCAGAAATTTAGGGCTCACTCAATTTTGGTGGTTAAATCAAGGTCTGCCTTGCAACACAAATCATTTCAAATCCTGAATCAGTTCGGTGAAAGCAATTGTCGTCCAAATAGGGACAGTCCAACAACATCATTTTTCCGAACTTAAAAGCAGGAGGCCAAAATCACCCATATGCCTGACCTCCTGATAGTAGAATTTGGAAGATCTGCAACCATCTGTCCCTTCTCAAAATGTTCCTGAATGTCCGTTCCTCTAGTGATGGCAATTTATTTGGCACGAGTAAATGGCAATAGACTCACCAAGCTAAAATATACTTTCCTTGATTCTAACTTTCCGCATCGCATCAAGCCAGCCAATAAAATATTGGACAGGCAAATCCAATCATCACATGAAGAGATACAGGAAACACAGCAAGAGGAATGGATGAGGCCAAAGGACGCAAAACTGACAGTAGCATCTCCAGGAATGGATACCTGGAACTCCTTTATTAATCATTGATGTGTGTGTGTGTGTGTGTGTGTGTGTGTGTGTGTGTGTGTGGTTTATTTATTGATCAGCTCAAAAACCTAACACACAAACAAACACACACACACAAACACACACACACACACACACACATATATATGCTGGCATTGCTGGCTTCGGGGATTTTCTCGTGTATATAGCATGGAGATGTTATTGCAACGTTTTGGCAAGATCTCACTTGCCATCATCAGGCAGGCTTCTGTCTGTGACTGTGACAGATACACGGGAAAATCCCCGAAGCCAGCAATGCCAGCATACCTACACCCGTGAAAATCTACAAAAACATATATATATATAGATATAGATATATGTTTTCTGAGGTTTTCGCGGGTGTTTGTATGTAGGTCTTTGGTTGTTCGGGTTTTCTCCCGCGTAGAATTGGAAGTATCTTCACGACGTTTGTATTCCATTGCTCCTGGAAGCACCAAGCCGGAAGCACCAGCCTGAAGATGATGAATGAGACTTCATCGAAACGTCGTGAAGATACTTCCAATTCTAGGCGGGAGAAAACCCGAACAACCAAAGACCTACATATATATATATATATATATATATATATATATATATATATATATATATATATATATATATATATATATATATATATATATATATATATAAAATCAGCTCAAAAACCTAACACACACACACACACACACACATATAAATATATATGTGTGTGTGTGTGTCTGTGTGTCACAACACCCTGGTAAGCCCCGAGTCCCTTGGTGGGAGATGGGCGCGGGATACAAATACGAAAATAAAAAAAATTAAGGGGGGAAGCATACTGCTTTCCTTTTCTGTCTTTTGGCTCATCACCAGAGACCATCTAGACAGAAAGCTATAAGTTCCATTGTGTACTTTTTTTTATATGTGTGTTAGGTTTTTTGAGCTGATCAATAAATAAATCAGGGAGACTATGATAGATCTATTCTGAGCTATTTAGCTCTCATCAGCTAGCCATACCCTTACTGGGATTCGAACCAAGGAAGTATTACATGTGAGGCAGTTGTAATTTCCTCTAGACCAACTGGTTCTTATCCTGATCAGGAGGATAAGTATATACTTGTGTCACAGCACCCTGTTAAGGCCCAATTAAGGGAGGAAGCATACTGCTTTCCTTTTCTGCCTATCCTAGATCTATCCTAGTCTCCCTGATTTATTTATTGATCAGCTCAAAAAACCTAACATATATATATATTTGTACACAGACTGGAAACTACTGTAGAGAAGATTCTGAGAATAATTCTACTTTCTTGTAAATCTTGGGGATGGGGAGGAAGGCAGTCCTGCATATCCCTGCAATTCTGCTTCTATTTTTACGGTGAGGGGTTACAAAATTGTACGGGGAATCCTCAACCTATGAGTGCAACGGAGCCCAAAATTTCAATTGCTAAGTGGGACATTTGTTAAAGTAAATTGGGCTACATTTGACTAACTTCCTTGCCACAGTTGTCGTTTTTTTTTTTTTATTTATTTATTTATAACATACCGTTTCCCTGAAAATAAGCCCTCCTCGGATAATAAGTCCAACCGGGCTTTTGAGCGCATTCACTAAAATAAGTCCTCCCCAAAAATAAGCCCTGCCCCAAAAATATTGCAACACAGCAGCAGCCATGAGGTGACCACGCTCGCCGCCTCCTGCACCTCAAAAATAATAAGACCTCCGTGAAAATAAGGCCAAGTGCTTATTTTCGGGTCAAAAAAAAAAGACCCTGTCTTATTGTCAGGGAAACATGATATATAAAGACTCCTTTTCAAACAGTATGTTGTCTGGATAAAAATATTTTTAGGAAATAATAATCAAAATGTTTACAACAATATTCATTACATTGGCTTTATTTGTATAATAATAACAATAATAGTAGTTGCTTATCCATTTTAACAACCCTTCCTTATATCATTAGTTCTTTTCTTTCATCTATGTTTCTAACTTGTTTTTTATAAATAAGTCCCATATCAAAAAGTATTACATTTCTTCATTTTCTTTAATTTTGTTCACTTATCCATTTCTGCACATTGCAGTATTTTTTTAATCACATTTTCATCTGTAGGCATCTCTTCACTTTTCCATTGTTGTGCAAATACAATTCTAGCTGCAATTTAATACATGTAAAATCAAATATGTATTACTCTTATTGTACTTATCCAGTAAAATGCCCAACAGAAATATTTCTGGCTTTAAATCTATATGTTACTTTATCTTTGTTTTTTCAACCATGTTTGTATTTTTGTCCTTTTTTTTGTTTTTTGTTTTGTTTTGGGGCATGTCCACCACATATGATAATACGAACCAGGTATCTAGAATACAACTAGCCTAAAGGCAGGACATGAGCCTAGTAAAATCCTCTTGCAATGTTCGTTAGCAACTGGGATTCATGCCAGCCTCCAAAACAGAGGAAGAGACTATATTACAATACAATACAATACAATACAATACAATACAATACAATACAATACAATACAATACAATACAATACAATACAATACAATACAATACAATAGCAGAGTTGGAAGGGACCTTGGAGGTCATCTAGTCCAACTCCCTGCCTAGGCAGGAAACTCTATACCATTTCAGACAAATGGTTATCCAACATCTTCTTGAAGACTTGCAGTGTTGGGGCATTCACAACTTCTGGAGGCAACCTGTTCCACTGATTAATTGTCCTAACTATCTGATGACATTTCCAACATTTATCGGATGTGTCCTTAAACACCTTTGCCAACCTTGTGGGTGAAAAGTGCCATCTATAAAACATTTTATAAACATTTTCTTTAAGCCACAGTTGTTAAAAGGGAATCATTGCAAGGTCCAAAATCAAGGTGAAAATTTAAAAATGGAGTCATCAGTCGAGGATACTGGCACAAACACAACGTGTCATAATGTAGCCAGAATTAATTAATTAATCGTCGTAGTTATCACTTTGAAGCCACTCATTAGGCAAAAATAATGACTTCTCTCCTTAGCCAAGACTTAAGAAACACATGATTGGTTTGCATATTGCACTAAACCATGGTTTGCATAATTATGGTATCTTGAATAAATTCTAATTACTGCTTAGAATCATGCACCACACCGAGCCATAAATCATGATTATCAAACTGCAGCAGCTGGGTTCTTGTAACACAATAAGGGGGGAAAACCACCAAACAAACCACTTTAACGGCCCAACCTGGAACTTCAGTTGCAGACGGCACACCTGTAAAACCTGCTGTTCTCAAAGATTAGAGGAAATGAATATTTTAAAGAGACACTTCCTTGATCACACCAGTTTTAAAAAAGAAAGAACGAACAATACCTAGAGGAAGAATAAAAGAAACAAGACACCAATGAGTTTAGGCCTAGGTGGCATTGATCCATAGGTTCAAGGAAGGGTTTCACTTAATTTACTTATTGTATAATTTATTTCACGCCCCATTCTATAACCTCTGTTTGACACTCTTGGTCGCTTTTTTTTAAGGATCCATCCAGTCATCCTGACATAGGAGCAGGGGACACACAATATCCAGGAAACCAAATTGCTTGGTAAAGGTTTCCCTCACACATATGCGCTAGTCATTCCTGACTCTAGCGGGCGGTGCTCATCTCCGTTTCAAAGCCGAAGAGCCAGCGCTGTCCAAAGACATCTCCATGGTCATGTGGCCAGCATGACTAAATGCCGAAGGTGTACGGAATGCTGTTACCTTCCCACCAAAGTTGGGACAAGTGATGGGAGCTCACTCCGATGAACTGCCTGCCGATGTTTCTGATCGACAAGCTCAGCGTCTTAGCCACTGAGCCACCACATCTCTATAAAATTGCTAGGACATCATAAACATTAAGGAGAGCAAGATAATTGTAAGGTCAACCCGCCGCATATTATAAAAATATGACAAAACCGTAAGTCTATCATCAAGCTCCCAAGCATGCTGGCAAAGCAGAGAACAACACAGATGTTCATTAGCAAGGATTTGAAATACAGGCGGAATAAACTACGCAACGAGGAAGCTGCACAGTTTCAAGATTAAAGAAACCGGCATCAGGCTAAATCATGGCTAAGGAAGCAGAACGATATAACTCATCTAGAACTTACTAGCAAGATCTGCCAGCATGATGAAGTTCTAGCAGCTAAGTAATAATGGCCTGAAACTACTACTGGGTCCATTTTCAATTTATCACCCAAATTAAGTATGTACGTACCTGGCCAGGTACCAGAAATGTTATCTTGGATTAGGGTTGGAGATAGCTCTGCAATGCATTCCTGTATCTCGGTACTTCTGTAAATGCAATCATTGGGATCTTCATGCAAACACATCTGCAGAGATCTAAGCCCAATTTATACTTTTCTCAACCTTGGGCATGGGTTCAAATTCAGCTCTTTTTCTTGACTTCCTTCCAAATCACAACTGCCCAAGAACGACTTATGATCATGACAGAGCCCAAAATCTCCATTGTTAAGCAAAGCAGTTGTTAAGTGGATTTTTGCCCCATTTTACGACGTCTTTCTCATGGTTGTTAAGTGGATCACTTGCAGTTGTTAAGTGAACTATGAGGTTGTTAACCGAATCTGGTTTCCCCCATTAACTTTGCTTGTCAGAAACTAGCTGGGTAGGTTACAAATGGCGATCCCATGATCCTAGTATTGTCTCAAATACACGTTATTTGCCAAACGCCCAAATTTTGATCACGTGACAATGGAGATGCTGCAATGGTTGTTAGAGTGAATACCAATCATAAATCACTTTTTAGGGCCATTGTAACTTCGGTCACTAAACGAATGGTTGTAAGTCAAGGACTACCCATATTGTATACCAGGGGTGGGCAATCTTAAACACTCAAAGAGCCATTTGGATCCGTTTCCCACAGGAAATAAAACACTGAGAGCCAGAAAACCTACAGGTCAGTGGTGGGTTCTGGATCCCATTGCAACTGGTACGCTGGGGCGGGGTGTCCACATGACCGCGCATAGCACACGCATGCGTATCCACCGCCCGCGATGCTTCAGCTACTCAGCAGAGCGTCACACAGGCACTGTACGCTCCATGCATGTGCGCAAATGGCTCGGTTGGGTCATATACAGGTAAGGAGAGCGGGCAGGCGGGTGGGCTCTCCGGATCACCATACCGGAACAGTACGGTACGACTATACTGAGGCGTACCGGTCGAAACCCGCCACCACTACAGGTGATTGAAAAGCTCAATCGTGTGCCGGGCGGGTGTCACACATTGGCAGTTGTGACACATATTTTTTGAACGACAGGGAGCCGCAGCAGAGGGATGAAAGAGCCACATGCGGCTTCAGAGCCATGAGTTGCCAACCCCTGTTCTATACTTAACTAAGATCATGATCCCAGGTTCTGAGGGAGAAGCCAGATCTGTCCAACAAGTCCAAAGTTTAATACTTTCTATTGAGAACAAGGTGCGATTTAGCTGTTCAGCTTACAGAAAAGGCGCTTTCCACCGAGGTGCATAAAATTATGCACGGTGAAGAAAGTGTAAGCAGCAGTCTTTCTCCATCGCCTACTGAAATTAGACCCCCTTCAATGAAGCTGACTAGAAGATTTAAAACTAATTGAAAAAAATATTCATACATGCACCGCATTAATCATTCTGTCAAAAGATAGGATGCTGGCCATTCATTTAGATGGTTTCAGAAGACAACCAGATAAATTCTAAGAATTTTATCAATGGCTAGTAGACTTCATCGCCGGTGCTGCCTTCAAGCACAAGGGCCAAGCTTTCTGTATGTTCTAGATTAGTGGTCCCCAACTTTGGGGGCACCAGGGACCGGTTGCATGGAGAGAGGTTTAATCCATGGACCGGAAGGGGGCATGGTTTCGCATACTGCCTGCATCACACGGAGGGGGTCTTACCTTGTTTGCGCAGAATGATTTCTGGCATGCCGCGGACCGGTGTTGCTCCATGGACCGGGAGTTGGGGACCTCTGTTCTAGATACATGGAGCAACATGAGGATGGCTTCCTTTATCTCCTGATTGTGAAGTTCCCAGATGGTTTTCCTGGCCTATCAGGCAACCCAGAATGCTGACTGGAAGGGATAGGCCTAATCCAGCACAACTGTTTCCCTGCAGATTAGTCCACAATATGACCTATTATCAGTGTTGGCGAACATTTTCGGTACCAAGTGTCGAAACGGGAGTGCAGAGAAGTGCCGGAAACCAGACGAGCAGCTCATTAACGTGCATGTGCGCACCAGGAAGCTAAGCTTCCAGTTTCCAGTGTGCGCATGCATGCCAGGGACCTGCTCTTCTGGTTTCTGGTGCTTCCCATGCACACAAAGACCAGCTGGCCAGCACGCAGATGCACACCGGAACCCGGAAGAGGAACGGGCAACGGCTGGCATGCCCAGAGAGATGGCTCTGCATGCCACTTCCGGCACGCGTGCCATAGGTTCGCCATCACGGACCTATATTGTGTTACTCCACAACATGACCACAAATTGAGTCCAAATTTTCTGTTGCCCAGCAGGACAACTCTTAAGTGAATCTTGCCCAGTTTTACAACTTTTCTTGCCGCCGTTATTAAGTGAATCACTGCAGTTGTTAAGTCAGTAACATGGTTGTTAAGTGAATCTGGTTCCCCATTGACTTTGCTTGTCAGAAGGATGCAAAAGGTGATCACATAACTTGAGGACACTACAACCGTCATAGCTACTTGCCAGTTGTCAAGTGTCTGAATTTTCATTACGTGACCGTAGGAATACTGCAAAGGTCATTAAGTGTGAAAAATGGTCATAAGCTACTGTAAGTTCAAAAGGTGACTAAAGAAAGAATTGTTAAGTCGAGAACTATCTGCATTCTTGTGATGAAAATCACATCTGGGACCAGAAGATTCCTAAATTATTATCTTGATGCACGCAAGCAGAGCAGCTAAGAATCTAAATACAATAATCCACTAGGTTGAAAATATCCTTGCAGGTTTCATAATAAATGAACAGCATCCCAAATGTCCATCATCTTCAAATCTCCAGTTTCAAAAATCATGTGCCCATACATGTTCAGGCGAAGCTGTATCAAGCCGCACATTATTTCCATTTTTTAAAGCATACAAATACTCCTTTGTTTTCCAGAAAAGCTACAGAAGAATTTCCAGCAACAGCCAAAAGATCGCAGCCAGACATTAACTGATAAAACTGCCAGAGATATTATTTATGCAACAAGTTCAACAAACACCCACAAGCATGTTTCATTGATAGGGTTCATTCATTCTGCCCATGCTACAGTCCAACTAGCACAGCTGATATGGAGGCCAACTGATAGATAAAGTACAGAAGAAAGAAATTGAACATTGTGAAAGGGGGAAAAAAACCACCCACAGCATGAAAAATTGCTCGTCTGGATCCTAACAGGCAGAATAGATTCCACAGTGGTCCGATAATATGAGTTTATGCCTGAGGAGAAGCTAGGGAAATAAATGATGTACCCACATGGACCCACAAAATATTAAAGAAAATAGAAACTCTTAAAAGAATTATAAAAATACAGGTAGTCCTCAACTTACAACAACAATTGAGTCCAAAATTTCTGTTGCTAAAATAAAGCATTTGTTAAGTTAAAAGCCATGGTGGCAGAGTGGTTAGAATGCAGTATTGCAGGCTAATTCTGCCTACTGCCAGCAGTTCGATCCTGACCTGCTCAAGGTTGACTCAGCCTTCCATCCTTCCAAGGTTAGTAAAATGAGGACCCAGATGAACGGGGACAATATGCTGACTCTGTAAACCCGTTAGAGAGGGCTGTAAAGCACTAAGAAGCGGTATGCATGTCTAAGTGCTATTGTTAATTGAGTTTTACCCATTTTACGATCATTCTTGCCACAACGGAGGAGCGAATCGCTGCATTTGATTAGTTAATAACATGGTTTTTTAACTGTATAGGGCTTCCCCGCTGACTTTGCTTGTCAGAAGGTGTTCCCACGCCCCACGACATTGCAACCGTCATAAACATGAGTCAGTTGCCAAGCATCTGAATTTTGATCATGTGACCATGGGGATATGGCAATGGTTGTACATCACTTTTTTCAGTGCCGCTGTAACTTTGAGCAGTCAGTAAATGAATTGTTGTTACCGTATTTTTTGGAGTACAAGATGCACCTTTTCCCCCTAAAAGAGGGTGAAAATTTGGTTGCGTCTTATACACTGAATGTAGCACCACCCACCCACAAACCCCAACCCTTTGGCCTCTGCCTCCCAGCAATTTACCTCTTTGCAGCAAACAGAGGCTCGTGGAGGCTTCAATAAGCTATAGCTGATGATAGAGAGAAATTGAAAGTGAAACTTGCTGTTTGCTCCAGGAGGCAAATTGCTTTTCTTAGGCTAATCAGGCTGTTTGCTGTTTGCTCCAAGAAGGTATGCCAATAACTCTAAATGCCTATGGAATGTTCAAATTATTAGACATTTTTTTAAAGACTGTTTTATTATTGTTCTACACAGCTTAACAAAATGAAGCAGATTTTTTAAAATAAATGCTTGATCTGAAGAGGCCCAGTGCTATTGTGGCTTCTTTTAAATAGCAGAGGATAACCATACTTCCAGAAAACACATCAATTTTAATAGCATCTGTACAAGTATAGTCTGAAATGTAACACTACAAAGTGTATATTGTCTGTACTGTTAGCTGTTTGTTGCAAGGAGACAAATTGCTGGGAGGCAGATATTTTTCCCTTGGTTTTCCTCCCCCAAAACTAAGGTGCGTCTTATACTTTGGAGCTTCTTATATTCTGAAAAATATGGTAAGTTGAGGGCTGTCTGTAAAACAAAATAAATCCAGCGATATTTAAAATGCCCCCAAACCCTTGTAAAAAGAATAATAAAAATGAATTTATTGCGATAACTTCCATACATGTATTCTAGGAAGTGAGCAGAAAGTCGTAACAAAAAACAAGGAAGTTAAGACTGCAGCTCATCAGCTCAAACAAGGCGCTTGGGGGAATATAAAACTACCCCAAATCTAACCAACGTATTAGCTTCCTCACTTTTCTTCTTATTCAGCATGTAGGACAATAGTCTGTTGTTGTTTCTTGGGTTTTGGGGTTTATTTCGCCAAGAGAATCCACACAAGGTGTTAAGAGGTAGGATTGGAAGGCGCTGTTTGCAGTTGGCTTCAGGAAACACAGAGGGAGAGGGGCAAGGAAACACAAGATAGGTGTTATGCTTGCATTTCTGCCTGAGGAAGATTTTTAACTACACCTGTACGGAGTAGAAACTCACTGCATTGCTGGAGGAGAAAGGAGACAGTCTGGAGGCACACTGGCCACATTGAGACTCATTAGGGAAGACAAGGTGTTTCTGGAGAAGGGAGACAAGATACCTCCAAAAAGAACAACAGAAAGGAAAAGACTATGGCAAAGAAAGCAGGAGCCCTAGTAATGGTATGAGGAAATGGCCTTGGGAGACGGGGCAAGAGACACAGCCAAGGGAATGGTCACTAAAAGACAACTGATTGGGCAGCAGAAATGCGGGTAGGGCAAGAGAAGAGAGTCTCACTAGATTGGGGCTGTAAAGTTCAGAATTGCAAGATTCTGTTGTGTAGCTTTACAATCAAGTACATAAGAACATAGGAACATAAGAACAGCCTTGCTGGAACAGGCCACAGCCCATCTGGTCCAGCATTCTGTCTCACACAGTGGCTCCCCATTTGCTTCAGGGTCTTCCCAAGCAGATGTCTTCACGTAGTACAAGTAGTACAAGTAATCCTCAACTTACCACCACAACTGAGCCGAAACTTTATGTTGCTAAGTGAGACAATTGATTCCTAATCAAAATATCCTTACTTTCAAGAAGATATACTGCAGGGATGGCGAACCTTTTTCGCCCCAGGTGCCAAAAGCATGCGCCACCCACCCACCCATAATTTAATGTCCCCCGTGCCGTTCCCCCTGCTCATGGGCGTGTGTCACAAACACCCCGCTGCCCCGCGCATGGCTTTCTAGGAGCCTGGGGAGGGTGAAAAACAGCCCAACATGCAAATCAAATGTTCGGGAATGGACTTCTGGGTTGCCCATTGGAGCATTTTTCTCCCTGAAGCCTCCAGAGGGCGAAAAATGGTTGAAAATCAAGCATGCGCGCATGGAGCTGACAGAGCAATGCCTCGCATGCCCTCAATGCCTCGCATGCCCTCACATGCCATAGGTTCTCCATCAGAGATATACTCTATACCAGGGGTCTCCAACCTTTGCAACTTTAAGTCTGAAGGACTTCAGCTTCCAGAATTCTCCAGCCAGCTTTGCTTTAAGTCCTTCAGACTTAAAGTTGCAAAGGTTGGAGACCCCTGCTCTATACTATCTCTATACTTTCTATACTATATTTAGGGTGGGTTTCTAATGAGAGATAAGCTGTATTCACAAAGTCTGAGAAGCATGAGTTTTTTTCCAGGGTTCAGTCTTGAGTCCAGTGCTCTTCCGCATAAGTGGCTTTGAATACGGCAGTGATGGCCAATCGTTTTGTCCTCGCGTGCCAAAAGCCCGCCACCCATAATGCAATGCACATGCAACCCCTCACCCGTGTGCCCCGCCCCCTGCGCATGCCTGTGCAACCCTCCCACGCTTCCCCTGTACCCCATTTTGGGCCTAGCAGCCTAGCAGACCTCCCTGCAGTCTCCTGGGACCAAAAATGGGCCACGTTGGGGGGGGGAGCGCGCACCCCACCCCACCCCCTGGATGCCCAATGCTTTGTATCCGAAAGGTACACTGGGCAACATTGTAAGTTAACTTTCTTACACTATGCTAAATCTTAAACATTCTCTGATACATCCTAAACAGAAGTCAAGTTACTAAAAATTAAAACTGCACAAGGAGTCTATAAACGCCATTTACGTACATCCTCTGAACAGTTTCCATGAAGCAATGATCAGAAATAGATGCTCTCTCTCCTTAAAATAACTGGGTGGAAAACATGTACGACATGTCAAATGCCAGAAAAAGAAGCAAAACACGGCTTTCAGAATTTGCATACTTGTTCTCAGAAATGATTATAAGCATTTGAATATAAGCGGCTTGCGTTCCCAATTAATTTTGGTGCATGGTTGTATTTTCTTCCACTGTCACTTCTTTTAATTTCAGCTCGTGAGCAAACGGCAAATTCCACTTATTCAATCACTTTATTGCATCTCTTCTTTGATCTTCCGTTGCTATCTCCTGCCTAGCCCACTTAAACTTTACGGTAAAGTTTGGGAATGCAAATACGATATATTTGAACAAACACTGCTGCTGTTCCATTTATTTACTAGCGTGATCTGTCAACAAATTCAGAAGAAACAATGCCCCATGGGAAGGTTTGAGATATACACTTGAAAGCGGTGTCAGTTTTTTCATTAGATAATGAATGATTTCTTCTGATTTTTCCGTTGAGAAGTTCCTTTGAAGGAAAACTTGAAAAGCACTTTCACCAGCAATTCAGATAGATGAAAAAATGTTTTATTTAACACGGGAACGATCTCATATCAAATAAAAGACACTTGCCCTATAAACTAGAATACCCGTGTGTTTTTTTTTTTAAAGTAGGCATTAAGAAGTTGCAAAATATAGTATTTCTGATGTAAATGCAATGCAGAGGGGTTCCAAAGTGGATAGCAAACTATTTAGGAAAAATAGTGCCTTTGTGTAGCAATGCACGGGTATTTCATGAAATGGGTGTTTGCGAATGGAGCATCAAAGGAAATCATGGTTTGCTATCTGCAAATTGGCTACAACCTGGTCTGCTGTCTTTTTAAGACCTCTCCCTAGCCAGCATAACATCAAGCGGCTATAAAAGCTGAATAGTTGGGTGTGGTAGAGGTGTGAGAAGAAAAGTGGTTGTGTTTGTTTATGGGAAGTAAACGCCTGAAGCCTGAAGCAGCCAAAAAGCTAACAGAAAGAGATGCTGTTCTCCAGAAGAGACTCACAAGGTGTAACAGTGGAAGAGCAGTTTTAGGAGCTATAGTAGAAATGGGGAAGAGTGGAGTAGTGAGCAGTAAGTGCTAGCCTTTGAACGCTGGTGTGGCTGCCTACAAACCCGTGTGGTTGTGTTGGCCTTCTCGAGTTTTAGAACCCCAGATATATTAAAAAGAACCTAGGACAGTTCTCAAAAGAGTTAACCATCAAGTAAAACAGATCAGCCAACCTTATTTTAGCAATAATTCTGTACACAGGCTAGTTCCGTGCTGGTAAACCTATGGCACACGTGCCAGAAGTGGCACGCATAGCCATTTCTCCGGGTACATGAGCCATTGCGTGACGCTCTTCCGAGTTCTGGTGTGCTGGAAAGCTAGTCTTCACCCGTGCGGGAGCAGCGGAAACTAGAAGAGCAGCTGCCTGGTGTGCATGCGCGTGCCGGGCGACTGTTCTTCTGGTTTCCGGCAGGCACATGTGCACTGGCCACCTGGTCTTCCAGTTTCTGGCACGCGTGTGCGTGTGAAGACCTGTGCACATGCACACGGCAGAAACTGGAAGATTGTCTTCTCTGCTAGTGGCTGCTCTTCCGGTTTTCGGCGCACGCATGCGCACTGGCTCTGAAGAAGCTTCCTGGATGAGAAGCGAAACGTCTTCAAAGAAAGAACAGAAAAGTGCAGTTGTCGCTTAAAAAAACACCTTTGCTTCAACCTCCTCTATTAAATAGTCCAGTTCAGAAGCCATCTATGCAATTTTAGTGCGCTGCTATGTTACGTTGCGAAAATAAATAAAATTAACATTAAGAAGTAGGGCGAGTGGCAAAACCAGAGCAGAGGGAGACAAAGATGCATTTTGAACAGCATCCAAAATCCCCAGCTTTAATCACTGAAAATTTTTTACCCTGATCATAACATCCTCTTCATTTTTTAAGAGTAACTAAATACGATTAATAATTCATGTAAAAAGCAAGGTTGTATTTACTGAAAGTCTGCAGTGGCGCAGCCATCGTATGCCATGGCAAAATTGGCTTTCATCATTATATGCACTTCTACATTTAATCCATATTATGCTCCTAAGGGCTCAGGCAGTTAGAAGACAAGATACAATGTTAATTTAGAACTTAATATAAAACCACTTATTGGGTTTTTTTTTTTAAAGTACCGAATGCTAATTAACAGCTTGGCAAAAGAAATCATATTTAACCTGTAATAATAGTCAAGTAGATTTTTTTTAATAAAATTGGTTTGTTTGCAATTCAATTCTCCCTTGATCCCAGCGTTACGATTAAACTCTGCAGTTTTACTATCCAAACACCTCACCTTCAATAACTGAAATTATCTGCCAAAGAGAGGGGTGGGTGGGGGGATTGGATATCTGATCAAAAATGGCTGAAAAGGTTTTTAAGTAACAAGCTTTATGACATGAGGGATGCGGTGGCTCAGTGGCCAAGACGCTGAGCTTGTCGATCAAAAACTTTGGCAGTTCAGCGGTTCGAATCCCTAGCGCTGCGTTATGGAGTGAGCTCCCGTTACTTGTCCCAGCTTCGGCCAACCTAGCAGTTCGAATGCAACTGAAAAATAGGGACCACCTTTGGTGGGAAGGTAACAGCGTTCCATGCACCTTTGGCATTTAGTCATGCCGGCCACATGACCACGGAGACGTCTTCGGACAGCGCTGGCACTTCGGTTTATTTTATCAAATTATCAAATTTATGAAACGGAGATGAGCACCGCCGCCTAGAGTCGAGAACGACTAGCACATATGTGTGAAGGGAACCTTTACCTATGCCATATTTTTAGCGCTAATATTTCAAAATCATCTCCCAAATAACTTCTTGAAATGAATAAAACTCTCAGGCAAAACGTGTGCTCATATGGCTATATATTCATAAATCAATGGGGCCCGGCAGCACATGGATTCTCTCTGTAAAAGATGCTTCAAAGCATGAGGGGGGTAGGAAGACAGCACCTGTCTTCAACTCATTAAAGCAGCTGTATATTTCCCTAAGAATGCATGGAGCAAAAAAGAACAGCTGTTTAAGTTGTTGCAGAAACCAGATGCTGGTGTTATATTCCTAGGCATGCCAAAATACGTTTTGAAGATCACGTCTGAAGCACCACCCAACTGTTCAAATCAGTGATAGGACGATTCATAATTTCACTAATATGAATTTTCGAAAATAAAGAACACACGCCAATATTCCCATTTTGTTTTCTCACAAGTTTTTTTTTGGGGGGGGGGGGGGGGTTGGCTACCAAAACAAGGAATGACAAAAGTTAACTATCAAGACACGGAGCTGTGCAAAAGAACCCATGAAGTGAACACTAATTAGAATCACTATTTCAATTTTATTTCAGTTATTTCGGTTGTGTATGGGTTTGGTCCAGGCCTCGCAACACGCAGGCAAAGCAACACAATCAGGTTTTCACTCAAAAGCGGTACATTCCTAAACTAGATAGTCGGACATGTATTAATGAGATAAACTCAAAAGATTCAGGTGCAATAAACATGATAGAGGCAGTCCTGACTCGCGACCACAACCGAGCACCAAAGTTTCCGTTGTTAAGCAAGGCAGCCGTTAAAGTGGGTTTCGCGCCATTTTACGAATTGTTCTGCCACAGTGGTTAAGTCAATCACTGAAGTTCTTAAGTGAATCTTACAGTCATTATTGCGAATCTTGTTTCCCTCATTGACTTTGCTTGCTGGAAGCTGGTGGGAAGTCCGAGTCACTTAACGACCGTATGATTCATTTAACAACTGAAGTGACTGCCTTAACAACTGTGGCAAAAAGACCTAAACTTGGGCCTGACTCATTTAACAACCATTTTGCTTAGCAACAGAAATTCTGGTCGGAATTGCAATCGTAAATTGAGGACTACCTATATGACAAGAAGTAATCGGTCCTCACTGTAACCTACCACGCTTTTTTCACTGCTGGCTCCTTATTTATTAATTACTAGCTGTACCCGGCCACGCATTGCTGTGGCACAGTCTGGTTAAATGGCCAACCAATCTGTGTGTAGATCTACACCTGAACACACAAACACGTACACATAACTACCGTATAACCCCCAACCTACCTACCTACTGTATTCCTCCCTCTCCCTCTAGCAACCTACCTACTGTATTTCTCCCTCTCTCCACCTACCTACCTACCTACTGTATTTCTCCCCCCTCTCTATCCCTCTACCTACCTACTGTATTTCTCTCCCCCCTCTCTATCCTTCTACCTACCTACTGTATTTCTCCCTCTCTATCCCTCTACCTACCTACTGTATTTCTCCCTCTCTTTATACTCTACCTACCTACCTACCTACCTATCTACCTTACTGCATTTCTCCCTCCCTCTCTCTATCCCTATAACTGCCTACCTGCCTACCTACTGTATTTCTCCTTGAATCTTATGGACAGAGTATTTTATGTCATAAAGGATGACGTAATATCTGTGGCCCACTGCTCTCTCTGTATCCATCTACCTACCTTTTTACAATTTTTTACATTTCCGTTGCGTGTACCTGGCACAGGTGTGACATCTACACAATCTATATATATATATATCATTGGTGCCGTATTTGAAAGGAACATTGTGTGAAAATTTGGAAGCACTCCGTGCAGTACTTTCGGAGATTAGTGGTTTTGAACAAACCCTTGTTACATTTTTATTTATATAGATAGATTATTCACTCATTAAATGGACATGCCGCCCATCTCACTATCAAGTTCTGAATCCAATTCCTACCCGAGAAATAAACTGGACAGGCGAGCATGCTAGAAGGAGAACAACGGAACACACGAAGCTCTGTGCAAAATCGCCTCTCTTCGTTCGAGCACGTCCTTCAGAGTGAAAACTCAACGCAATCGTTTGCTTTATGGCCAACATGCAAATGAAGCCAAAAACCCCCTGACTCATCACATCTGGAGTGAACTCAAGGTAGTGGCCACTGTGACATATCTCCCCGCAGTTAATAAGGAGCGCCGTGCGAAGAACGGCTTCGCTTCAGTCATAAATCTGCCGTCCATCGATTTTGCTGACTGGGCCTAAATTCAAACGTAATAGCAAAAAGGGGCAAAATATTAACTGGAAAGGACACCATCCAGTTGAGGAGAAAGGCTGGATTATTCAGAAGACTGTGTGGGGGAGAGTGGGGGGGGAGACAACCAGCAAATGTGGATTTGGCACAGAGACAAAAAAACCTTGGCTTATGTTAATAAGATTGGCTTCCATTAACCTTCATGACACCTTCATAGATTGCTTTAGTAGCCACAGTGTTTGATTCTTAGGATAAGGCATGCCTGTTTCTCCCCGTCCGTTCCCCCCGTCCCCCTCCAACCATCCGATTCTACTTGTGAGGCATGAAATATTAGAATATGTCACCGGGCCAAAGTTTCTAACGGTTTTTATGAATACAGACACCAAGGCCAAGGTGAAGGCATTATTTAGCAGAGGTGTTTTTTTGTGTGTGTGTGTGAGAGAGAGAGAGAGAGAGAGAGAGAGAGAGAGAAGTAGATCTGCTTCAGACTACTGGTGGGCAGATGGTATCCATTTGGCTCCACTGTGCTAAAATCAAATAATTGGGGAAACCGAAAAGTCATGTACATCACGCCGATCAGCGCGGTCCCATTTAGAGACTCGCAGCTTTGCGTTTCGCTCGGAATGGTCTCCCGGGATCCGCGTACCCCTCACTCTGCTTGGCCCAGCGCCCGATTTGACATTTCTATTTTCTGCTCCCCCTGTAAAGCTGGAGAATTTTTGGATGTCTTCCAATGCTTGACACAGAAAGAGAAAGAACCCTAATGTGACAAGACAGGGATTGGGGGGAGGGAGCGGTATTTTGCATATGCAGGGAGACCCGTGGGGCAACAAACTCATGATAATGAAGTTCAGCCTCTAGCCCCCCCCCCCAAAAGGGGGGAGGGAATAAAAAGACACAAAGCATCAGAAAGTATCTGTTCTTCTGCCTTGGGCTTCACCCCGAATCTTCTCATCAAACTTTTTCCAATCTGCTTCCGCAGCCGATTCTCTGATGTGATCCCAAAAGCCACCAGAGGGAAAGCAGGTAGTTTTCAATTTCATTTAATAATAATAATTAATAATAATAATAATAATAATAATAATAATAATTTATTACATTTATAAACCGCCCCCTCCCCCCGAAGGGACTCGGGGCGGTGTACAGGAAAATTAAAAACCATCTAAAAGCATACAATACATAACAAGATTAAAAACGAATTAAATTACCCTGTACTAAAATTTTAAGAACAATTAAGATTGCAACCCATTAAAACCAAATAAACAATTTGAAAATACAGACTGGGGCGAGAAGCATAAATTAGGCCAAGCCGGCCTGATGGAACAGATAAGTTTTTAATTTTTGGCGGAAAACACGGAGGTCTATAGTCGTTCTAATATCCAGGGGTAGGTCGTTCCAGAGGGCCCATCACAGAGAAGGCCCTTCCCCTGGGCGTCGCCCGCTGGCATTGCCAGGTGGACGGCACCGGGAGAAGTCCCTCTCTGTGGGAGCGAATCAGCCGAAGGGATGTAGTGACTGTTTAAAGTTACAATGGCACCAGGGATGGGATGCTGCCGGTTTAACAACTGGCTCAGTGAGCACGTGCTTTGCGCATGCCTAAGACGCTTGCACGGCGTGCTGAAAATGGAGCATTTAGAAGCTCAGCTGCTTACCTTCCAAGTCACCAATGATAAGTAGAACAGCGGGAGGCGGATCAGCTGTGCTGCGCGATTGAGATGAGCTAGAAAGCAGGAAATAAAGGACAGGATAGGGCAGGGATGGGTGAGCGGGGCCAGCTGATCATCGATGCTACCGATTCGCCTGAACCGGTCCAAACCGGCTGAACACCACCTCTGAACCGCACTAAAAAAAGCGACTTGTTCACTCTTGTAACTACGTTTTCGCTCTTACGACCTTTGCAGCATCCCCATGGTCATGTGATCAAAATTCAGGGGCTTGGCAACGGACTCATAATTATGACGATTGCAGTGTCTCGGGGTCATGTGATCCCCTTTTGCAACTTTCTGACAAGTAAAGTCGCCGGGAGAAACCAGGTACACACTCAATTACAATATTAGTAACTTAAGTGCAGTGATTCCCTTAACAATGGTGGCAAGAAAGATTGTAGAATGGGGCAAAACTCACTGAACATGTGTCTCACTTAGCAACAGAAAAATTGGGCTCCAGTGTGGTCCTAATTTTGTATAAAATCAAACACGGCATTGATACACAACCGGCACTCCAAACATCTGACGCAACTCCATTTTTTTTTTTTTTGAGAGTATGTTTTCTCAACTCAGTGAACCTGGAATGGCACATCAGGAGACCCTGGGGATGCTCCAATAGTCATAAGTGTGAAAAAGTGTCCTAAGCAATAGTGGGTTCCGGATCCCTTTGCAACTGGTACGCTGCATTGGGGCTGGGCGTCCACCGCGTGCAGCTCGCGCATGCATACCCCACCGTCTGCAACGCTCCAGCTGCTTGGCGGAGCGGAGTGCCGGTGCCGTACACTCCATGCATGTGGCCCAGTTGGGTCAAATATTGGTAAGGAGGGCCGGTAGGCCCTCTGGAGCACTGTACCAGAACGGTACCTGATGCTCCCAGCAGGCACCGGTACGCCGTGGTCGTAACCCACCCCTGGTCCTAAGTCACATCTTTCAGTGCCATTGTTACTTTGAACGGCCACTATAATGAACTGTTGTTAAGTCAAGGACTACCTGAGAAGGGAGGGAGGGAGGGAGGGAGGGAGGGAGGGAGGGAGGGAGGGAGGGAGGGAGGAGGAGAAGAAAGAAAGAAAGAAAGAAAGAAAGAAAGAAAGAAAGAAAGAAAGAAAGAAAGAAAGAAAGAAAGAAAGAAAGAAAAAGCATCTCCCCTATATATAAACATCTTCTTTCAAAAAAAAGAGACTTTGGAAGGACCTTCTCCACTTGACAGAATAATTGGTGGGGTAGGGAACTTAGTAAGACATTGAGAAAGGCTGCTCTCAAGGAACAGACGGGCACAGAGAATACTACTTTAATTACCCAGTTCATCATACCTCACGTAATTCAGCAATCTGGATCCCTTGAGATAATACAAGCTGCCGAGTCCAAAGACAACACACTTAATGAAATACTCAAGCTCCTTTCAGATATTAATGCGGCCATACTTCATAATATAACTGCTGGCAAAAGCAAAGGTCTTCTAAAGAAGATTCTCCAAGTTTTCTGACTTATGGGGACCAGTGGGGGGGGGGAGGGGGAAGGAGGCAATGGTTCCGTGCGAAGCGTTCCCACCTCTTGCACAAATGGAGCCTGCTGCGAGTGGAGATACGCGTGCTTACAGACGATTGCCTGCCACTTCCGCGGCCCAGTTCCGAACAGCTCAAGGCCCAGTTAGAGGGGGCCACAGCCCGGAGATTGGGGACGCCTGTTCTAAAGCAACTATTTTCATGCAGAGAAGAACACCTACAAAATGTAGGTCCAACGCCACTCAACAATTCTGCAAGGTGGAACGATGCCCTCTTATATCTGTGTGTTGCTATCCCAAATGCAAGGATTCTGAACATCCATATCAAAATGTTCACACGTATCTCTACTGATTTTAATCCAGGTTATTTGGATGGGCTGCTTATGAGAGTCCTGGAACAGGGGTGTCAAACTCGACTTCCATGAGGGCCGCATCAGGGTTGTGTTCGACCTCCGGGGGGGGGGGGCTGGGATGGATGTGGCCGGGGTGGGCATGGCCAGCTCGATGTCATTCATGTCAGGGGCACCTGTGGAAGCTCAAGCACTCTGCCAGCAAAAATGGACTCCTGAACTCCATTTCCGGCTGCGATGGCCTCATGCAGCCCTCTGCCAGCGAAAACGGAGTTCCAATTTCACTGGCAGAGGCACCGCAGGCTGGTCCTCATGGGTCAGATGTAGGGCAGCCCCACAGGCCTTGAGTTTGGCATAAGAGATGAGTCTGAAGTGGAAAACAGCAAACAAGCAATGGAAGGATAAATAATTGAAGTTAAAATCTCCTAGCCAGGAGCCATTTTATGAGCATACTGGTAGTCCTTTGTTTAACCCTCCTGGCTTGTCAAAAAATGGCCACATGTTTTTGGGAGACCGCAACGGTCATAAGTATGAGTCAGTTGCCAAGCATCAGAATTTTGATCCCGTGATCATGGGGACACTGCAAACGTCTTAAGTGTAAAAAACGGTCATAAGTCACTTTTCTCAGAGCCATTGTAACTTTGAAGGGTCACTAAATGAATTACTTTTTTCAACGCATACTCAACCTCTTCTCTAATGAGGTAGTATTCTGCTGGTTCGCACCGGTTCAGGTGAATCGGTAGTGGCAGTCGCGCGAGGCTCCGCCCACCCACCCACCCAGATGTTATCACCGAGCTTCTGCGCATGTGCAGAAGGTTCTGCACATGCCTAGACATCCACCCTCCCGCTACCGAACCAGTAGCGAAGAAAATAGGATACCACTACTGTCCTCTAAGTCTACTCTATAACAGTGATGGTGAAACTTTTTCGCCTCAGGTGCCAAAAGCACGAGCATGCGCACTATTATGCGCGCCCGCAGGGCCACCCCCATAACTTAACGTGCTGTGTCCCCTGTGCATGCATGTGTGAAACTCCCCTGCTGCCCCGCGCATGCGTGCACGCCTTTCTAGGAGCCTGGGGAGAGCCAGAAACAGCCTGGAGGCGGGAAACGGATCGTTTTCTGACTTCCGATTTGCGTGTTGGGGCATTTTTCACCCAACATACAAACCGGAAGTCTGTTCCCAAACTTCCGGTTTGCACATTACGTTGTTTTTCTTCCTCCGGAGACTTCAGGAAAGCCTCCAGAGGGTGAAAAAAAGCTGAAGGCCAAAATCAGCTGGCCAACACGCGCATGTGCATTGGAGCTGACAGGGCAACACCTCGCGTGGCCTAAGTAACGGCTTCATGTGCCACCTGTGGCGCACGTGCCATAGGTTCGCCATCACAGCTCTATAAATTCCTTCTCCACCAATTTATGCACAACACCAATCCTGAATGGCTTATGTTGAAGGACCAAGTCTGACTCATTTAAATAAAAATACTGAGAATTTATTTTTGTAATACAATAAACCATTGCTATCTAAATTTAATACCCAAAGTACATTTCCCATCATGGGTTATTTCTATCGGAGACAGCAGCCAAAACCAGCATTATTTTAAGCAAGATCAGGTCAAGCCAACCCTAGAATTTGTAGAAATCCATCCTGCTGAACAACAGAAGATTTGGGGGAAGTTTTAAGGCTATTTTTAGCGCGGGTGGAAGAAAACCATGAAATTGAGATAAAAGTTTGGTGGGGGGTGAGGCTGAACCTCTTTGGGCTGCTTTGCAAAAATAGCAGAGGGTTAAAAAACAGTGGCCAAGTTATTTTTCCCCCCCTTTAAAAAAATAAATAAATCTTAAAAGCACATTTATACGCACCAAGATTCACTGTTTTTCAAAATGCCCTGCAGAAAATATTACATCATGATACATATTCTCTCTCAGGTATTCTTAGGAGCACAGCTGGCTCAGCAGCGAAAATGGCAACAGACTTTCCTTTCAAGCATTTAAATTAACTGGTTTTCCCGGTTCTCTTAGCGGATTACAATTTATCAAGCCCTTCAATCCAATCCATCCTGTCTCTTTACGGCAAATCCACCAGGGACGCCAAGAAAACTCTTAGTTTAAAAACCGTTTGGTAGCTTCCGGTTATCGTCCGTCATCATTTTCTTTCAACCACCTGGCAGGTACAGGGGTGTCAAACTCGATTTCATTGAGGGTTACAGCAGGGTTGTGTTTGACCTCGGGGGAGGGAGGGGCGTGGCCAGCTCGACATCGCTCGTGCCTGTCGTGGCCCAAGTGCCCTGCCAGCAAAAACGGGCTCCTGAGCTCCTTTTTCGGCTGCGATGGCCTCCTGCAACCCTCGGCCAGCAGAAACGAAGCTTGGGAGGGCCGCCTGCAGCTCTCTCCAGCTCCATTTCCACTAGCAGAGGCACCGTGCCGCTGGTCCTTCACTGTTTCCAGGGAAGAATCCAGATCTAAGCACCCTGTGGGCCTTGAGTTTGATACCCCTGCCTTGGGGATACCATGCACAGGTAGTCTTCAACTTACAACCATTTGTTTAATGACTGTTCGAAGTTACAACAGTACTGGAAAAAATGGCTTATGACTAGGGATGGTATTCACTTACCTTCCCTACCGGTTTGCAAATGTGAACGCGCCCTTTCGTGCATGCACTTTTGGCGAAAAAAGAGCCTAAATGGGATGCCATAGAGCTGGGACAGATGCATGTGGCCAACCCCCACCGGGAGAATACCACTTCTGCTTATGATTGTTCTTCATACTTGCAACACTAAATCGTGAGCATGGACCCATGATTAAAATTTGGATATTTGGCAACTGGTATTTATTTATTTATAATGGTCACAGGGTCCTGGGGTCATCATTTGTGACCTTCCAGGTGGGAAAGCTAGATTCATTTAACAACTATTTTACTAACTTAAGAATTGCAGTAAAGAAAGGTCATAAAATGGGGCAAAACTCCCTTAACAACAGTCTCACTTAGGAACAGACACTTTAGTCTCAATTGTGGTCATATATAGAGAGGTCCTTGACTCATGGACCCTGAAAATTTATTGTTAAGAAGTACGGTCATTAAGTGAAGTATCTAGTGACCACACCTGCTTTTACCCCCTTCTTTTAGCAGAGACATTCAGCAAATTACCACAGTTGTTAAGTAAAAACATACTGCAACTGCTAGTCTCAAAGTTGACTTACTTCGTCGAAAGCTGGCTGGGAAATTCGTAAATACCAATTATATAGTCACAAATACCAATTGTGACTCTGGGTTGCTGCAACCATTACTAATATGAGCTGCGTGTCAAGCGCCCCGATTGCAATCACATGACTGCGGTGACACTACAACAGTTGTATGTGCAAGGACTGGTTAGAAGTCACATTTTTCAGAGCCGTCGTAATTTTGGTCATAAATCAAGGAATGCTTGTATGGTTGTTCTGTATTTCCTGTTAATCCTGCAACTAGGTTAATCGTATTCGGCAGTTAGGACTCTGGCCTTTAGAAACCACTTTTTCATCTGTTTATCTATGCCTATCACTTTTGTGTAGCTATTAAACTGGACCTCTTGAGGATGTCAGCTGATGACTTCTGGCTTTAACTATTTCCAGAGATCAAATTCCAAGCAAGCAAGCAATTCTCTTCTCTGGTCCCTTAAGTCAACAATGGGTTGATAAGACTGAACAACTGAAATTAAATTTAAACCCAAAGTCCCCTTGATAAAAGAGAGAGGGGGGGAGGGGAGGTTGGAGGATTGGGGTTTAGCCTCTTTGGGTGGAGTTGTACTCCATCTGAGTAACCAAGCCCACAATTCGAAAGCTGCTATCTCTTTTTTCCTAGGTACCATACAACCAAGAATATATTTTCACAATGACATGATCGAAAGAACCAGTATGATCTAGAGATGAAGGCACCAGGCTACAAACTAGGAGACTTCTGAGTTCTAGTCTCACTTTAGGAATGAACGCCCAGCAGTGATTTTGGGCCAAATACCAGGAGACTGTGAGTTCTAGTTCTCTGTGGAGATTCTCAGTCATCCAGGTCATGGTTGTCCCAAAGGTAGTTTTTCAAGAGACAACTAGACTTTCTGGTTTTTCTGTGAGTTCCAGTCTCACCTTAGTGTTGTGGTCCGGTGGCAGCCTGCAGAGCTAGCACCAGAGTCAGACAGGAGGTTGTGGAGGAACATGGGCCAGTCCTAGAGTCTGGGGAAGGCTCGGAGGAGGGCTCTGCGTCGGAGGCAGAGAGGGGGCCAGGGCCATCTGGAGGTTATGTGCTGCCTCCAGAGTCTGACATCAGTGAAGCAGAGGGACAGGGGGAGCCTCTTCCCAGTGCACGCTTTCGCAGAGCTGCGAGAAGGCAAAAACAGTTAAGGCAAAAGGGACGACTTGGGAGTAAGGCTTGGAAAGGATTGACCCCTCCCAAAAGACGTAAAAGAGGAGCAAACAGATGTGAGCCTTTGCAGGAAGCCATTTTGTTCGTTCTGGTCGGTTTAAACTCTGAAGCTCTGTTTAACTCTGTGCTCTGTTTGGCCTAGCAAAACTAATTGGCAATTAGGTCTCTGGCAGCGTTTCAAGGGAGATAAAGATGGGTGTTTATCAGCCTTATCCTGAAAGACTGTGGCAGACTTCTGTAGGACTCTTCACTGATTGTGAATCATTACGGGCTGTGAATGAACATAATTCACAGCCGTTTAAATTTTAAAAAGAGTTAGGGGACTAAGCGTGTGATTTTTACTGTCTCAGGAAGCCTTGGTCAAACACTTAGGCATGGAAGCTGGTTGGTGACTTTGAACTAATCAGCAGGAGACTATGAATACTAGTTTCACCTTAGGAATGAAAGCCGGCTGGGTGATTTTGAATAGAAACTCTCTCTCAGTCCATCAGGCCTCACAAGGTTATTGTGGGGAAAATAAAAGGAAGAAGGACTATTGTGTATGTTCGCCACCTTGAGTTATTTATAAAAATAACAAAGGCAGTATCAAAATAAATACATAAATCTATGTCAATGCCCTCAGGGATTTCCTGAGGAATCTGGAAGCTTCTACCTAATTAGAACAACTACGGACCTCCGCTCCTTCCGTCAAAAATTAAAAACACACTTTTTCTGCTTGGCCGGCCTGAGGTAATCAACCGTTTTTAGGGTTTTTAACGACTAATTTTTAGTTTTAATATGGGATTTTAGCGCAGGGTTAGTTTAATTTTATTTTAATATTGTACTATGTTTGTGATTTTATATGTATTTTAAATTCCCTGTGCCCCGCCTCGAGTCCCTTCGGGGAGAGAGAGCGGGTTATAAATTAAATTATTATTATTATTATTATTATTATTATTATTATTATTATTATTATTATTATTATTATTATTATTATTATTATTATTATTATTATTATTATTATTATTATTACCCAATACAACCTCCAAGATGCTAACCAATGAATGATGCCAAGAAAATACTATGCCCACACAGAAAGTTATGCACTAATTATCAACGGCTTCTGCACACTATCAGTGGCTTCAGTTTGACCATTAGAAAGTTAACATAATTTAGGATCTGATGATCTCATTTCAAGATGCTCAACCTTTTCCGTTTTGGAAAGGAGACTAGATTTCTGTTAGTGCTCAGCACCAAAGAATTTAGGCCTTTGAGCTATAGTGCTGGAGAAGACTCCTGCGACTCCTTTGGACCGCAAGGCGATCAAACCGGTAGAGTCCTAGAAGAGATCAACCTGACTGCTCTTTAGAAGTCCATATCCTGAAGAGGAAACTCAAAGACTTTGGCCACCTAATGAGAAGGAAGGACTCCCTGGAGAAGAGCCTAATGTTGGGAACGATTGAGGGCAAAAGAAGAAAAGGATGACAGAGAATGTGGTGGCTGGATGGAGTCACTGAAGCAGCCGGCGTGAGCTTAAATGGACTCTGGGTGATAGTAGAGGACAGGAAGGCCTGGAAGAGGGTCGGACACGACTTCACAACTAACAGATTTCCTTCTTCACCTTAACCTTTTACAGTGACAAGCATGACTATATGCCAAGGCACCCAGAATGCTGTTACATTCTCGCCAAAGTAGTACCTATTTATCTACTCACATTTACATGCTTTCAAACCACGACTATTTTTTAACTAGTTAGCTCTTTCCATCAGCAGAATGTAATGATGGACCACTATTCGAGTGAAATGCAAAATATAAACCCAATGGATAATAACTGCATGAATAAAGGCAGAGGCTTAGCCGGGTTTATTTAAACTTTAAATCCTGTTCACCATTTTGCGCATGTTCAAACTGGCATTTATCCCCACAAACCCCTTTCCCCGCAAAACTTCACAGGTGCAAAAAGATAGCTTAAATTTCAGCTTTAAGGCCACATGTCTGGCTATCATTCATTTTCCAGCATTAACCTCAATCCATGAGCTCTAATGCAGTTATTTTACTAGGCTGAGCATCCCGCAGGTATGTGTCCTGTACCTTAAAGCAGGGGTCTGCAAAGTTGGCTCTTTTAAGACTGGTGGACTTCAACTTCCAGAATTCCCCAGCCAGCATAGCTGGCTGGGGAATTCTGGGAGTTGAAGTCCACCAGTCTTAAAAGAGCCAACTTTGCAGACCCCTGCCTTAAATCATTAGTGCGCTCCACAGGGTTCTTTTGAGAGCTGCTAGTAAAATGTCTTGGCGCAGGTTTGACATGAAAATTAGATGACAGTGTCTTTTTAGTCAGTGTTTAAATGCTTCGGAATTAGCAGATTTCAAAAAAAACAAACTGTGTTTTTGCGTTTTCCATGGTGCCAGTCATTTGTCGAAATGGCAGCCAAAGCACAGCCCTTCACTTAAAAAGAACAATGTCCTGTCTCTTGCACAAAGCCTGTTGTTGTACCCATGCCACTGCCTGTGTTTAAGAAGAAGTAACCACATACGCATCCTTAACATTTTAATTCGGAACAAGATAACAGGAACAACTTTTGCTTATCCATGTTTGCAAACTACTTGAGGTTAGGTGTCAAACTAACGTGCTCGTTGTCGCATGATGTATCGCTACTTTCCCCCCCTTTCAGTAAACCAGGAGTGGGCGTGGCCAGCATGTGACGCATCCGGCTCGTGGGCCGGGAGTTTGACACCCCTGGTTTAGACGCTCAACCAGGAGGATATCCATTTTGAAAGGGGTGGACTATTTTTGAGCCATATCAACAGACGTCTGCTAAAAGATTTGGCCCTAAGAGAGGCATCGATAGATACCTTGGTGAAATTCAGTGGAAGACAGATGAGTCTGTTAATCTCTCCGGCTGTCTTTGACCCCATCCATCATCTTATCGTCTCTGATCAATGCTTCTGACATTCCGCAGAAGAAAAATGCACGGTAATACAATGATTCCGTTTCCACTACATACAGGACTGGAAACTTAAGTGTGATTTTACACATATCATCTCTATGCAGTTTTTGTTTGGTTCTCCATGCATGTACAAAGCTTCGCGGGTCAAGTTAGCAAGTGTCCAAAGTTACAATGGCACCCAAGAAAATTGTGGTTCATGACCAGTTCTCACACAATAGTTCCAGCATCCCAGGGTCATGTGATCACCCCTTGAAACCTTCCCACCTAGTTCTGACTAGCAAAGTCAATGGGAGGGAAGGAGGGGAGGCTGGATTCCCTGTGGATGGGGCGCGCAACTTGGGTGTCCTCCTGGATATCCGGCTGTCCATGGAAGATCAAGTGACAGCCGTGGCCAGGAGGGCGTTTTACCAGGTTCGCTTGGTACGCCAGTTGCGCCCCCTATTGGATCGGGACGCCCTTCGCACAGTCACTCATGCTTTCGTGACATCCCGACTGGACTATTGCAACTCTCTCTACATGGGGCTCCCCTTGAGGTGCACCCGGAGACTTCAGTTGGTCCAGAACGCAGCCGCGCGAGCAATAATGGGAGCCTCTAGGTTTACCCACGTAACACCGCTCTTGCGCGAGCTGCACTGGCTACCTGTCGTCTTCCGGGTGCGCTTCAAGGTGTTAGTCATCATCTTCAAAGCGCTCCATGGCTCGGGACCTAGCTATCTGCGGGATCAGATCCTGCCCCATACATCCTCACGGCCGATTCGCTCCCACAGAGAGGGACTTCTCCGGGTGCCGTCCACTAGACTTTGTCAGCGGGTGACGCCCAGGGGAAGGGCCTTCTCTGTGGCGGGCCCAGCCCTCTGGAACGACCTTCCCCCCGATATCAGGACAACCACGGACCTCCGCTCCTTCCGCCTAAAATTAAAGACACATCTGTTTCGCTTGGCCGGCCTAGGGTAGTCTCTTTTTAGATTGGGGTTAGTTTTAATATGGGATTTTAGCGCAGGGTTAGTTTAATTTCATTTTATTATTGTATATTGTTTGTATTTTGTACGTATTTTAAATTCCCTGTGCCCCGCCTCGAGTCCCTTCTGGGAGAGAGAGCGGGTTATAAATTAAATTATTATTATTATTATTATTAACAACCATGGAATTTACTTAACAACCGTGAAAAAAAGTCATAAAATTGGGTGCATACCCACCATGCTTAGCCAAGGAAACTCTGGCCCAACTATAGTTGTAAGTGGCAAAGCACTGACATGAGTGACATCGAACTGGCCACGCCCACTCTGACCATGCCCCCGACCCCTCTCCCCCCCCGAGGTCATAAATAGCCCTGATGCGGCCCTCAACAAAATCGAGTTTGAGACCCCTGACTTAGATGAAAAGCGATTCATTTATAAAAATGGGTTTCATTTTTATGAATCACTTTACAGGTTCACCCCTTAACCTTATCTCTGAGTCAAGATGTAAACCTGAGGACCTGGGATTTAAGGTTATTAATTACTCTCAGGATGCTAGAATTCAAAAGAGGGTAGCAAAATATTTATTTATTTATTTTATTTTTCAAATTTGTATACCGCCCTATCTCCCCTAGGGGACTCAGGGCGGTGCACAGAAATATAAAAATATAAAACAATACAGTACAAAACAGTTAAAAATAAATTAAATTAAGGTCTGTGCTAAAATTTAGATTAAAAGGGTTAAAATCAATTAAAACTATATCTATTAAAACTAAGCCAGGCCGGCCTCTTGAAATAGATGTGTCTTTAGTGCCCAGCGGAAGAGGCGTAGGTCCGTGATGATCCGAAGGTCGGGGGGAAAGTCGTTCCAGAGGGTCGACCCCGACCTCCAAATATAGAAAATATCAGCTCGTTGCTTTCATCTAAGAGCTGTTAGGATGTTTAAACCCCGATACGATAACCCTAGAAATCACCAGAAATCCACCTCTATCCCCCACAAACTCAGCTTGTACATCACACTTAAGCCAACACACAAATTGTTTGCTTTACCTCACTACATATCGCACAAAAGCAGTCAGCTATGACTTAATTTAAAAACCACATTTAAATGAACCATAATTTGCCATGGCTTATTAATCGGGCACATACATCATACTAAGCTTGTTGTAATCATGGCTGAATAAGGAATTTATACTTAGTCCTCAGCTTATAACAACAGTCGCGAACAGAATTCCCATTGCTAAGCAATGAGGTTAGGTGAGTAGCACCTGATTTTATGACTTTTTGCCATGGTCCTTAAGGGAATCTCTGCAGTTGTTAAGTGAATCGCGTGGTCGTTAAGCGTGAACCCGTTTCCCCCATTGATTTTGTTGAAAAACAGCTGGGAAGGTCACAGATGATCCCAGGATGTCTTAAATACATTCGAGTAGCCAATTGCCCGAATTTTGATCAAATGACCATGGGAATCTATGACAGTTGTAAGTGTGAGGACTGGTTTCAAGTCACAATTGAGCCCAAAATTTATGCTGTTAAGCAAAAAGTTTCTTAAGTGAGTTTTGCCTCATTTTACAGATTTCCTTGCCACATTTGTTAAGTGAATCATTGCACTTGTTAATTAGGGTGGTTAAGTGGATCTGATTTCCCCGTTGACTTTCCTTGTCGGAAGGTCACCAAAGGCAATCACGTGACTCCGGGACCTTGTAGCCGTCATAAATGTGAGTCGGTTATTGAGCAAATCGTTTGACCATGGGGATGCTACGACGGTCGTTAAGTGTGAAAAGAACGATCCGAAGTCACTTTTCTCCGTGCCGTTTTAACTTTGAACCGTCACTAGATAAAACTGTCGTAAGTCGAGGACTACCTGTCCCTCTAGATCTCATTTAGCCGTAAATCAGAACAGCTGAATTCTCCTAATGCAAAATATAGCCAAGCAGACAACCAATGCATCTGTTTCTTTTCTGGACTTGGAAGACAAGGCTGGACTTCTTTTTTTTTTTTAAATTTTTCTTTTTACAGAGACGTTGCAACCAGCTATTTTTGAACGCTGCCTAGGTATGTCTCCCCTGCTAAATTTGGTCAAACCGTCTTTTGCAACCGTTGGAAGGCTCTGCCAGAAGCCATACGAATCATCATTCATAAAGTCACAGGCGGGAATTAAGTTCGGATGCTTTGCAACGCCAGCGAGCAGAAGCCCGAATTGAAAAGTGGCTTAAATGTTTTGACAGCAAGCAAACACACACACACACACACACACACACACACACACACACACACACTTTTGGCAAACGAGCAAGCCAGTGAAGAGAGAAAAAAAGATGGGGAACTTCACTCCAAGGGTCCCTTGGTGTTTTGGGTTTTTTTAAAAACAAAAAACAAAAAAACAGTTGAGTTTGGTTGAGCTGGTTGGGGTAGCTTTCGGGTGCTTTCCTGGTTCCCCCTCGCATTTGCATTTCATTTTAATTGGATTGGGGAACCAAGGATACCAACCGCTGGGGATGCCCTGGACCATAAAACAAAGACACAAAGAAATCCACCTTTTGGAGGAGGGGGGGAGGTGAGGAGGAGGCAGTGGAGAAAGAAGAGGGATAGTGGGGAATAGCAAACGCCCACAAAACAAGCAGAGCTCTATGCTTAAAATCTGCAACCCAAGGATACGTCCGACCGCAGCTGCCATTATACCAGCCCAAAGCAACTGTTTTGCTTCAGACAACCTTTGTGGGTAGTTTTATCCCCATTCATTCATTCATTTTTTTCTGTCTCTCTGTCTGTCTGTGTCTCTTACTCTCGGTCTAACTCTCTGGCTCTCTTTTCTCTCTGTGTGTGTGTCTCTCTCTCTGTCTCTGTATGTCTATCTGTCTCTGTGTGTCTGTCTCTCTCTTACTTTCGGTCTAACTCTCTGGCTCTCTTTTCTGTGTGTGTGTGTGTGTGTCTCTCTCTGTCTGTCTATCTGTCTCTGTGTGTCTCTGTCTCTCTGTCTCTCTTACTCTCTGTCTAACTCTCTGTCTCTCTATTTCTCTGTGTGTGTTTCTCTGTCTGTCTATCTGTCTCTGTCTGTCTCTCTCTTGCTTGAACCTCAGGACTGTAGACATCCAAAGAGAAAACTGCACTGTAGCTTTATAGAAGTCTGAGCCCCTTTAAGCCAAAATTTACCCAGATCGCTGCCATCTGGAAAGCTAGTTATTTTAAGGAGGGGGGGGGGAGATGCTCTCTCCTTTCTGATAGGGAATTTTATCCAAGTTGGAAGGGGATAGAAGTGGAGGGCTCTGGAGACCCTTTCTGCTAAAATCATTAACCGGAGGAAACGCTATACTGTACTGTATATGATATTTTTTTTTACCTTGTGCCTTACAACACCAAGCAGTGCTGAAAGAGCAGGGAAGCTGCAGACTTTTATGCAGCTCCCCCTGGTTTTCCATCGCTCTCCTGCGGAGGAGGAATCGGGGTTTCTTACCCTCGTCTTGGAGGATTGATGATGTACATACATGTGACATGGCCAGCGCATGTCATCATTTATAGATTTGACAGTCTACAACAGGCATTTTTAGGGGCACTCTAGAAGTGCCTTCACACAACATGCTTGACCTGGTTACAGGAGGAACAGCCAGCCTGTTGGGCATGTAAAGCTACATAAACCCAACCAAGGTGAGCTATGGAAGCTACAACCCAACCAAGGTGAACCATGGCAGCTACATAAACCCAACCAAGGTGAGCTATGGAAGCTACAACCCAACCAAGGTGAACCATGGCAGCTACATAAACCCAGCCAAGGACAACAACCCAAACTACATAAGCCCAACCAAGGAGAACCCAAACCATGTAAGACCAATCAAGGAGAACAACCACGTTAAGCCCAACCAAGGAGAACAACCCAAACCATGTTAAGCCCAACCAAGGAGAACCCAAACCATGTAAGACCAACCAAGGAGAACAACCACGTTAAGCCCAACCAAGGAGAACAACCCAAACCATGTTAAGCCCAACCAAGGAGAACCCAAACCATGTAAGACCAACCAAGGAGAACAACCATGTTAAGCTCAACCAAGGAGAACAACGCAAACCATGTAAGACCAACCAAGGAGAACAACCACGTTAAGCCCAACCAAGGGGAACAACCCAAACCACGTTAAGCCCAACCAAGGAGAACAACACAAGCCAAATAAACCCAACCAAGATTTAACATCTCCCAGGCTTATCGGTTTTGAGATTCCCTGACCCCTAGTTCTTTCTGTGACTTGGGTAAGCGAACAGGAACAAAACTCTTTACTTAAGAGTTAAAATATACATAATTTTACAGAGGCCAAGGGAAGGGATGGGGGGGGGGGGGCAATGAAACGACTTCTTAACTCTGCAGAAGCTGTAGGAGACCTGTATCTTTAAAATAATAGCTAAGTCTCCTTTGGCTGTTGGGCCAAGGGTGGCAGCACTCTGCACCCGCTCAGGGAACCTGCGGTCTAGTTTTGGGGTTACCGTCCTATGGGGGTGGAAATCCTTCCGTTTCAAACCAAGCCTTTCCCTCCTCCCCCCCCAACCTTGCCCTCTCCTCCCTAAACCTAAATCGGTGGGGAGTTCGATCCCAGGTAGAGGCAGACGTAGAGGTCTCCTGCTTGGGCCAGGGGGGGGGTTAGACTAGATGACCTCCCAAGATCCCTTCCCACTCTGTGAAATCTGTTCAATCCCTCACCGACAGGCACCGGATTCCTAATGATCAACGGCGTGCCGGCCGGGAAGGGAGTAAAAAAGGAAGAAGGAGGGGAGGGAAAAAAAAAATCTGAATTGTTCATCAAGGAAGCTCCGGTTACAGTCGCCGCTCCAAGCCCTTTTTTCTTTTTCCTTTTTCCGCGCGACTCCCGCGGGGAATTTTCCGGTAAATGAACACGGCGTTCGCTCTCCGGTGGGAGCCGCAGCCCGTCTGACTCTTCCACACCTCCGCATCCCCGGGGAAACACCCCCCTTCCTCCCCAACCCTCATCTCCCGCTTCTCCTCCCCAGCAAAGGTAGCCAAGCCGCCGCTGGCCAAGCCAGACCCGCCGCAGGGGGCTGCTGCCGCCGCCACCGTGGGAATCCGCTCCCTCGCCAACACGATCCCACCCACCCACCCCAATTTTGCACGCTTTCAGAAACGCGGCTTCCTTTCCTTCCCCCACCCCCACCCCCAAAAAAGGGAGAAGAAGACAGCGGGAGGCTGGAGACACTCACTCCCCTTGCAAGCCCCAGATTCCCGGGGCTGCCGCGTTTCCTAACCGGGCAGGCGAAAAGCAAGAGCCGTTAGTAGATCGTCTCTCCCCCCCGCCCCCCCGGTTCCTTGCTTCTTACCGGCTGTACAGTTCAAGGCAGCCCTTGCAGCTTCCCAGCAGGCGCGCAATCCTCCCGCCGCCGCTTTTGCACCTTGCAATGCATGAAAAACTCCGGGCTTTCTTTTTTGCAAGGAGAAGGAAAGCAGCCAGCCAGCAACCTGCTCTAGGAGTTGTCGATCCCCCACAAAAAAAAAAAAAAAAACTTACACTGCTGCTTATTGAGATGGATTTGGGGAGGGGGAACCGAAGGAGGGGAGGGGGAGAGGAGACGTCTCGGAAACCCCGCAAGAACTTTTTTTTCCTTCTTCTTCGGATTGCCACCGGTGCTTACAAGTTGCAAAGGAGGAACCAGAACTAAAGGCAAGCCAGAGCCGCGTCAGCTCTTAGCTCGGCTCGGCTCTTTCACACACACACACACCCTCCCCACTTAAAACGCGGTTGGATCCGGCGCTTCCCACGCTTGCACAAGGGGGAGCCCGGCGGCTTTGACCCACCGACCCGCGGCAACTTTGCAAAAAAGAACCCAGCAAATAATAATAATAAAATAATAATAATAATAACAACAACAACCCGTATCAACCATTAGCACCGATCAATGATATTGGTGACACATCTTTAAACGGACACTTGACTGGGTTTCACGTCTAATGAATAGAATAAAATGATGATGATGATGATGATGATGACACTTGGTTGATACCTAGGACGCTGGCAGGAGCTCGTATCAACCATTAGCCCCAGTCAATGGTATTTGGGGTGCATTTTTGAATGTTCCGTTGACTTGAGTTTCATGTTTAATGAATACAATAAATAATAATCGGAACAGTTTATATATCCTCCGATGTTACCTTAACAGTTCCTAGGTCCTTGGTTAGGACTCGAGCTGTTGAGCTACCAACCAGCCCCCCAAAGGCTGTGAATCTCACCAAAGATTAACCCCAGAATAATAATGATGATATTGAAATAATAGTTAGCCCCAGTCAATGGTATTTGGGATGCATTTTTGAACGTTCAGTTGGTTGAGTTTCATGTTTAATGAATAAAGTATAATACTAATAATACTAATAATAATGAATAAAGTATATAATAATTTAAGAGGAAAGGAAAAAAAGGCAAACTTTGCAAAGAGCTTTGCAAAGAGCCTCCCGCGTCTCCATCCAACCAACCGCCTGCCTCCCACGCGCGTTTTTTTTTTCCGGGCCGGCCAAAAAAAAAGAATAAGAATCCGCGCCGCGCGCGCGTTTTTCGCCCAACCGCCCAAGGAACCGCACAACCACAAACCCAAAACACACACATAAATACCACACATAAATACACACACCCTTCCTTCCAGCCGCTGGTGGTGGATCAGCTCCGGAGCTTGCCAGCCGCTTCCTTGCATAAGGTATCCATGGACCGAAAAGGTGCCCAGCCGGGAAAGAGGAGAAGGAGAAGAAGCCGGGAGCGCGGCGCTTTCCTCCTCCGTTGCTGCTGCTGCTTGCAAACCGCCGCGGCTCTTCTTCCCCTTTCCCTTCCCGAGGCAACGCGGGACTGGAGCCGCGCGGAGCGGCGCCGGCGGTAGCAACTCCTGACTCAAGGGGGCCTCCGAGGGGAGGGGAGAAGGGAGAGAGAGAGAGGGAGGGAGGAAAAAAAAGGGGGCGATTCCCAGCCGGCAACGGCTGAGCACAGCGCAGCCTACCGGGTGGCGGAGGCAGCCAAACGCCGGCGGTAGCAGCAGCAGCGGCAGCGGCGGCGCCGAGGTTTCCTTCCCAGCGAAGTCTGCAAGAGAAAAGAGCCAGAGGAAAGGGGGGGTTTGGGGAAACACGCGCGGCTCTCGCTGCTGCCCGCCCTGATGCGGCTCCGCGCCACGCTCGGACGGCGGGGGAGGATCCCCTTTCTGCGCCTTTGGTCCGATGGTGGAGCTACCGGAGAGGAGCCTCCTTTGGTTGCCCCGGGGCTGCTTGCTCGCTCCTTGGCTGGGAAGAGCCGCGGGGTTTTTTTTTGGGGGGGGGGGGGTTCTCACGGGCAGAGAGCAACCCGGGTTCAACGGGGAAGGATGGTGAAACGTAGGGGGAGGATGGGATGGTGCGAGACGCGGGGATGGCGCGTCTTGAGCCTCGGCGGTGCGCGGTGGGTAGAATCGTTTTGTGTGTGTGTGTTTTGTGGGTTTGTGTGTTGGGCGCTGGTTGTGGGTAAAAGCAAGCGGGACTGGTCACTGGCGAGGGGGAGGGAAGAAAGATAGATAGATAGATAGATAGATAGATAGATAGATAGATAGATAGATAGATAGATAGATAGATAGATAGATAGATAGATAGATAGATAGATAGATAGATAGATAGATAGATAGATAGAGTTGGAAGGGACGTTGCAGGTCATCTAGACCAACCGTCTGCCCAAGCAGGAGACCCTACATCTGCCTCTACCTAGGATCGAACTCACAACCTCCGGGGAGAGGGAGCTAATGCCGAGGGAGAATTGTAGAGGCTTGGGGAGAGAGGGGTAGCGGGAGTTTTACACACACACAAGGTAAATTTTTGCTTTTGGCTTTCACCATTTCAATCTTTTTTTTAGGAGTCATTTTCTCACTTTGCTCTTGGAAGCAGCAGGACGTTGCTGCTGATTTCCCACTGTCCTTGTAGTAAGGTGCGATTTGCAATAGCAATAGCTCTTATAAAGGGTTTTTTTTTTTTTACAGTGCTTTACAGCCCTCTCTAAGCCGTTTTACAGAGTCGGCATATTTTCCCCAAAACAATTGGGGTCCTCGTTTGTTTGTTTTTTATCCACCTCAGAATGCTGAGTCAACCTTGAGCCAGTAGGTCAGTATCAAACTGCTGACAGTGGGCAAAGTCAGCCTGCAATACTGAATTATAACCATTGGGAAGGAAGGAAGATAGCAATAGCCCTTTTTAGACTTACAGTTGTGTTCAAAATTATTCAACCCCCACTGAAATTGAGTGTTTTGGCCAGTTTGACATTGATTTTGATCATTCAGTCATCTTGCTTACATTTAAATCAAAGAGGCACTTGTAGGTCAGACAAATATAACATAACATTTATAATGAAATAACCACAAATGTCTTTTCTGTGCTCACATCATTATCAGTTTTATTCAACCCCCAAGAAAAGATTTGTCAGATGTGGGTACTGAAGTTTCAGCTCAGACAATAAGGCACACACTGCGTAATGAAGGCCTCCATGCCAGAACTCCCAGGCGCACCCCCTTGCTGTCTCCAAAGAATAAGAAGAGTCGACTGTGTTTGACATGTGGACAAAGCACAAAAGTTGTGGGATAGTGTTCTGTGGACTGATGAAACAAAATTACAACTGTTTGGGCCCATGGATCAACGCTATGTTTGGAGGAGGAAGAACAAGGCCTATGAGTTCTTTTCAGGTGGGGAGTGGAAGTAGAATGTTTAACTCCTTAGCATCAGAGTGTGTTAATAATAATATAAGAAATACTAATGATCTGATGGTCATTTCAAAAAATCCTTTCTCAGTGAGCACCTAGAAGCCAAAAGGAATATACGTGGCGAATTTCAAATGTGTAGACTTTATGGTTCTGGAGATTTCATGATGATGTGTGAGTGGTATTTTGCCTTCATATATATATAGAACATTCATGTATTCCCAACTCTTGATATAAGTTCTGTAAGCAATTTAATTCATATCTCATTGTACCTGACAGGTGGAGCTGAAAATTATACCTGTGGTTTGGAGAGCTGGCAAGCAATCCAAATACCTCATCTCATTCTACACCTTCATTGTCTTGAAACCTTAGGGTAACTTATCTGTGGTTTAATATCTTCCAGTCCTATATTGGGACATGGTGGCTCAGTGGCTAACACGCTGAGCTTGTCGATCAGAAGGTCGGCAGTTCAGCAGTTTAAATCCCTTGTGCCATGTAACCGAGGGGGTTCCCGTTACTTGTCCCAGCTTCTGCCAACCTAGCAGTTCGAAAGCACGTAAAAATGCAAGTAGAAAAATAAGAACCACCTTGGTGGGAAGGTAACAGCGTTCTGTGCACCTTTGGCATTTAGTCATGCCGGCCACATGACCACAGAGATGTCTTCGGACAGCGTTGGCTCTTCGGCTTGAAACGGAGATGAGCACCGCCCCCTAGAATCGAGAACAACTAGCACATATGTGTGAGGGGAACCTTTACCAAGTCCTACATTGGATAGAAGGGTAACCCTGTTGAGCAGCAATCTCCAAACTTGGCAACTTTTAAGACTTGTGGACATCAATGCCCTGAATATACATCCCAAAGGTGCTTTTTCAAGAGGCAACGACCCACCCCATGACCCTTCCTCCGCTCCCCCTGCTTTTGGCACATGATGGGAAAAAGGTAAGCCATCACTGCCCTATAGTAAGATGAGCAGATGAGTTATCCAGGGGTAAGATGCCTGTTTGTTTATAAATAAAACTCCTTTTTCAAATTTGTTTTTTTTTTTTTTAAATTCAGCAGAGACATTTTCTTCAGAGATTTGCCCTACTTACCCATCATTCTTCTGTAATGCAGTCGGGACACTTGGAATAATCTTTAAATAAATAAAATATAATAGCTCAAATGGGGAAATAAACCTGTTGAGACTATGACCTTTGCCGCAAATGATGAAAAATTTGGGGAATGTCGATACTCGCTATTAATGGGGTTTTTTTGGGGGTCCGTTGGCAAATGTAACAATAACAAAATATGTCCAAAGGCTTATTTTTGATATCGAAGGCCAATGATGTGGGAAATGTCACTTACTGGTAAATACTGACTCCAGATATGGAATCTGAGCATTTATTGTTATTTTATAATTCACAGTGGAATATTCTGACATTTCCTTCCAAGTGTCTCCAAAACTTGCAAAGCCCTGCGAAACATCATAGAAACCAGGTTATGACAAATGTTTAAAACAGCTCTGGTTACGTTGAGCGGGTGACAATTAAGAGGAAACACGATAGTGGTCTTCCAAAACTCCAGAGCTGTCCCCATACAAGATGGGACTCTGTTACTTGAACACTAATAATAATTTTATTTATTTTTATTTATTTTATTAAATTTATACCCCGCCCTTCTCCAAAAGGACCCAGGGCGGCGCACAGGGATGTTAAAACACATATAAAAATATAAAATTTTAAATAGGTGTGTCTTCAGACACTTGCGGAAGAGGCGGAGGTCGGAGATGGTGCGGAGTTCAGGGGGTAGGTCGTTCCAAAGGGCAGGGCCCGCCACAGAGAAGGCTCTTCCCCTGTGTGTCGCCAGTCGGCATTGTCCAAATAATAATCTTTATTGTCATTATACTAAAATTACAATGCTTTGATTGATTTGATTTGATCTATTTGGATTTATATAACCGCACCCTCCCCCCAAAGGGACCCGGGGCGGTGCACAGGAAGTTAAAATACACAACAGTATCACAATATAAATAGTTAAAATCAAATTAAATAATTATCCCTGTGCTAAAATTTAGAAGTTAAAACATAATCCCATACAAACCCAATTAAAACAATTTATTTTACAGACTGAAGGCTAGGTAAATAACTTAGGCCAAGCCGGCCTGATGAAACAGGAGTGTCTTTAATTTCTGGCGGAAGGTGCGGAGGTCCGTGGTTGTTCTGAGGTCAGGGGGTAGGTCGTTCCAGAGGGTTGGGCCCACCACAGAGAAGGCCCTTCCCCTGGGCGTCGCCCGCTGACATTGCTTAGTGGACGGCACCCGGAGAAGTCCCTCTCTTTGGGAGGGGATCGGCCGCAGGGATGTATGAGGTAGGATGCAGTCTCGCAGGTAGCTAGGTCCCGTGCCATGGAGCGTTCTAAAGATGGTAATCAACACCTTGAAGCGCACCCGAAAGACCACAGGTAACCAGTGCAGCTCGCGCAGGAGCGGTGTTACATGGGAAGACCTAGACGTTCCCAAGATCGCCCGCGCGGCCGCATTCTGGACCAGCTGTAGCCTTCGGGTGCACCCCAAGGGGACCCCCATGTAGAGAAATTGGTTCCGGGGAGCAGACGAAATGGCAAGGCACCGAATGTTAATCTATAGCAGGGTTGTGAAACCCAAGGCCCATGGGCCAGATCTGCATGGTGCTTTGGAGGGCCCACCTGCCCACCCTCCTTATCTGTATTTGACCCAACCGGGCCATTTGCGCACACACATGCAGCGTACGCCACCTGCGCGACACTCCGCCGAGCAGCTGGAGCATTGCAGGGCGGTGGTGCGCAGTGTGCATGCGCATGATGGACGCCCGGCCCTGTCGCAGAGTACCAGTTGCAACGGGATCTGGAACCCAGCACCGCATTACAACATGTGCTTCATCACTTTGGTGCCATCGAAGTTAAGATCATCTTGGTGCCACCTACGGAAAACATTTTTGCAAAAGGGATCCTGTCTTTGGATTGCTGCCGTAAGGAAGGCAACTTAATCTCCACGCTGTTATCCTTTCGGCATCAAGCAGAATCTTTTTTCTGAGTTTCCATGGGTTTTTTTTTTTTTTTTGCATCTTGGATTCTTAAAATTAATCTTCAGTTGCTTTAAGATGGACAGATCTGGATAAACGGGGTAAGCTTTAATGTACTTTGCCCCGGTTCGCTTTTTTTTAATGTGATGTTAAGCTTTTAATGTTTGTGTTGTTCTTATTGCTGGCTCCGAGATAGGCTGTATCTCCAGGCTGTTTATACACCGTTTCAATCTGTCAAAAAGAAAGAAATGCAATTTCTCTGTTTAAGAGACAATATAGAGACGACTGGACAAGAGGGAGTGTTTGGACTGTTACAGCTGGACTATTTTTCCTTTTCAGGGAATATTTTCTTTGGAAAATGATGACATCCCGAGCTCTTCGTAAGAGTGATATATTGCAAAGAAGCATTTATTTGACTGTTACGACATGATGTTGGGCTCCGTTCAAGTGTTTCATTCCACTGGCGAAAAAAATCCTCCTCATTCCCCCGAACCTGTTCCAAAGGAGGAAGAGGCTGTCTGTCAGAGTTCGCTTTAATTAAAAATGCAAAGGCTCTCGTGAAAACGGAACGGCATTCAAAGTCCTGGAAAAGGATTTCTTAACCTTGCCAACTTTAAGATGTACGGACTTGGACTCTCAGTGTTCCCCAGGCCTGTTCAGGTCCACATTTCTTAAAGTCGCCAGGGTTATGAAACACCATAAAGAAGGAAGTCAGAAGGAAGATAAAGGAGAGGAGAGGAAGATGGAAGGGAGAAGTAGAGAAGTGAATCATACCCAGGTTACTTTCACTCTGCAAACCTCCCCAAAACGGCCTGTTTTTCGCGAAAACGGGCCCATTTTAAAAAAAGGCATGAATAGCCTTTAGGAGGCTTGTAGGGTGCTCCTGGGGGTGGGGGCCAAAAATGATCCAAAAATGGCATGTTTTTCTTGTCAAAACAATCGCATGCATAGCTTTAAGGAGTCCTGCTGGGGGGGGGGCAGAATTGAGCAAAAAAGGCCCGTTTTTTGCTCATTTATGTCCTCCCCAGCCCCCAGGAACTCACTGAAAGCCTCCATAAGGCCATACACTTCACCATACACTTCACTGCCAATCTCCATTTTCAGCTGGGACGGCCTCCTGCAACCCTCCCTCTGCCCGCGAAAACAGAGCTTGGGAAGGCTGCACACAGTCTGCCCTGACATGAGTGGCATCAAGCTGGCTACGCCCACCCCAGCCTCCCAAGGTCAAACACAACCCTGACGAGGCCCTCAATAAAATCGAGTTTGACACCCTGAACTAAATAGTTCCAACCCTATTTCCTTTTTTTAAAAAAAATCACAAGGGTTCTTATGTGTCACCTGTTGTAACACTACACAACCATATAGTTGTGCTGGCAACAAGGTGGAAGTCCCTGACTTCACCCAAGATGTTTTTCAGTTTTCAAGTCAAGCCTACAACCCAACAATTCTGTGGCAGTCTCCCACTCAACTACTCTTCAGCATCCAAGCTTAAGTCAGTTGTACTCTGCTGAGAGCATCATTGCCATAAATTGTGGTTTAAAACCCTTGCTGTCATCTCCTTCCTGTACCACATTTTATAGCAGCTCCATAATTTATTCTGGCAGGTGGCATCTCCTGTCTTCTAAAGAAAATCCCCTTAAAAGCTGCTACTTGTGATGTCCCAATGATAAGTTACTAAGGATTGCTATCCAAAATCACTGGCTGCAAAAAAACAACAACAACACTTGAGTATTTCTTATACTACAGTGGTTTAGTATACACACAATTACTATACTGTCATCTAAAACAGGATTTAAGGGATGCGGTGACTCAGTGGCTAAGATGCTGAGCTTGTCGATTAGAAAGGTCGGCAGTTCGAATCCCTAGTGCCATGTAATGAAGTGAACTCCCGTTACATGTCCCAGCTTCTGCCAACCTAGCAGTTTGAAAGCACATAAAAAATGCAAGTAGAAAAATAGGGACCACCTTTGGTGGGAAGGTAACAGCATTCTGTGTGCCTTCGGGGTTTAGTCAGGCTGGCCACAGAGAATGTCTTCAGATAGCGCTGGCTCTTTGGCTTTGAAACGGAGATGACCACCGCCCCCTAGAGTCGGGAATGACTAGCGCATATATGCGAGGGGGATCCTTTAACTTTAAAACAGGATTTACTGACTTGGAGTAAGCAGAGACCTGAAAATATCCCATAGGCTTACAGATTGTTGCTCCTGATCAAGATTGCTTGCTTTCTGCTGGATCCAGTTCAGAGAACAATTAAGGGGAAAAAAATGTTACAAGGACTTGATTAATGAGGAAAATGGAATTAATTACTCCTACTAATAGCCATTACACACTGTACATCTCTTAAGTACATTTAAGGTAAAGCTGAGATGGAGGGAGAAGTACTTGTTTCAAAGGCCAGATTTGAAATTTGATGTCTTCAGAATGATGGCACCCGTAGTCAACTTGGATCGGGAATTCCGGGAATTGAAATCTTTTGCACATTTAAAGGGAGCCTTCAGATTGCAGAAAAGCTCTTTGGAGTCTTTTCCCCTGAAGCAAAGTCTAAGATCTCCTAAACTATAGGATAAAATCAAATGGAAAGGGTCCTAACCAAGCCGCTATCCTGAAATAAGCAGACGTGGGTTTCAAAATTTTTAGCAATGGGTTCTCTGCTCGGTTAGGGTGGGCATGGAGGCCCTCTGGAGCCCAGAAATGGGCCCCTTCCTGAACTTCCGGTAAGCCCGTTTTTCACCCTCCCTGAGTCTGCGTGCCCTGCACTTACCTGCATCCAAATCGGGTTGCATGAGGACTCCTAGGAGGGGCAGGGCAGAGCGGGAGGGACCAGCCAGGAGTGGGATTTGAGGGCTCTCTGAACAGCACAGAATCTTAGCTAGAGGTTCTGCCAAACCCCTGCGAACCTCCAGCAGCCCATCCCTGAAAATAAGTGAGCCTAAGGCCATGATGGCAAACCTGTGACATGCGTGCCACAGGCGGCATGCAAAGCCATTTGTTAGGGCACGAGAAGTGTTGACCTGTCAACTCCAGTGCACATGTGCACGCTGGCCATGCACATGTCAACGCTGGCCACGCACATGTGCGCCGACTTCTTTTGAGACCATTTTTGCCCTCAGGAGACTTCCTTGAAGCCTCTGGAGTGTGAAAAACCGGCCCTACAGGCAAACCAGAAATTCAGAAACAGACTTCCGGTTTGCTCGTAGAGATGTTTTTTGCCCTCTGGAGAGTTCAGGGAAGGCTCCTGAAGGCTCCAGAGGGTGAAAACTGGCCCTATGAGCAAACTGGAAGTCCATTCCTGAACTTCTTGTTTGCTCCTAGAGCCAGAGGCTTCAGGGAAGTTCCTGAAGCCTCTAGAGAGCCTCCGTGGGGGGTGGGGAAGCTGTTTTTGCCCTCCCCGGGTCCTAGAAAGCCTCTGAAGCCTGGGGAGGGCGGAAAAGGCACACTAAAAGTGTGGGGGGGTGGGGGGTAAGCACATGCATGTATGCTGGGTCGCATGCAAGGGTGGATCCCTGCAAGTTCTAACCTCTCCTATAGAAGAGGTTCCACAAATCCACACTGCCATTTAGAACCAGTTCCCGCTCCCTCCCCCCGCCCATCTGCCCATCATCAAGATGAAGAGCGAGAGGAGTAATTCTGGGTGTTGAAGTCTTAAAGCTGTCAAGTTTGAACACCCCTGGGGGGTTTTTTTCTACAGGGTTAGGGGTGCAAGGGTCATGTAACTTGACAGCTTTAAGACTTGCGTGCTTCAAATGCCAGAGTTTCTCAGGCAACATTTTAGTCGCTAAGCAAGAGCATTGTTAAGTGAGTTTCACCAAATTTTACAAGTTGGCCACGCCCACCCGATCACATGACTGCCAAGCCACTCCCACCCAGTCACATGACTGCCAAGCCACTCCCACCCAGTCACATGGCTGGCAAGCCACTCCCACAAAGCAGGCCACACCTACAGAAGAGGTTCTAAAAATGTTTGAAACCCACCACTGGTCGCATGCATAACATTATGGGTGTGGAACACCTGCACACAACCCCTCCCTGCGCTCCCCCCACTTTTGGCACGCGATCCAAAAAAGGTTAGCCATCACTGGCCTAAGGGAATGAAATCTGCCTGGGAAAGCCAAGGGAAATCATCAAAACCATTAAAAAAAATGGAAGTTAGAATGTTTCAGAAAAGTGATGGGACACCCAGAAAAATACAGCATCCTTCACTTAATCCTCCAGGGAAAGATTGAAGACAAACCGAGGTCCAGGCAAAAGAAGAACATCATGGCTTCAAAATCTAAAGGACTGGTTTGGACAAAACTCAACAGCACTTTTTCATAAAAATAGGATTGCCGACATGATCACCAATGTCCGATGATGGATATGGCACAAGAAGAAGAAATGAATGTTGAAACAATTGCAGAACTGCTGGGAAATATTGGGCAGGTTGCTTAAGATTACTTAGTAGCCTTTTGATTGAAAGATATGCAACTGAGACTGGATGGCAGGGTTATTTTTAAAAGTAAATATTTAGTAGCTTATTTTCACAGCAACTGTGGATTCATCAGCAAAAGCAAAATTATTACTTGATAATTGAGTATAATTGAACGCTGTTTTGGGTAGTTGCTTGGCCATAAGGTCAACATTCAGAAAAGTCATTTCCCTCCAGGTATTTCTCTGGTAAGCTTTCTGTTAAGAAAAATAAGATATCAACCTTTTCCCTGTACAGTGGTACCTCAGTTCACGAACTTAATTCGTGAACTGATTCTGGTCGCGAACCGAATTGGTCGTGAACCGAGGCACAGTTTCCCATAGGGTTTAATGTAAATCCGGTTAATCTGTTCTGATCTTTTTTTTGGTTTTTGAAGCACAAAAAATATGAAACAAATACTGTATGTGCTAAAAGCATAACAAAAATCAAAAAAAGTCACTGAAAGTACTCACAGTGTACTTTTTTCTGTGTCTCCTTCTCTCCACGATCTTCCTACAGGAAGTCACAACCATGTGACAGCCAGGAAATAGCATTAAAATGGCCGCGGCTCTTGTTCGTGAACCGAAGCGGAGTTCGTGAACCGGAGCATATTTTGATGAACTTTTCTGTTCGTGAACCGAGTTGTTCGTGAACAGAAGCATTCGTGAACCGAGGTACCACTGTACACCGGAGACTCAATATAGTAGAGTAGTTAATATCTTGGACTAAGAAGGTTAAACAGTTTATTCAAGACTACTTTCTATCAAGAGAATGTAACTGGCTGAATGAGGCAGGCAACTTCTCAACCAACCTACTTCACAAGGCTGTGCAGGTAAAATTAAAGTGCATTCCAGTAGTCTAATCCAGGGGTTTCCAAAACTGTCAACTTTTAAGACTTGGGGATTTAAACAACTCCCAGAATTCCCCAGCCAGCCATAGGGAACATGTCTCTAATCAATGTTTCTCAACCTTGGCAACTTTAAATGAAGTGGACTTCAACACCCAGATCTCCTTCAGCCAGCCATAGGGAACATGTCTCTAGTCCAATGGTCCCCAACCTTTTTTTTTTGGCCATCATTTACAATGTCCTATAAATCTATTTGGTGGTTGTTGTTGTTGTTTTTGCCATGGAACACACAACCTTTCCTGGAGTTTGTAACAATATGAATTGGGAAAACGAAATTTCACACGATAGCCTTCAAATGATCATCAAATTCCTATTAACACCACTGTGGTTGATCTTCTGCTATAGGAATAACCTTTCCTAGGGGAAAAGGTGAGTTCAAAGTAGGGAAAGAAAAAAAAAATCATGAACTAGCCAAACATCAGCGTAACATTCCACAAGATAATCTAAATCTTGAAAACAATGTTTAGATCAGTGGTTCCCAACCGTTTTTTGGCCATGCCCCACCTAAGCATCTTTAAAATCCTGATGCCCCCACCTGTGACATATAATTCTTACTTTACTCAAAAAGTGAACTCTACTCATGTGGAGGAAGGCTAAAAGGCCATTAACTTGGTTTAAACAGGCCCACCCATGATTTCCACTACTGATTCGGGGGAGCCGGTCCAAACCGGCTAAATACCACCTCTGGATTAGATCTGGGATCTCCAAATTTGGCAACTTTAAGAGATGTGGGATTCAACTCCCAGAGTTCCTCCAACCATGGGGAACATGTGCTGGTTGGGGAATTCTGGGAGTTGAAATCCACAAGTCTTAAAGTTGCCAAGTTTAGAGATCCCAGATCTAATCCAGAGGTGGTATTCAGCCGGTTTGGACTGGCTCACCCGAATCAGTAGTGGAAATTGTGGGTGGGCCTGCCCACCCGCCCTGACTATATGCCATCCTATTTAAACACGCTTTCAAGCCATGTGTGTGTGTGTGCAAGCCACAGGCGCGATCAAAACGCATGTGCGAAAGGCCGAGCGCATCCGTAGACGGGGTGCACTCACATTTGTGAACCGGTAGGGAAAGTAAGTGATCTAATCCAATGGCCACAAGGGCTTGATTTAAGGATGTACCCTAGACTGGGAAACTGAAGGGAAAAAAAATTCTGAAGAAGGCCATGACATGCCATTTCAAAATTGGTGCCAAGAAAAATACGGTAAATCCTCAGAAGTTGAGCTCAACTTGAAAGAATAAAAAGTGGGGATCAGCCGTAATATTGCCACACGCTAATGTCAGATTAAGATAAAACATCTGGAAACACTCAGCCAAAACATAACTCCAGAAATTAAAATGTGAGACAGAGGGAAGAGACTGTCAGACATTACAGGAAAAGAACTGGTTCTCTTAGCTTCAGAGACGGTCCTGGTCAGACCTTCCGCAGCGCAGCTGAGAGTCGATCTTAGCAGGTTATCATTAATTATGAAGCGCTGACCTTTCACGTTGAATTAATGCAAAAGGCCTCTTTAAGGGATGTGGTGGGGCGCGTGGCTTCCATGACAGGCCAAATGTTAGATGCCCTGCTATTTTTCAGAACAGAGAAAAGTATTTGCATAATGAAAATGATCTATTAATTCCAATCCTTCCTTTGGGAGCCACATGCAACAATGATGCTGCAAAGATAATTGGTTTCCCACAAATTGGCTTTGCATTTGATTCAAGAATGATAATCATTTCCCTACATTTTTCTCCTATTAAGAACGTGTGTGAGTGTATTTGGATATACTTCAGAATAGAGTAGAGTAGAGTAGAGTAGAGTGAGTAGAATAGAGTAGAGTAGAAAATAGAATAGAATAGAATAGAGTTGGAAGGGACCTTGGAGATCTTCGAGATATACGAGACCGCCTCCTGCCCCATACATCCCTTCGTCCGATCCGCTCCCACAGAGAGGGCCTTCTCCGGGTGCCGTCGGCGGGGCAATGCCGGTTGGCGACACCCAGGGGAAGAGCCTTCTCTGTGGCGGGCCCGGCCCTCTGGAACGACCTACCCCCCAACCTTCGCACTACCTCGGACCTCCGCCTCTTCCGCCAACGTCTTAAGACGTATTTATTTCAGCAAGCCGGCCTAGGATAGCCCCCGTTTCTGACTTTTTAAAAAAACAAAAACAAATTATAATTTGCTAATGGTTTTAACATGGGTTTTAGCACGGGTCAATTAATTTAATTCATTTTAACTGATATTTATTGTATTTTGGGGTTTTTAATAATGCCTGTGCGCCGCCCTGGGTCCTAACAAGGAGAAGGGCGGGGTATAAATTTAATAAAATAAAATAAATTAAAAATTCTAGTTCAAACCCCTGCCTAGGCAGGAAGCCCTATACCATTTCAGACAGATGGCTATCCAACATCTCCTTAAAGACTTCCAGTGTTGGGGCATTCACAACTTCTGGAGACAATTTGTTCCACTGATTAATTGTCCTAACTGTCAGGAAATTTCTCCTCAGTTCTAAGTTGCTTCTCTCCTTGATTAGTTTCCACCCATTGCTTCTTGTTCTACCCTCAGGTGCCTTGGAGAATAGTTTGACTCCCTCTTCTTTGTGGCAACCCCTGAGATATTGGAAGACTGCCATAATGTCTCCCTGGTCCTTCTTTTCATTAAACAAGACTTACCCAGTTCCTACAACTGTTCTTTCTATGTTTTAGGCTCCAGTGCCCCAATCATCTTTGTTGTTCTTCTCTATACTCCTTCTAGAGCAGGAATATCAAATCAAGGCCTGGGGGCTGGACCCAGCCTGCAGGGTGTTAGATCTGGTCCACGGGGCTGCCCTGGAAACAGCAAAGGACCAGCTCATGGTGCTTCTACCAGGGAAAATGAAGCTCAGGAGGGCTGCCCATGGCCCTCCTGAGGTGTGCTTTCCCTGACAGAGGGCTGCAGAAGGCTGTCACAGCCGAAAATGGAGCATGGGAGCCCATTTTCGCTTGGACCACCGCAGGCACCTGCAACACAAGTGATGTTGAGCTGGCCACACCCACCCTGGCCACGCACCCCTAGCCCCCCCCCCCCATAGGTCAAACACAACCCTGAGGTGGCCATCAATGAAATTGAATTTGTCACCTCTGTTCTAGAATCTCCACATGTGTGTTTACATTGTGGCGAGCAAAACTGGATGCTGTATTCCAAGTGTGGCCTTACCAAGGCCTTATAAAGTAGTATTAACACTTCATGTGATCTTGATTCTCTCCCTCTGTTGATGCAGCCTAGAACTGTGTTGGCTTTTTTGGCAGCTGCTGCACACGGCTGGCTCCTATTTAAATGGTTGTCCACTAGGACTCCAAGATCCCTCTCACAGTTACTACTACTGAGCAAGGTACCACCTATACTGTACCTGTGCGTTTGGTTTTTCTTGCCTAAATGTAGAACTTTCCTTTTTCCACCACTGAATTTCATTTTGTTAGATAGTGCCAATGTTCAAGTCTGTCAAGATCCTCGGTCTTATTATTATAGAGGCGTTTTAAAACGGAGTTCCTGTGCATTCTCTCATTGGGTTTTTCTGAATGCAACATCCAGGTTCAGTTAATAACCGGGTTACTAATTTAACAACTGGAGTGATTCACTTAACAACTGTGGCAAAAGAGGTCATAAAATGGGGCAAAACCCACTTAACAACTGTCTGGGTTAGCAACAGAAACGTTGGCTTGATTGTGGTTATAAGTGGAGAAAAGGTTGTATTTAGAAGATTCTGTCCAGTTCTGGAGAACCGGTAGTGGAAATTTGGACTAGTTCGGAGAACGGGTAAATGCCACCTCTGACTGGCCCCGCCCCCATCTCTTCCTGCCTCCCACATCCCAGCTGATCAGGAGGAAATGGGGATTTTGCAGAAACCTTCCCCTGGAGTGGGGAGGGAATGGAGATTTTACAGTATCCCTCCCTTGCCATGCCCGCCATGCCACGCCCACCAAGCCACGCCCACAGAACCGGTAGTAAAAATGTTTGAATCCCATCACTGAAGTGGAGCACTACCTGAAATCAGGTTTTCGTAAGAATTGCTTCCAATTTCAAAAGGTTACAGCAGCTGCAGATATTCAGAATACCGTTTCCCCCCCTTTTTCCCAAAATGCATATAAATAATGTATTTCAAAATGGCAATGTTGGCACTTGCTTTGTAGCTGCCATCTCAGATTAGGAGAAACATTTCACAGCAAGGGACTTAAGGGAGTCTCCCCTTGCCTTAGATTTTCCTCTTCAAAGAGACACGGAACAGAAATCTAGAATTTGATAATTTGCCGGATCCATTTTGACGCTGAATATATTTATTTCGATATATTTTAGTCTTGCTCTCTTTCAGAGTTTCTGTTGTTCGAACGAGTGATAGTTTGGCAGTGAAAGATACATTATTTATTCGTTTTTCACTCACCTCCATCTGATTCCAGATGTGTCATTCTTAAGAACACCTTATGTGCATATGGTTGTGTCTCTGTGACTGCATCTCCTTGTAATTGCACAGTGTAACAACTGAGAAGAGACCCCAGGGGGAGGGTGGGAAACAGAGCGAATAATACAAAGTAGATCAAACAACTCGGATAGGTACAAACCAACAGTTAGTATTATTTATTATTTCACCCAGAGCAGATCAATTTGAGGTGTTACCTTACCAATACATTTTTATCTGTTAAACATTGGTTTGTTTCAAATGTCTTTCAACTAGGTTTATGTGGGATGACAGCAGAGAATAAAGAGAATGGAGTGGAGTGGAGTGGAGTGGCATAGAGTAGAGTAGAGTAGAGTAGAGTAGAGTAGAGTAGAGTAGAGTAGAGTAGAAGACTGGAGTGGACTGGAGTGGACGAGATGAGACGAGATAAGATGAGACAAGACTAGACTGGACTGGACTGGACTGGCATAGAGTAGAGTAGAGTAGAGTAGAGTAGAGTAGAGTAGAGTAGAGTAGAGTAGAGTAGAGGACTGGAGTGGACTGGAGTGGATGAGATGAGACGAGACGAGACGAGACGAGACGAGACAAGACAAGACAAGACTAGACTAGACTAGACTAGACTAGAGGAGAATTCTTTATTGGCCAAGTGTGATTGGACACACAAGGAATTTGTCTTTGCTGCATATGCTTTCAGTGTACATAAATTAAAATAAAATAAAATATAATCATCAAGAATCATAAGATACAACACTTAGTGATAGTCATAGATTACTAATAAGCAATCAAATCATACTAGGAAACAAATAAAACAATATAAAATTTAAAGATACAAGCAACATGGTTATAGTCATAAGTGGGAAGAGATAGGTACTAGGAAAGATGAGAAGAAGAATAGTAATACAATCTTAGTAGGTAATTTGACAGTGTTGTGGGAATTAGTTGTTTAGCAGAGTGATGGCATTCAGGAAAAAACTGTCCTTGTGTCTAGTTGTTTTGATGTGCAATACTGTATAGCGTCATTTTGAGGGTAGAAGTTGAAACAATTTATGCCCAGGATCTGTGGAGTCTGTAGATATTTTCACAGCCTACTATTTGATTTGTGCTGTATGTACAGTCCTCAAACGGAAGGCAGGTTGGTAGCAATTGTTTTTTCTGCTGTTCTGATTGTCCTCTGAAGTCTTGTTGGGTTGCAGAGCCAAACCCGACAGTTATAGAGATGCAGATGACAAGACTCAATAATTCCTCTGTAGAACAGAATCAGCAGCTCTTTGGACAGTTTTGAACTCTGGGCGATTTGAGCTTCCTGAGTTGGCGCAGAAAGAACACTCTTTGTGGTGCTTTTTTGATGACGTTGTTGATGTTAGGTGTCCATTTTAAGTCTCGAGGTATGATAGAGCCTAGAAACTTGAAGGTCTCTACTGTTGATACTGTGTTGTCTAGTATTGTAAGAGGTGGTAGTATGGGAGGGTTTTCTCCAGTGGTGGGTTTCAAATTTTTTAGAACCTACTCTGTAGGTGTGGCCTATTTTGTGGGCGTGGCTTGGCAGTCATGTGACAGGGTGGGAGTGGCCACCTTTTAAAATGTGGTGAAACTCATTTAACAACGCTCTTGCTTAGCAACCAAAATTTTGGACTCAATTGTGATGATAAATTCTTTCTTTCTTTCTTTCTTTCTTTCTTTCTTTCTTTCTTTCTTTCTTTCTTTCTTTCTTTCTTTCTTTCCTTCCTTCCTTCCTTCCTTTCCTTTCCTTTTCTTTCCGTTGGGTCACTGGCAGCGGCAGGCCAAATTTACTTCCAGGTGGAACCCCCTCTCACCAGTTCTCTAAATTTCACCAACTGGCTCTCGCGAGTAGGTGCGAACCTGCAGAAACCCACCACTGGTTTTCTCCTAAAAACTACCACCATTTCTACCATTTTGAGTGTATTTAGTTCAATATTGTTCTTGGTGAACAAGAAGGCTACTTGTTCAAGCTCCATCCTGTAACCTAACTAACCAAACTCTGAAAGATTGAGCTCCATTCTAGGACCTCAGGCCAAAAAGAGAGAGCTTTCTATATATAGGTATAGAGGTATATACTGTAGATATATAGGTAATCCTCACTTTCAACCAGTTGTTTAGTGATCATTCAAAGTTAGAACAGCACTGTGACCTATCACCATTTTTCACAGTTATGACTTCTGCAGCATCTCCACATTCCCGTGATCAAAATTCAGATGCTTGGCAGCTGGTTCATATTTATGACAGTGTCCCGGGGTCATGTGTCCACCTTTTGAGACCTTCTGAGAAATAAAGTCCGTGGGGAAGCCAGATGCACTTAAAAACTGTGTTCCTAACCTAACAACTGCAGTGCCTCACTTAACAACTCTGGCGAGAGAGGTTGCAAAACGGGATGAAACTCACTTAACCAATGTCTCGCTTAACCACAGAAACATTGGGCTCAAATGTCGTCGTAAGTAAGTTGAGGACACTCCAGGGTGAGAACCATCAACCAATCAACCAATTGGAAGTTGTGGGAGCTGCATCACTTGAGACTTTCAAGAAAATATTGGACTGCCATTTGTCAGAAATGGTGTAGGGCAGGGGTCTGCAAAGTCGGCTCTTTTAAGACTGGTGGACTTCAACTCCCAGAATTCCCCAGCCAGCTATGCTTTGCAGACCCCTGGTGTAGGGCAGTGATAGCTAACCTTTTCTCCATCGCATGCCAAAAGTGGGGGGAGTGCAGGGGGGTTGTGCGCGGGCGTGCACCCCCCCCCCATAATGCTATGCACACAACCCCCCCACTTTTCATGCATGATGGATCCATTTTTTTACCCTCCCCAGGCTCCAGAGGCTTTCTAGGAACCTGGGGAGGGCGAAAATAGCCTCCTCCCCCCCAGATGCCCTCCAGAGGCTTCCAGAGGGCGAAAAATGGCCCTACAGGCATCCCGGAAGTCATTCCCCGAACTTCCGGTTTGTGAGTTGGGTTCTCTTTAGCCCTCCAGGGGCTTCAGGGAAGCCTCTGAAGGCCGAAAAACGGCCAGAAAAGAAGGCTGAAGTCAGCTGGCCAGTTCACGCATGCACACTGGAGCTGATAGGGCAACGCCTTGTGTGCCCTAACAAATGGCTCCACGTGCCACCTGTGGCACGCGTGCCATAGGTTCGCCATCACGGGTGTAGGGTTTCCTGCTTAGGCAGGGAGTTGAACTAGATGACCTACAAGGTCCCTTCCCACTCTGTTAATCTGACTCCCTGTATTTGCAGCCATTTCACAAATTCTGTCATTTTAAAAGGAGGCCTTCCTCTAGTTCTACCATTGAAATACACAGAGGTGGGTTGCTACTGGTTTCCACCAGTTCGGGCGAATCGGGAGTGGTATTTTGGCCTTGGTGGCCTGAACCAGCAGCGACCCAGGCTGGCCATGCCCCCGAACCGGTCCCTGGTTGGCGATGCCATTGCCCGCATGTTTTTACTAATTTTTTCATGTTCTGCACACACAGCCTTGTAAAAATTATCCCTCAAGAGTGGAAGCAAATTTGTAATTAAATCAGGATGGATTTTCCCCCTCCCACCCCAATGCTTGGGGGGGGGGGGAAATAGGCGTGAAAATCAAAATCCAAAATATAATGCACGATACGGAAATGCCGTTTCAAGACGAAGGACTGTTTTTAAACGAGATATGAGTGGATCTACCTTTTTTGAAAAGCAATCTGACAGTTTCAATTTTGTTTAGTCGTGGGACCATTTCCGATTGCTGTTTGTTTAGCAGGGTGTGATTTGATATGATTGCCGGAAAGAGAGAGAGGGCGGGGGTGGGTAGGTGGGTTGGAAACCAGAGGAAAAGATTTTCTGATTACTGGTCCACTCTGATTAATATTTACAGCTCGTTAAGAGCTTTTAATCTTCTGCAACTTTTCAGGGGGGGGTGTTTATGACCGCAGAGAGCCGGTCCTTGCTAAAAACTCAAGGTTGAAAACCAATAAATTTACAGTCGCACACAAATGGAAGCTTGAGTATTTGTCTGGACATGTCGTTAGCTTTTTAACTGTAGCTGCTCACATACCTGAATGCATAGATTCTTTCTAAAGTGTGTGTGTGTGTGTGTGTGTGTGTGTGTGTGTGTGTGTGTGTGTGTGTGTGTAGGGAAAGGAAACAGGACAAACCACCCTCCCTATTTAAACAGTTAGCAAGGCAGAATTCACAAGACCCTTCCTTGTAGATGTGCAAATATTTTCTTTATGGTTGGTGTATTAGTCCCACACCCAGCGTTTATTTATTTGAAGCAGGCATATGCCTTGGCCTTACTTGAGAAGATACTCATGGTGGTTGGGTTGGCAAGGAAACACACACACACACACACACCAAAAATGAAAGCAGTTGGTACAGAATTTATAACCAGCAGTAAGTGCAGGTTGCAGGTAAGTCCTCAACTTACAATTGACCCCAAACTTTATGCTATTCAGTGAGACACTTGTGAAGCGAGGATTGCCCTGTTTTACGACTTTTCCTGCCACGTTTGATCAGTGGATCCCTGCGGTTGTTATGCGAGGAACACGGTTGTTAAGTGAATCTGGTTTCTTCGTTGACTTTGCTTGTCAGAAGGTCACAAAGAGGGATCACATGACCCAGAGGACAATGTCATGGCCATACAGGGGAGTCATTATGTCCAGGATCTGAAGGTCAATCACACAACCACGTGGGGATGCTACTAGAACAGTCGTAAGTGTGAAAAACGGTTATAAGTCTCTTTTTTTCAGTGTCATTTTAACTTTGAACGGCCACTAAGTGAACTGTTGTAAGTTGGGGACTACCTGTAGAAAGAAACAGAGAGAGAGAGAGAGAGAGAGAGAGAGAGAGAGAGGGAGGGAGGGAGGGAGGGAGGGAGAAAGGGATGGAGGGAGGGAGAAAGGGAGGGAGGGAGACAGACAACCAGTGGCGGGTTTCAAAAAATTTTATAACCTTGTTTGTAGGTGTGGCCTGCTTTGTGGGAGTGGCTTGCCAGCCATGTGACTGGGTGGGAGTGGCTTGCTGGCCAACTTGTAAAATGTGGTGAAACTCACTTAACAACGCTCTTGCTTAGGAACCAAAATGTTGGCTCAGAAACTCTGGCATTGAAGCACGCAAGTCTTAAAGCTGTCAAGTTACAAGACCCTTGCACCTCTAACCCTTTAGAAAAAGAAACCCCAGGGGTGTTCAAACTTGACAGCTTTAAGACTTGTGGACTTCAGTTCCCAGAATTCCTCCACTCGCTCTTCATCTTGATGATGTGCAGACAGGCGGGGGGAGGGAGCTGGAACTGGTTCTAAACAGAACTGTAGATTTGTGGAACCTCTTCTATAGAAGAGCTTAGACCTGGCAAGAACCCACCCCTGGAGAAAACAGAGAGTATTTTAACTTACTGCACTTGTGTATGGTTTGCCAATTGCACAGGTGCAGATAGGACAGCACTCCAGAGGGTCAATGCCCCTGCCCAGAGGATCATGGGTTGCCCTCTCCCCTCTTTAGAAAAGCTTTATAGTTCCCACTGCCTTAAGAAAGTTCAAAACATCCTTAAAGACCCATCTCATCCTGGGCACCCTTTTTTTTTTAACTATTACCATCTGGCAGATGGTACAGGACAATAAAAAAGAAGGACAAATAGGCTGAAAAAACCAGCTTCTATCCCAGAACAACAACTATATTGAATTCTACTGTATAGTGCAATACTAATGCAATATCAGGGGTTTTCAATTAAATTGTGGAGAATGCGAAGGACGTGTCTTTTTGTTTTATTTTGTATAGATATAACGTACACTGAAAACGGCATTTAATTTCATTGTACGAGGTGCAAATAAAATAAAGTAAACTAAATTTGTTTAGCAGGGTGGAATCTGATACCACAATCTGCTTTTCCAAGTTGTGGCGGTGGTGATTATTGATACAGCTGTTGGATGCAAATATCTTTTCCCACTCCTGGGGCAGACTAACAAAACATCCTTCAGGTAGAAATGGAGCACCGTTTGAAGCATCAACATTCTTCAGCAGTGCTGGCTGGACTTCAGAATCTGAATGTAAACAGGTACGCCCCGTTAAACACAAGCGTATATCATTTCCCCCTTTTTCTCAAAGGCCTGTTTCTCAGAGGAACTAGTGGGTGGCTGAACAATTTACTGGGCTAGCCAGATGTCTCTCTCTTATTCACAACGTATCCCATGCCAGTGATGATATGATGAGCAAGAAAGAAATAATAGCTCCATGTCTACCTGAGAAAAGCAATGCACGCAGGAGCTGCCACCAAGAAGAGGGACTCAAGCTATTCTCCAAAGCACCCGAGGGCAGGACAAGAAGCAATGGGTGGAAACTAATCAAGGAGAGAAGCAACTTAGAAGTAAGGGGAACTTTCCTGACAGTTAGAACAATTAACCTGTGGAAAAACTTGCCTCCAGAAATTGTGAATGCTCCAACAGTGGAAGTTTTTAAGAAGAGATTGGATAACCATTTGTCTGAAATGGTGTAGGGTTTCCTGCCTAAGCAGGGGGTTGGACTAGAAGACCTCCAAGGTCCCTTCCAAATATCCTATCCTATCCTATCCTATCCTATCCTATCCTATCCTCCACTCTATTCTATTCTATTCTCTACTTTATTCTGTTCTATTCTATCCTATCCTATCTTCTATTCTATTCTATTCCTATTCTATTCTCTACTTTATTCTGTTCTATTTTATCCTATCCTATCCTATCCTCCATTCTATCCTATCCTATCCTATCCTATCCTCCATTCTATCCTATCCTATCCTATCCTATCCTATATTTTCTGTTTTCTATTTTCTATTTTTTTCTATTTTCTATTTTTACCCTACCCTACCCTACCCTACCCCATCCCATCCCATTCCATCCCATCCTATCCTAATAATAATAATAATAATAATAATTTAATTTATAACCCGCTCTCTCTCCCAGAAGGGACTCGAGGCGGGGCACAGGGAATTTAAAATACATATAAAATACAAACAGTATACAATAATAAAATGAAATTAAACTAACCCTGCGCTAAAATCCCATATTAAAACTAACCCCAATCTAAAAAGAGACTACCCTAGGCCGGCCAAGCGAAACAGATGTGTCTTTAATTTTAGGCGGAAGGAGCGGAGGTCCGTGGTCGTCCTAATGTCGGGGGGAAGGTCGTTTCAGAGGGCCGGGCCCGCCACAGAGAGAGCCCTTCCCCTGGGTGTCGCCCGCTGACAAAGTCTAGTGGACGGCACCCGGAGAAGTCCCTCTCTGTGGGAGCGAATCGGCCGTGAGGATGTATGGGGCAGGATCCGATCCCGCAGATAGCTAGGTCCCGAGCCATGGAGCGCTTTGAAGATGATGACTAACACCTTGAAGCGCACCCGGAAGACGACAGGTAGCCATACCTGTCCTATATTTTCTGTTTTCTATTTTCTATTTTTTCTATTTTCTATTTTCCCCCCATCCCATCCCATCCCATCCTATCCTATCCTGTTTTCTGTTTTCTGTTTTTTCTCCACTCCACCTCCATTCCGTTCCATTCCATTCCATTCTTCTACATATCACTAAATGTCAGATAGCCAGGGCTATTTTTATGTAAGGAGCAGAGCCATCTAACACAGGAGTCCCCAACCCCAGGCTGATGGACCGGCACTGATCCGTGACTTGCCACTAACCCAGCCACGCAAATAAGTGAAGCCCCATCCATGGGATGCAGACAGCATGCCAAACCACACCTCCTCCGGTCCAAGGAGAAAGCTTTCTCCATGGAACTAGTCCCTGGTGTCCCAAAGGTTAGGGGCCACTGACCTACCAGATGTACAGTGAAAAATGTGTCTTCCACTCCTTAGAATAGCCCTTTGTAGCTCAAGCAGAAAGCTTTTTACAGCCTCAGCTCAGATCTGATTTATTTACAGAAACCTCTACCTGGCCATTCCATTAATTATGTGCCAGTAAAAATGGGAAAGGAAAATAATTTCAGCAGGAAGATACCACGAAGGAGGAACGGATGGAATATTTCTGTTATAAAGTTCACTTGGTCAAGCGGTTCATATATCTGGCTTTGTTTTATTGGTTTCCTCCTCGTATTTGTTTGATCTCTTGCCAGTTCCAGTGGCTCTGAAATTGCAGCTCCTTGAATTTCCAGGGGGGTGGCTGGGAATGACAAAGGGCTTGTAATTAAAAATGCAGGAAGAGCAAATGGAAGTGCCCAAAACACAGCTTGTTAAACAGGTTTTCATCTGCCCCTTGCAAAATGGTATTTGTTCTTCATTTATTACAAATACAATAGCAGAGTTGGAAGGGACCTTGGAGGTCATCTAGTCCAGCTCGCTGCCTAGGCAGGAAGCCCTATACCATTTCAGACGCATGGATATCCAACCTCTTCTTAAAGAGACTTGCAGTGTTGGGGCCTAGTTATATGCGAGACCGTCTCCTGCCCCATACATCCCTTTGGCCGATCCGCTCCCACAGAGAGGGCCTTCTCAGGGTGCCGTCGGCCGGGCAATGCCGACTGGTGACACCCAGGGGAAGAGCCTTCTCTGTGGCGGGCCCTGCCCTTTGGAACGACCTACCCCCTGAATTGCGTACCATCTCGGACCTCCGCCTCTTCTGCCAGTGTCTAAAGACACACCTGTTTCAGCAAGCCGGCCTAGCCTAACCTCCCGTCGGGACTATTTTAAACGGGGGATTTTAATTTGGTTTTAGCATAGGATTGTAATTTAATTTAAAAGGAAACTTAGGGCGACCACATGTTTATTGGACCCGTGTCCCTCCTGGCTTGTACTGGCATCCTGGGAGACGACACGAGGCTGGCTCCAGGGCATTGTCAACGCATCTTTGAGTGAGGGGTCCTTACCTTCCGTCTTGAAAGAGGCGGTGGTGAGGCCCCTCCTCAAGAAGCCGTCCCTGGACCCAGCTTTATTAGAGAACTATCGTCCGGTCTCCAACCTTCACTTTCTGGTGAAGGTTGTTGAGAGTGTGGTAGCCCAACAGTTTCCGCGACACCTGGAGGAAGTTGATTATCTAGACCCGCGCCAGTCCGGCTTCCGACCCGGTCACAGTACTGAGACGGCATTGGTCGCGTTGGTTGATGATCTCTGGACGGCGCGGGATAGAGGTTATTCCTCTATCCTAGTCCTGTTAGACCTCTCAGCGGCTTTCGATACCATCGACCATGGTATCCTATTGCACCGACTGGGGGGGTTGGGGCTGGGAGGCACCGTTCTGTGGTGGTTCTCATCTTACCTCTCTGGTCGGTCGCAATATGTGTTGACGGGAGGGCAGAGGTCGACCTCGAGGCCTCTCCTATGTGGGGTCCCTCAGGGGTCGGTCCTCTCACCCCTCCTTTTCAACACATATATGAAGCCGCTGGGTGAGATCATCCGTGGTTTTGGGGTGGAGTACCATCTGTACGCTGATGACACTCAGTTGTACATATCCACCCCAGACCACCCCAACGATGCCGTCGAAGTGCTGTCCCGGTGTTTGGAGGCCGTACGGATCTGGATGGGTGGTAACAAACTCAAGCTCAACCCTGCCAAGACCGAGTGGCTGTGGTTTCCGGCACCCCGGTTCAGCCAGATTACTCCAACTCTGGCCATTGGGGGCGAAACATTGGCCCCCGTGGAGAGGGCGCGCAATTTGGGTGTCCTCCTGGATTCCCGGCTGTCCTTGGAGGACCATGTGGCAGCCGTGGCCAGGGGGGCGTTTCATCAGGTACGCCTGATGCGCCAATTGCGCCCCTTACTGGACCGGGCTGCCCTTCGCACAGTCACTCAAGCTCTTGTGACGTCCCGTCTCGACTACTGTAATGCTCTCTACATGGGGCTTCCCTTGAGGTGCACTCGAAAGCTACAGCTAGTCCAAAACGCAGCCGCGCGGGTAATTACGGGAGCTACCAGAAGCTCCCATATAACACCAATCCTGCGCGAGCTGCATTGGCTTCCTGTGGTCTTTCGGGTGCGCTTCAAGGTCTTGACGACCATCTTTAAAGCGCTCCATGGCTCGGGGCCTAGTTATATGCGAGACCGTCTCGTGCCCCATACATCCCTTAGACCGATACGCTCCCACAGAGAGGGCCTTCTCAGGGTGCCGTCGGCCGGACAATGCCGACTGGCGACACCCAGGGGAAGAGCCTTCTCTGTGGCGGGCCCTGCCCTTTGGAACGACCTACCCCCTGAACTCCGGACCATCACCGACCTCCGCCTCTTCCGCCAATGTCTAAAGACATACTTTTTTCATCAAGCCGGCCTAGCCTAACCTCCCATGAGGACTGTAGAAAAGTTTTAAATTGGTTTTAATTAATAATTGGTTTTAGCACAGGTTTGGGATTTAATATATATTTTAAATTATTTATGTTCTATTTTTGTATGTTTTTTAAATTTCCTGTGCGCCGCCCTGGGTCCTTTGCGGAGAAGGGCGGGATATAAATGTAATAAAATAAATAAAATAAATAAATAAATAATATGTTTTTAAATTTTGTATTTATCGTTTTGTATGTTTTTAAATTCCTGTGCGCCGCCCTGGGTCCTTCGTGGAGAAGGGCGGGATATAAATGTGATTAAAATAAAAATAAAATAAAATAAAATAAAATAAATAAATAAATAAATAAATAAATAAAATAAATTCACAACTTCTGGAGGCAGGCTGTCCCACTGATTAATTGGTCTAACTGTCAGGAAATTTTTTCTCAGTTCTAAGTTGCTTCTCTCCTTGATTAGTTTCCACCCATTGCTTCTTGTTCTGCCCTCAGGTGCTTTGGAGAATAGTTTGACTCCCTCTTCTTTGTGGAAGCCTCTGAGATATTGGAACACTGCTATCATGTCTCCCCTAGTCCTTCTTTTTATTAAACTAGACATACCCAGTTCCTGCAACTGTTCCTCATATGTTTTAGTCTCCAGTCCCTTAATCACCTTAATCATTCTTTCTAAAGGGTCTCTTGGACTCAATCGCAACTACCAGAGGTGATATTCAGCCAGTTCTGACAGATTCCGGAGAACCGGTAGTAGAAATTTTGAGTAGTTCGGAGAACTGGCAAATAGGCTGGCCACGCCCCTGCTGGCTCCCAGCCTCCCAGCTGATTTTCTTTTGTTTCTTTTCTTTTCTTTTATTCGCATTTATACCCCGCCCTTCTCCAGAAAGGACCCAGGGCGGCACACAGGAATTAAAACATACAAGTATAAACAAAATATAAAATTTAAAAAGATATTAAACTCCCCCCTGTGCTAAAATCAATTTAAAATCCCCAATTAAAACTGTCTAAAAGTAGTCCCAACAGAGGTTACGCTAGGCCGGCTTGATGGAAAAGGAAACACACAAAAGAGGCGGAGGTCAGAGATAGTTCGTAGTTCCGGGGGCAGGTCGTTCCAAAGGGTGGGGCCCGCCACAGAGAAGGCCCTTCCCCTGGGTGTCGCCAACCGGCATTGCCCGGCCGACGGCACCCTGAGAAGGCCCTCTCTGTGGGAGCGGATCAGACGAAGGGATGTACAGGAGAACGGGAGCTGGAAAGCAGGTTAGTGGGGTGGGGAGGGAATGGGGATTTTGCAGTAACCTTTCCCTGCTACGCCCAGAAAGCCATGCCTACAGGACCGGTAGTAATTTTAAAAATATATTTAATATTTTCTTTTCTGTTTTCCCCTTCTTCCCCCCTCCCCTTTTCCATTTAATAACGCATTGTCTGGGTTCTATATCTTCTCCCTACTTTCGTTTCTAGTTTCCTTTCTCTAGCCCAGGGGTCCCCAACCTTTGCAACTTTAAGTCTGAAGGACTTCAGACTTAAAGTTGCAAAGGTTGGGGACCCCTGCTCTAGCCAATCATAAAATCTTCCCCATGCCTTGAAGTACTCCGATTCCTCTTTATCCTTTATTTTCATTGTCAACCTATTCATTTTTGCACAATTTAATATCTTATTATCTCTTCACCTGTTGGTAGTTTGGTTAATTTCCAATTTTGGGCAAATACAATTCTCGCTCCTGTAGTTACATGTATAATCAAATAAGTATCCTCTTTCTTGAATTTCTCTGGGGTAATACCTAGTAAAAATATCTTTGGTCTAAATTCTATTTCTTTTTGTAACATTTTCTTTAACCATACTCTTATTTTAGTCCAATATTTCCTTGCTACTGCACATGCCCACCGCATATGATAATCGGAACCTATTGCTAGTTGACACTTCCAACATTTTACTGACTTGTCTTTAAACATCTTTGCTCTTTTTTCCGATGACGTGTGCCATCTGTAAAATATTTTGTATAAGTTTTCTTTGTAAGCTGTTGACATGGTTAATTTATAGTTCCTTTACCATAGTTGTTGCCACTTTTCTGGCTCAATCGTATGGCCAAAATTATTTGCCCAAATTACCATATTTTTCAGAATATAAGACGCACCCAGGTTTTGAAGAGGCAATGTTTTTTTTTTAAAAAAGTAGATAGGTAGGTAGAGGGATAGAGGGAGAGAAAGAGAGAAAAATACAGTAGGGAGGGAGGGAGAGAGAGAGAGTAGTTAAGTAGGTAGGTAGATAAAGGGAGAGAGAGAGTAAGAGGGAGAGAAATACAGTAGTTAGATAGGTAGGTAGGGAGAGAGAGAGTGTAGTTACGTAGGTAGGTAGATTAAGGGATAGAGAGAGAGAGAAAGAGTAGGTAGATAGGTAGGGAGAGAGAGGCTATAGATAGGTAAGTAGGTAGAGGGATAGAGAGAGAAAAATAGAGAGAGAAATACAGTAGATAGGTAGAGAGAGAGAGAGAAATACAGTAGGTAGGTAGGTAGATGTTTCCAGGTGTATTTATCCATGTGCTGGAGAAGGAAATTGCTGTAGCACCTAAAACTTTGTTTCTGCTGGCAGAACCACTTGACCAATGTAATTCTCAACAATCCCTCTAACTCAGGGGTTCCCAAACTTGGCAACACTAAGACTTGGAGAATTCTGGGAGTTGAAGTCCGTAAGTCTTAAAGTTACCAACTGAACAGCCTTCCGAAAGGAAAAAAACATTTTTTGCACTCTAATAATAATAATAATTTATTAAATTTATCTGCAAACCTCCACAAAATGGCCCATTTTTCACGAAAACGGGCCCATTTTTTCAAATAAAAGGCATGAATAGCTGTTGTGGCCCAGTCAGAACAAATAGCCTTGGGGGGGGGGGGGGGGCAAAAAAACAGTCCATTTTCCACAAAAACGGGCCATTTTTATGTCAAAAAAAATTGCATGCATAGCCTTATGGAGGCTTATAGAATGCTGCTGGGGGTGGGGTGGGGGCAAAAATGGCCCGTTTTAGGCTCATTTCTGCACTCCACAGCCCCCAAGAACTCTCTGGAAGCCTCTATAAGGCCATGCACAGCCATTTTGGTGAAGGGGGTGGGGTTTCAGGAGCAAAAAAATGCTGTATTCGATGTATAAGATGCACCCAGATTTTCAGTCTCTTTTTAGAGGAAAAAAGGTGCGTCTTATACTCTGAAAAATACGGTAACAATTGTAAAAATTGTTAAAATTGTATCTTTAACAAGTAGTAAAAAATTTTGAATCCCATCACTGCAACTTATGATTTAAAAGTGTAAACACCTTCCAAAAATATGAAAGCAATAGCAGAACAAAACAAATGGAGAATATTGGGAGAATATTCTTTTTTTTTTTTAAGAGAGATTGAGAGAGAAAACCAGACCTACTATATTTATTATCATTCAGAAGTCAGGCTTATCAGACACTCACTTCATTCTGCATGTCGGAACTTCTTAGGGAAAGAGTTATGCAACCAAAGTGAACCTTATATTCATTATCCTTTTCCTTTAAACCTCCTTGCTAATGGACCATCCAGAAAAAGTCATGAATCACATTTCAAAGTAAAAGAAGACTTATCTCCAAGGATAGGTTGTATATAAAATTGTACATTTTTAAGAGCTTTAGGGAATCAATTCTTAAACTTTGCTCGAAAGCCTCTACATTTTGGAGAACATTTCAACTTTTATAAGCATAGTATTGTAGGAAGTTAGCCCCCACCTCTGTCCTAGGAAAATGAGATATTTTGGGAAATATTAAAAGGGCAGAATATTTCCCCTAAAACGGAGGCAGAAGCTCACCGGGGGCGGGGGGAAGCTCCTTTGACAATGGGCCATTAAGGCCTGAGTCAGTGTCTTCTACATAACAAAGATCTACCTCCTTCAGGCAGAGCCATAGTAGGAATTGCCCAAAGCCCTTTCATTACATCATCACCCAGCAAGGCTCAACCAAGCCTGGGACTCAAAAGCACAACCTACAAAGTTACCCCAGCATGGCCCCGTGGCAGTTTGACAGCCAATCAGAACACAAGCTCAAATTCAAAAGCCCAGAGATGGCATAAAACCAGGGCACTCTTCACAGTTAGTCAAGATGTGAAGCATGTACTGTATGTGGTTAGAAGAACAGCACAAAGGATCGGGTTCAAGATCAGCTCAGAGCTCTCTGATTTATAGCAGTCCTTGTAGGACTTGCTATTTCTCATTGGCCCACTGCAATGATTTTTATTTTATTTATTTTTATTTTATCAAATTTATACCGCGCCCTTCGCCTTGTTAGGACCCAGGGCGGCGCACAGGCATTATATAAAACCATAAAATACAAAATACATCAATTAAAATATATTAAATTAATTACACCCGTGCTAAAATCCATTGTTAAAACCTTGCCGAATTATAATTTATATTTAAAAAGTCAGAAGCGGGGGGCTATCCTAGGCCAGCTTGTTGGAATAAGTACGTCTTAAGACGTTGGCGGAAGAGGCGGAGGTCCGAGGTAGTGCGAAGGTCGGGGGGTAGGTCGTTCCAGAGGGCCGGGCCCGCCACAGAGAAGGCTCTTCCCCTGGGTGTCGCCAGCCGGCATTGCCCAGCCGACGGCACCCGGAGAAGGCCCGCTCTGTGGGAGCAGACCGGACGAAGGGATGTATGGGGCAGGAGGCGGTCTCGTATATAGCTAGGCCCCGAGCCATGGAGCGATTTAAAGATGGTAGTCAACACCTTGAAGCGCACTCGAAAGGCCACAGGCAGTCAGTGCCGCTTGCGCAGGAGAGGTGTTACGTGAGCTTGCCTTGAGGCACCCATAACCACCCGCGCGGCCGCATTCTGCACTAACTGTAGCTTTCAAGTGCACCTCAAGGGGAGCCCCATGTAGAGAGCGTTACAGTAATCCAGCCGAGTTTGTTTGTTATACACTGTGTATAATCTAATACGATCTAATAGCAGTGATACACTATACATTTGTTAATGCAGTGTATCACTGGTATTAGATCTTTTATATCTATTCATTTCTAATGTTCCAAATTGTTAGAAACAATAAACCTCTGATCTTAAAGTAAGAATTATTGCTTGTGTTGTTGCCTTTGTTTCCTATTGGAATTGTCTTACGACACTTCCTCGGGATTTCACAAAGCAACATTTCTTGGGGTGATTATTAAGGAGTTCCAGTTAGACACCAAGTTCGTATTTTTTTTGCCTTTAAATCCCAAGGCCTGCATCATCCAATTGCTATTCTGATCCTGGACTAAAAAGCTGTAAATTTGATGCTCGTATGAATAAGCCAGCAATGTGCAGAGAACATCATTAGCTTCTTTTGATGGACCATCTAAAGCTTATTGATTACTGGGTCCTTGGAGAAAAATGCTGCCTTAAGTAAATCTCAAAAATGCTTCAGCAATATAATTTCCAGTTCCCGTAGCTTTAAGTAACAGTATGATCTCAAGTTCATTTAAGAGCAGTGGGAATGACAAATAGGAGCTCTTCATTCGCTACATTAAAAGACAAGTGGATTCAGCGCTCAGGATATTGCAGGTAGAGTATTTAGAATAGAATCAAGGAACAGAGTTGGAAGGGTCTTAGGCTTTAGATGGAAGGGTCTTAGGCTTTAGATGGTCCATCTACACCATTTCAGACCAATGGTTATCCAACCTCTTCTTAAAAACGTCCAGTGTTGGAGCATTTAATCAAGATAAAATAAGGTACTAATTACCACTCTATAAAGCCCTAGTAAGATCACACCTAGAATACTGCATCCACGTTTGGTCACCATACTGTAAAAAGATGTTGAGGCTCTAGAAAAAGTGCAGAGAAGAGCAGCCAGGATGATTAGGGGACTGGAGACGAAAACCTATGAAGAACGGTTACAGGAACTGGGCATGTCTAGTCTAGAGAAGAGAAGGATGAGGTGAGACATGATAGCAGTCTTCCAATATTCGAGGGGCTGCCACAGAGAGGAGGGGGTCAAGCTATTTTCCAAAGCACCTGAAGGCCAGAGAAGGAATAATGGATGGAAACTGACCAAGGAGAGATTCAACCTAGAAATAAGGAGGAACTTTCTGACAATAAACAATAAACCCACGGAACAGAAGTTGCCTTCAGAAGTTGTGGGAGCTTTATCACTGGAGGCTTTCAATAATAATAATAATAATAATAATAATAATAATAATAATAATAATAATAATAATAATAATAATAATAATAATAATAATAATAATAATAATAATAATAATAATAATAATAATAATAATAAATTTAATTTGTAGACCGCTCCCTCTCCCCAAAGGGACTCGGAGCAGTGCACAGGGGAATTAAAAAAACGTACAAAACATAGATACATCATAAATATATAAAATCAAATTAAACAATTTATCCCTACGCTAAAAGACCTAAAATCCTAAAAACTAAACCCCTTAAAAACCCTATTAAAACAATTTAGATGTTCAGACTGAGAAGGCAGGAAGGTAAGTTAGGCAGGAAGGTAAGAAGGTAAGTTAGTCAAGAAGAGATTAGACTGCCATCTCTCAGAAATGATGTAGGGTCTCCTGCTTGGGCAGGGGGTTGGACTAGATGACCTACAAGGTCCCTTCCAACTCTGTTAATCAGTTACACGTCTATACTGTCATTTGGACAACGACCCTTGAAGTTTGAACATTAGAAAGAGAGGGAAGGATGTCGGTGAACTTTGCAGATAAGAAGACTGTACAAAAAGAGTTAGGCCACCCCGGGAAGAGACCACACTGGAGAGCATTTATTTATACACAGAGTTCAATTTGAGTTCACGATGGGTCATCGGCAAAAAAAAAAAAAAAAAAGGAATTCCTTGTATATTTTTGCAAGTTAGAACTGATATAGTTGAGGTTTGGTTGCATATAATGGGATGGAAGATACCATGAAGTTATTTCCGCATGTTTAGTCATAATTTTGTTTCTTGATGTGGAATCCCACATGGGACAGCAACTCAAGGACAACCTATTTACATGACTACCAAGCACCGTTTGAAGCATCCACAGGAAGAACGGCTACCTGGATAGAAATGTCCACCTTGATTTTGGTGCCCTTGCACAGAACTACATTACATTACTTCTCATAGATTCAGGAATGGTACTGTAGGAAGTTAGCACCCACCCCTCTCCTAGAAAAAATGAAATATTTTAGGAAATATTACAAGGGCAGAATATTTCCCCTAAAAAGGAGGCAGAAACTCATCCCCCCTCCATCTTTGTCAATGGGCCATTAAGGCCTGGCCCAGTCTATTCTACATAACAAAGTTCTATCTCCTTCAGGCAGAGCCATAATAGGAATCCCAAAGCCCTTTCATTACATCATCACCCAGCAAGGCTCAACCAAGCCTGGGACTCAGGACAGCCTACAGAGTTGTCTCTGCATGGCCCCTTGGGAGTCTAACAACCAATCAGAATACATGCTCAAATTCAAAAGCCCAGAGAGGGCATAAAACCAGGGCAATCTCAGCATCTCTCAAGCCATGTGATCCTGTCCACCAGAGGTGGCATTCAGCAGGTTCAACATACTTAAATATGAGCCAGCCGTGTGCAGCAGCTGCCAAAAAAGCCAACACAGTTCTAGGCTGCATAAACAGAGGGATAGAATCAAGATCACGTGAAGTGTTAATACTGTTTTATAATGCCTTGGTAAGGCCACACTTGGAATACGGCATCCAGTTTTGGTCGCCACGATGTAGAAAAGATGTGGAGACTCTGGAAAGAGTGCAGAGAAGAGCAACAAAGATGATTAGGGGATTGGAGACTAAAACATATGAAGAACGGTTGCTGGATCTGGGTATGTCTAGTTTAATGGAAAGAAGGACTAGGGGAGACATGATAACAGTGTTCCAGTATCTCAGGAGTTGCCATAAAGAAGAGGGAGTCAAATTATTCTCCAAAGCACCTGAGGGCAGAACAAGAAGCAATGGGTGGAAACTAATCAAGGAGAAAAGCAACTTAGAACCGAGGAGAAATTTCCTGACAGTTAGAACAATTAATCAGTGGAACAGCTTGCCTCCAGAAGTTGTGAGTGCCCCAACAAATGGTATAGGGTTTCCTGCCTAGGCAGGGGGTTGGACTAGAAGACTTCCAAGATCCCTTCCAACTCTGCTATTGTATTGTATTGTATTGTATTGTATTGCATTGCATTGTATTGTATTGTATTGCATTGCATTGTATTGTACTTCAGCGGTGCTGGACTAGAAGACCTCCAAAGTCCCTTCCAACTCTGTTATTCTACTCTAAAGAAAATATGAAAGAATGAAGGAAAGAAAATGAAGGGCCACCTTGGGACAAAAGCTATGGAATCTTCTAACTTGCTACCTGGGACCATCTGCTCACCAAGCACAAATTGTTCTGCCACTGAGGCATAGGGAATTCTCAGTGAGGGCTCCACTTTTCTGGAATATTTTACCCCAAAGGCAAGGATGGCTCCCATTCTTTTAACATTCCAGCTTGCAAAAATGTGGCTCTTGCAAAGGGTTCCTGTTGCTAAGCATATTATATTAGCTGTATTTTTCACCGTAATTGTATATTGCATTTCTGTCACTGTATGGTTAGTGTTTGCTTTGAACTGCAGATTACAACAACGGGAGGTATATGCCCTATTTATAAATAAATAAATTATTGTTAGTTTTCCACAGTCTCTGTTTTTTTAAGCACTGCTTAGAGTCGTTTGGTTGAAGACATACATAAACAAATACACTTCTTTTAGATTTATTTAGATTTATTAAATTTCTATACCGCCCTTCTCCCTGCCGGGACTTACCAAAAAGATTGTGGCCAATCAGCTCCCCACTTTCCCAACTGATCCCAATTTAAGTGAGAATCACCCTTACTCCTATCTCCATCCTTTTAGCTCTTCGCTCCAAACAAGCTTCTGTGTTTTGGTCAACCTTAAGCAATGGTGAAATTCAATTTTTTTTACTACTGCTTCTGTGGGCGTGGCTTGGTGGGCATGGCAGGGAAAGGATATTGCAAAATCTCCATTCCCTCCTCATTCCAGTGAAAGGTTACTGCAAAAATCTCCATTCCCTCCCGATCAGCTGGGATTCGAGAGGCAGAGAATAGATCGGGGCATGGCCAGCCAGAGGTGGTATTTGCTGATTCTCAAAATGCCTGCTACTGGTTCTCCAGAACCTGCTCAATTTCACCCCCGACCTTGAGTATGATGGGATTTTGCAAAACTGCTGCAATGGAAAGTTGGGAAAATAGAATGGAATCAGAGGTGGTATTTAGCAGGTTCTGACCAGTTCTGGAGAACCGATAGTAGACCTTTTCAGTAGTTCAGAGAACCAGTAAATACCACCTCTGACTGGCCCCCACCCCCATCTATTTTCTGCCTCCCGAGTCCCAGCTGATCAGGAGGAAATGGGGATTTTGCATGAACCTTCCCCTGGAGTGGGGAGGGAATGGAGATTTTACAGTATCTTTCTCCAGCCACTCCCACCAAGCCATCCCCACAGAACCGGTTGTAAATTTTTTTGAATCCCATCAGTGAATGGAATGTTGGGAGAATAGAATGGAATGTTGGGAAAATAGAATGGAATGTTGGGAGAATACAATGGAATGTTGGGAGAATAGAATGAAATGGGAAAATAGAATGGAATTTTGAGAAAACAGAATGGGATTTTGGAAAAATAGAATGGAATGTTGGGAGAATAGAATGGAATGTTGCAGAGACAGAATGGAATGTTGGAAAATGGCTGCTTTACAGATCTCCTAATGCTAGATTGAAACTGGCAAGCCAGTTTGCTCTTTATTGAATTTTTTTTATTGCCAGCCACCTTTTCATCAGGAACTGCTCCTCATCAGATTCTGAAACAAAAGGAGAATGAACCGTTGACCTCCAATAGAAGAAAGAGCTCGGAGTTTTGTCATCTTTCTACACTGTACAAGTTCGGGGTGGGTGGGGTGGGGAAGAGAGCACATCACTCAACTGAAGAAGGGAGCGGAAGATGGTGTTAGAATTTCAAATAGCTGGTAACAGAGTGAAAAATAGGTTAGAACCTTCTGTTCCAGAATAAGTCAAGCCATCAAGATATCTTCTTCTCCAATAGATTCTCCAAGTGCCCAAAGCGAGCCAGCCTGCATTGTACTTTCTCTCTCATTAGAGTGGCTTGTCAGAGAAGCACACGATGTTAACACTTGACCCAGAAGAAAAGAAAATGAGTATCATTATGTGCCATCGAAGGACAAAGGCAGGGCCGCCGTTGAGGTTCAGCCAGAAAGAAAAGGACAATCTATTTTCCAAAGCAGCCAAAGGCCAGACAAGGAACTATGGATGGAAAGTGATCAAGGAGAGAATCAACCTCGAAATAAGGAGACATTTTCTGACAGTGAGAACAATCAACCAATGAAACAGAAGTTGCCTTCAGAAGCTGAGGGTGCTTCATCAACTGGAGGCTTTCAAGAAGACACTGGACAGCCACTTGTCAGAAATGGTATAGGGCATGGGTGTTAAACTCAATTTAATTGAGGGCCGCATCAGGGCTGCGGTTGACCTTGGGGGCCCGCCATGCGTGGCTGACTGGGTGTGTGTGGCCACCTGGATAGACATGGCCAGTTTGATGCCACTCACTGGGTGTGGGCGACTGGGTGAGTGTGGCCAGCTTGACACCACTCCCCAAATTGCTGGCATGTTTCCCCTTCGCATTGGGTAGACTGGCCAAAGCAATGTGGGCTGGCTCCTTGCATTTTCCAGGATGGCCCCGTGGGCTGGATCTGACCACATCAAGGGCCAGATATGGCCTGTGAACCAGGGGTGGGTTCCTGTACTGGTTACTACCAGTTTGCACAGAAACATGCTGGCAATGGCAGAAGAGACTGGGGAACCAGTTCGCGGGTGTGGCCAGCCTGAGTCATGGCCGGTTCTGCGACCCAGGCCAAATCACCAGTACTGGTTCGGCTGAACCGGGCCAAACCAGGAGCAACCCACCTCTGCTGCGAACCTTGTGTTTGACATCCCTGGTATAGGGTCTCCTGTTTGAGCAGGGGGTTAGACTAGATGACCTTTTCTGGATTCTTTTTGAGTAAAATGGGCAATATCATAACTACCTTAGCATGGCAGCAACTTAACCAGAAACCGCCACTCGATGTTCTAAAGTGCTTCTTAATACAATAAATAAGAACATTGCCTAAAAATGTTTTAGCAGAAATTGAAAAGGTGGGCAAACATACTTCTCGTTCTCTTTTCCCTTTAAAAATGAATAGTAAAATATGTGGCACTTGCACAGCCTAGATATTTATAGACCACCAGGCTTTGGAATTCATCCCAATATCAGAGTGCTAAGTGTGTAGGTGTAGGCCACATGCATGGCCCTTTGAACGCCGATAGCGTCATGCACAGACACATAATTCAAACAATAGATGTGTGCAAAACCCTGAGTGGGAAACGTGTTTAATCATTCTGCTGCTGGCATTTTACAATGGGCCTGATCAATTAGCTATCGAAACACAAGGAGCACTTTAAATCAGAACCTGGTCCTTGCAGACTGAAAATCTTAGCATTGAATCGAGGTAAGAAACGGCTGCAGATTTAATTGGTTGGTGGACAAAGAACGGTCTAATTACAAGTGGGGTATATGCCCCAGCTGGAGGAACAGAGAAGACCTGTCATGAAACATCCTTTTCTGATGAATTTGCATGTACTATCTCTCTCTCTTTTGATATGTACTTTGGTTTGATTAAGAATCATCCTCTTAGCAGTGCCACAAGACATCTTATCATAACTGTTAATCACACTTGCTTAGGAAGAAGCAGCTTTGTTGGTGGTCAAGGGGTTGCTCTAATTTCGGTATGTGTTTCCAAGCCACCCAGCAGGAATTGACAAGGATGGAAATGAGGTGTCTTGAGAAGCAGGGAAGATGTATGGTTACAATGTGGAGCCATCCTGGTTATCTTGCATTTCCTTAAAGTGAGGAATAGAATAGAATAGAATAGAATAACAGAGTTGGAAGGAACCTTGGAGGTCTTCTAATCCAACCCCCTGCTGAGGCAGGAAACACTACAACACTTCAGACAAATGGTTGTCCATTCTCTTCTTAAAAACTTCCAGTGTTGGAGAATTCACAGCTTCTGGAGGCAAGTTCTTCCACTGATTAATTTTTTTCACTGTCAGGAAATTTTTCCTTTAGTTCTAAGTTGCTTCTCTCCTTGATTAGTTTCCACCCATTGCTTCTTGTTTTACCCTCAGGGGCTTTGGAGAATAGCTTGACTCCCTCTTCTTTGTGGCAGCCGCTCAAATATCGGAACACTGCTGTCATGTCATCCCTAGTGAAGAAGGCAGCTTTTCCTCGAATTAATGAATAACATTTGATCTGAGGATTTCCTGGTTCCTGCACTTACTTACTATGCTGCTTCTCTCATTGTTTAATTTCCACCCATTGCTTCTTGTCCTGCCCTCAGGTGCTTTGGGGAATAACTTGACTCCCTCTTCTTTGTGGAAGCCCCTGAGATATTGGAAGACTGCTATCATGTCTCCCCTAGTCCTTCTTTTCATTAAACTAGACATACCCAGTTCCTGCAACCGGTCCACATATGTTTTAGCCTCCAGTCCCCTAATCATCTTTGTTGCTCTTCTCTGCACTCTTTCTACAGTCTCAACATCTTTTTTACACAGTGGCGACCAAAACTGATGCCATATTCCAAGTGTGGCCTTACCAAGGCATTATAAAGTCGTATTAACACTTCACGTGATCTTGATTCTATCCCTCTGTTGATGTAGCCTAGAACTGTGTTGGCTTTTGGGCAGCTGCTGCACACGGCTGGCTCATATTTAAGTGATTGTTCACTAGGACTCCAAGATTCCTCTCACAGTTACTACTATTACTCAAATCTGTCAAGATCCTTCTGTATCTTAAGCCTCTCTTCTGGAGTGTTGGTTATTCTTGCCAGGTTGGTGTTATCTGGAAATTTGATGAGTTCCCTATCTATCCCCTCATCCAAATCATTGATGAAGATGTTGAAGAGTACTGGGCCTTACACAATGCGGGGGCCCAGTATCCCAGCATTGGGGTACTCCACTGCATACTTCCCTCCATGTAGATACAGTTCCATTGAGGACTACACATTGAGTGTGGTTGGTCAGCCAGTTACAAATCCACCTGGTGGTGATGCTGTCTAACTTTATCTAGTAGTAGGAACCAGAATAATAATAATAAATTTAATTTGTAGACCGCTCCCTCTCCCCAAAGGCACTCGGGGCGGTGCACAGGGGAATTAAAAACGTACAAACATAAATACATCATAAATATATAAAATCAAATTAAACAATTTATCCCTGCGCTAAAAAACCTAAAATCCTAAAAACTAAACCCCTTAAAAACCCAATTAAAACAATTTAGATGATCAGACTAAAAAGGCTGGAAGCTAGGTTAGGCCAGGCCGGCCTGTTGGAAGAGATGAGTCTTGAGCTTTTGTCGGAAGGCGCGGAGGTCCGTGGTTGTTCTGAAGTCGGGGGGTAGGTCGTTCCATAGAGCTGGGCCCACCACAGAGAAGGCCCTTCCCCTGGGTGTCGCCCGCTGGCATTGCCTAGCGGACGGCACCCGGAGAAGTCCCTCTCTGTGGGAGCGAATCGGTCGAAGGGATGTATGGGGTAGGATGCGATCTCGCAGATAGCTAGGTCCCGTGCCATGGAGCGCTTTAAAGATGGTAGTCTTTGTTTGTTTTTTGGTGGGGAAAATAAACTTCTAGTCCCATAATCCTTTGGTTGTCCTTTGCAAACACATTCCTCTCCCTGGACTATTTTTTCTGGGTTAACATAAATCTGAGAAAACCACTGAGTCCTTCCTACCCAAAATGCTTATGCCAGACAACCTGCATTCTTCATTTTTGTGGGGGAAAAATAATTTCATTAAACAATGTAATTAATAAACAGAAAGGGATGGCTATTTGAATAATGAAAAGTAGAACTCTCAATTCTTTAGAAAGAGAATAATTTCCCTCTAGAAAATAATCATTCCACAACAGAAATGCTAAATTTGATTAATCGTGTCTATTAGATATTGATGGAAAAATAATTACATATTAGTCCTGCATTCTGATTACCAATGAAAGGTTCCACTTCTGATATAATTAAGAGCAGCTTCATAAGAATGGATAGCTAAATGGCTGGAGGAATACACAATGTCCCCTTATGCTAGAAGATGAGATATGAAAGGAAAAGGCTAATTTGTGATTCTTTTGAAGTCTAGATCTAGACCACTTTTGTGCTCAAAGTCTTATAACCCTTGTTATTATTGGAATAACTCCATTGCTCATGTCTGCCCTGAATGAGTGGGTCCCAAACCTTGAGAATATTGCTGCATTTGGTTAGAGCTGAGGGACTCTTGCATTTATCCCTACTTACTCGTTTTAAGGGATGCGGTGGCTCAGTGGCTAAGTTGCTCAGCTTCTTGATCAGAAAGGTCGGCAGTTCAGTGGTTCGAATCCCAGCGCTGCGTAACGGAGTGAGCTCCCGTTACTTGTCCCAGCATTTGCCAACCTAGCAGTTTGAAAGCATGTAAAATGCAACTAGAAAAAATAGGAACCATATTTTTTGGGAAGGTAACAATGTTCCGAGCGCCTTTGGCATTTAGTCATGCCGACCACATGACCACGGAGACATCTTCGGACAGTGCTGGCTCTTCGGCTTTGAAATGGAGATGACCGCTGACTCCTAGAGTCAGAAAAGACTAGCACTTAAGTGCGAGGGGAACTTTTACCTTTACTCGTTTTACTTCTTAAATTTCTGTTTTACTTGTTTAAACTCTTTAATTTCAGAACACATGGACAGACTTAACAATACTTTAAACTGGGAAACTGTAACCATCCTAGACGAAGCCAAATCTCAAAAAAACTTTAGAAAATTCCTAGAAGCCTGGCACTTTGACAAATTAGTCATCCTCAGATACATAGACGTAAACAATATCTACATACCATACACAAGAGACAATCAACAAGCCAAAAAGGGAACAAAAAGACCAAAACCTCCCCACCAGCAATCAACACCCAGATGAGTGTGGATTAACTGCAAGATTAACATCAGACCAACATTAAGAAGTAAACAATACCCCAATCGAAGAACTGCCAAACAAGTTAACAGTAAAGAGCCCATCCAAAGAAACTGTAAGACCATCCTCCCCAACACTGAAAGAGCAACCCACTAGAACCAGGGTGTCAAACTCAAGCCCCGTGGGCTGAATCTGGCCCACAGGGTGCTTAGTTCTGGCCCATGGGTGCAGCCCTCCTGAGCTCTATTTTTGCTGGCAGAGGGTTGCAGGAGGCTGTCGCAGCCAGAAATGGCGCTCAGGAGCCTGTTTTCACTGGTCTAGCACTCGGGCCACCACAGGCACCCTGACATACAATACAATACAATAGCAGAGTTGGAAGGGACCTTGGAGGTCTTCTAGTCCAACCCTCTGCCTAGGCAGGAAGCGTTATATCTGCAAGAAAGCAAGCAAGCTTAGAGAGTACCAAGGGCCCCTCATGTTAACCCTGACCTACAAAAATTCATCTTTAGATTTCAATTCTGTCTCGCTATTGTTCATTCTCAACTTGCTTGTTCCCGTCAAACCCACAAAAGGCTCCAGACCAAACTTCAGTCGCATCTCTAACCCAACCAAGAAAATATACAGTTAGGTTATCATCAGCATATTAACGATGCCTCATCCCCAAACGATGGATGGCCTCTTCCAGTGCTTCCGTGCATATGTTAAGCAACATAGGGGAAAGAAACCAACTTTGTGGCACCCAAGGGATCACCCACTCATCCCCAACCAACACCATCTGGACCTAAAAGTAAGTTGGTTTATTGTCGCAACCACAGGCCATAGCAATCTAGCATGGTATGAAATGCCGTAAAACTAAATAACAATAAAATAAAGGAATAAAAAAGAGTGTTGCAAAGAGGTCAAAACATAATAAAGCAGGGCCGTGGTTAAGGACTTAAATATTTCATTCTAAGCTTGTATGGCAATAAAATGGAAGCAGCAACCTGACTACTAACAGTTGCAAATGCATTTGCAAGAAGGTAATTCTATCACACGTGGTCCAGGCCTTGAATTACAGATTACAGATTAACAGAGTTGGAAGGGATCTTGCAGGTCATCTAGTCCAACCCCCTGCCCAAGCAAGAGACCCTAGATCTGCCTCTACCTAGGATAGAACCCACAACCTCCTGATTGGGAGGTGAGAGCTCCACCCCTAGGCCACAGCAGCAGATTCATTCACCATGTATAGTTTGGTGCTGATTTCATCATAAATGGTACAGTGGAATGGTACATAATGAACAATGTCCTCCAATGGTGAAATTCATTTTTTTTTACTACCGGTTCTATGGGCATGGCTTGGTGGGTGTGGTGTGGCTTGGTGGGTGTGGCTTGGTGGGCATGGCAGGGAAAGGATTCTGTAAAATTCCCATTCCCACCCCATTCTGGGGCCACCAGAGCTGGCATTTGCTGGTTCTCCGAACTACTCAAAATTTCCACTACCGGTTCTCCGAACTACTCAAAATTTCCACTACCGGTTCTCTGAACTACTCAAAATTTCCACTACCGGTTCTCCGAACTACTCAAAATTTCCACTACCGGTTCTCTGAACTACTCAAAATTTCTACTACTGGTTCTCTGAACTACTCAAAATTTCCACTATTGGTTCTTCGAACTACTCAAAATTTCCACTACTGGTTCTTCGAACTACTCAAAATTTTCACTATTGGTTCTTCGAACTACTCAAAATTTCCACTACTGGTTCTTCGAACTACTCAAAATTTCCACTACTGGTTCTCTGAACTACTCAAAATTTCCACTATTGGTTCTTCGAACTACTCAAAATTACCACTATTGGTTCTTCGAACTACTCAAAATTTCCACTACTGGTTCTCTGAACTACTCAAAATTTTCACTATTGGTTCTTCGAACTACTCAAAATTACCACTATTGGTTCTTCGAACTACTCAAAATTTCCACTACTGGTTCTCTGAACTACTCAAAATTTCCACTATTGGTTCTTCGAACTACTCAAATTTTCTACCTACTGGATCTCGAGAACCTTTCAGAACCTGCTGGATTTCACCCCTGCTCCAGATGATAACCATCCCGTCATCAACTTGATGTTGTTCAACAGGCCCTTTACAAAAATCTCCTTTCAAAACACGCTGAAGTGAAGGAAGTAGAAATTTTTCTCAGTTGGGCACACGCTAATACTAACCAGATGAGGAGAGAAACTTTTATGCTTGTTCATAGTGAAAATATGAACATTTGAATGTTGGCACTCCAGTAGCATCTTTGTTAGCATCTCTTTCAAATATATTTGTAATGTTTTCTCTAAAAGGTAAGGGTTTCCCTATCAGTTATGTCCAACTGTAGGGCATTGTGCTCATCCCTGTTGCTTGACTGAAGGAGACAGCAGTGCCCAAAGCTATTTCCATGGTCATATGGCCAACATGATCAATCATGAATAATCAGGGTTCGATCCTAGGTAGCGGCAGATATTTCTCTCTCTGGGCACAATGCGTAATTACTGTATCTGCTGCAAACTCTGCATTGGTGACAGGAAGGGCATCTGGTCAGTCAGTGAACACTCAGCTCCAATCAGTTGCCCCGACTCCACTCCGATGTAAGGGATTACAGTCATTAAAGAAGACATACGGCCAACATGACTATATACTAAGGAACACAGAGGGTTTTTTTTTAATCTACATGCATTTCCATGCTTTTGACCTGCTTAGGTGGGCAGGATGTGGGGCAAATAACTGGCGCTCACCCCACTGCGTGGAATTCGGGTCTCAGTTCTCTTTAGCTGACAAAATCAGTGTCTTTAATCACTGAATGATCACGCCCCTATATTTTCTGTGGACCAAGATTTAAATTCCTAATAAAAGGATAACAGACAGATTTGCAGGGTATGTGCAATGAAAGAAAGAAAGAAAGTATAACGGAGGCTTGAAGGCTGTAGAATTTCTTTTAGTGTCCCAACAATGCAAGATATAGTGTAGTAGTCATAGAAGATAACCCTATCTCCATCTTTAGATAACTACCTAATACAGGGTTGTCCAAACTTGGGAACTTTAAGACTGGGGAATTCTGGGCGTTGAAGTCCACAAGTCTTAAAGTTCCCAAGTTTGGACAACCCTCACCTAAAATGACACTTAGGAAAACAAGGAACCTTCTGCAGAATGGTGTCTCCTAAATCTCAGTCATCAAAGGCAATCCAAGATGGATATTATGGAATCATGGAGAGATCCAGAATGATCTAGAAGGGACATGAGGTGTCTTCCCCCACTGAAGTCCTAGAAAAAAATCATCCACCTGTGTGGCCAATGTAATTTTTATCCAGACTTGAAGTATGACCGAAAAGGACTATGAAAAATGAACTCTGTGAGATGCAAAGAAAAAAAAATGTATATGAAATGTCGAAACCATGAGCCAAGACAAACTTCTTAGAGCTGAAATGTCAAGACCAAATCTGACATTCTGGAAATTGCTAAATTGGATTGGATTGGAACGGGTCACTTCCTATCAAAGAAGCATCGGACCTCCTGCTATGGACAAGGAAATTGCAGAAGAAATGCGATAGCCATCATTATTAACGAGAGGGTATGAAAGTCAGTACTTGGGTAGAACTTATCTACATTTGCATCCAAGGCAAGCCAATCAACACTGCAAATCGTTCAGATCTATTCTCCAAGCACAAATGCAGAGGAAGTAAGAGTCGAACACGTGAACAATGGCATGCAGCCTCTCCCACAAAGGGCATCACACTCATTACGAGAGATTAAAATCTAAAGTTTGGAATAAAATAGCATTTAGAATAATGGGGAAACGGCCTTGAAGAAGCAGGAAACAGATTAATAGGGTTCTGTCAAGAGAAGTATATGTTTATAGCAAACACTTAATTTTGATAACCTTTGAAAAGATGCTGTGCACATGGACATCGCCAGTTAGACCAGGCCAAAATCAAATTGTTTATACAGTCTGTACAGGTAGATGGAGAATTTCTATTTATTCAGTGAAAACAAAGAATAGAGCAGAGCAGAGCAGAATAGCAAAATGCCGGGAAAAAAACGTGGATGATTTTTTCTAGGACTTCAGTGGGGGAAGACACCTCATGTCCCTTCTAGATCATTCTGGATCTCTCCATGATTCCATGATATCCATCTTGGATTGCCTTTGATGACTGAGATTTAGGAGACACCATTCTGCAGAAGGTTCCTTGTTTTCCTAAGTGTCATCTTAGGTGAGGGTTGTCCAAACTTGGGAACTTTAAGACTTGTGGACTTCAATGCCCAGAATTCCCCAGTCTTAAAGTAGAATTGAATAGAACAGAACAGTGGTGGGTTCCGGATACTGTTGCAACCGGTATGGTGCAACGGGGCTGGATGTCCACCACATGCACTTGTGCAGCATGCACGCATGTGTACTTACCGCCCGCAACACGATGCAATGCCCCAGCTGCTCAGTGGAGCGTTGCGCAGGCGCCATACGCTTCCTGCATGTGTGCGGAAGCCCTGAGCAGCTCAAATACAGGTAAGGAGGATGGGTGGGTGGGTGAGCCCTCCGGAGCACCGTATCAGAACAGTATCTGGTGGGCACCGGTATACCGGTACTGGTCATATCCCACCACTGGAACAGAATATTCTTTATTGGCCAAGTGTGATTGGACACCCAAGGAATTTATCTCTGGTGCAGAAATTATCACGCCAAAATCAAACCGTTTGTATAGTCTGTACAGACAGATGGAGAATTTCCATTTATTCAGTGAAAACAAAGACTAGAACAGAGCAGAGCAGAATAGAACAGAATAGCAGAATGCAGAAACATGTAGAATAGAACAGAATAGAATATAATATTTTTTATTGGCCGAGTGTGGTTGGACAGCCAAAGAATTTGTCTCTGGTGCAGAAGCTCTCGGTATACCTACAAACAACAAGCCGGGCGAGGTTTTACACCCAGTTGAGTAGTATTTTTTGCTTTGTGTAAAATGGACTTGAAAAGACTGGGTTTGAAAAGGCCTGAGTAAGTCGGGGCTTCTGGTGGAAGATCTTCGTCTTCGGAAAGTCCCTGATCCTCCTGGTCAGCATCCTCCAAGGCCGAGGCCTCGCTGACAACCGAGGATTCCAGAGAGTGATGGCGGGTCCTACCGCTAGAAGCAGGGGCATCCCTCCCAGTCACAGGTGGAACAGTGGGTGTATCCTGCACAGGAACAGCAGGAACAGGAGCTGACTGGGGTTGTTCTTTCTTTTGGAGGCCCTCGGTTATCCCTTGAGAAATAGCCCTGGCCATGACAGCCTGCATGTGAGGAGACAAGTCAGGGTCTTGATGCACAGAGGGGACGATTCCCACAGTGATGGGAATGTCCTGGGAAACAGGAGGGGGCCTATGTGCCTCCAGTGGAGCAGAGACAGAGGATGGTGCTGGAGAAGCAGGATCTGGCAGGGATCTGGCAGGTGACAGGTCCTGTGAAGCAACCTCCTCATCAATGAGGCTTAGGGGTTCCTCCCTAAGGATGGGCCCACCGGAAACTTCCATTCCAGGATCGGATTGGGAAGATACCCCCGCCGCTAGGCGTTGGGCCTTCTCGAATTGCTTATCGAGGGCCCGCTGCCTGCGTGCCGCATCCCTATCAACGGCCTTGGACGGAGGGAGATAGGGTTGACTAGGCTGACTGGCCCCTGGTCCTTTCCTGGCCCTTTCCCCCCTTCCCTGGGTGGATATCTGACCAGGAACTAGGGAAGGGTCTGGTCTACCCTCAATCAGAGAGGAAGGCCCAGGCTGCTCCGTAATGCAAGGAGATCTGACCTTAGCAACTGCTTGAGAGCGATGGAGACTCAGGTGGCCAAAGGGGTAACTGGCCAAAGTAATGTAGTCTGTTTAGTGACCATTCAAAGTTACAACGGCACTGAAAAATGTGACTTATGGCCATTTTTCATAGTTACGCCCTTTGCAGCCTCCCCATGATCATGCCATCAAAATCCAGATGCTTGGCAGCTGACTCATCTTTATGACTTTTGCTGGGTCCCAGGGTCACGAGATCCCCCTTTTACGATCTTTGGACAAGCAAAGCAGGGGTGGTTTCCTGCCAGTTCTAAGCTCTTCTATAGAAGAGGTTCCACAAATCTACAGTGCTGCTTACAACCGGTTCCAGCTCCCTCCCCCCGCCCATCCGCCCATCATCAAGATGGAGAGCGAGAGGAGGAATTCTGGGAGTTGAAGTCCACAAGTCTTAAAACTGTCAAGTTTGAACACCCCTGGGGTTTTTTTCCCCCTAAAGGGTTAGGGGTGCAAGGGTCTTGTCACTTGACAGCTTTAAGGCTTGCACACTTCAATGCCAGAGTTTCTAAGCCAACATTTTGGTTGCTAAGCAACAGCGTTGTTAAGTGAGTTTCACCACATATTACAAGTTGGCCACGCCCACCCAGTCACTTTACTGCCAAGCCCCTTCCACTCGGTCACATGGCTGGCAAGCCACTCCTACCCAGTCACACGGCCAGCAAGCCACTCCCACCCCTGTCACATGGCTGGCAAGCCACTCCCATAAAGCAGGCCACACCTACAGAAGAGGTTCTAAATTTTTTTGAAACCCACCACTGAAGCAAAGTCAATGGGGAAGCCAGATTCACTTAACAACCAGGTTACCAACTTATCAACCGCAGCAATTCACTTAACCACTGTGACAAGAAAAGTTGTAAAATGGGGCGAAACTCACTTAACAAATGTCTCACTTAACAACGGACATGTTGGGCTCCATTGTGGTCGTAAGCCGAGGACTACCTGTATCAACATAACATCCCAAATAGGAGTAGATAATAGAAAAGATGAGAAAGATAATAGTAATATATCCCTACTAAACAAACAAGAAAACCAACAAAAACATCGGTGCGAAGTTTCAGTTCAAGAATCTTTTGCAAAATTACAAGTTGCCCTAAAGAGTAGAAATAATTATTTTATTGATTCGTCGCATTTATGTAGCTGTCCATCTCCGGACTCTGGGTGGCATGCAACAATCAAATAAAACCCCAAATACACAAGAACAATCATTACAAAAATAGAAAAAGTCCTTATTAAAAAAATAATCAGGCCAAGAAGATACGATCTCAGCAGTGTTCCATTTGATTTTCTGGTTAAGATAAAGATTGGCTTAATGGACTGAGATTAGTGATATAATTTCAGATAAAACAAATAAACACATTCCATAATGCCAAAAGCAAAACAACAGATTTAACCGGTTAACAGAGTTGGAAGGGACCTTATAGATCTAGTCCAACCCCCTGCTCAAGCAGGAGACCTTACATCATTTCTGACAGATGGCAGTCCAATCTCTTCTTGAAAGTCTCAAGTGATGAAGCCCCCACAACTTCTGAAGGCAACTTCTGTTCCGTGTGTTTATTGTTCTCACTGTCAGAAAGTTCCTCCTTATTTGTAGGTTGAATCTCTCCTTGGTCAGTTTCCATCCATTATTCCTTCTCTAGCCTTCAGGTGCTTTGGAAAATAGCTTGATCCCTTCCTCTCTGTGGCAGCCCCTCGAATATTGGAAGACTGCTATGTCTCACCTCATCCTTCTCTTCTCTAGACTAGACATGCCCAGTTCCTGTAACCGTTCTTCCTATGTTTTACTCTCCAGTCCCCTAATCATCCTGGTTGCTCTTATAGAGTCCCAACAAGGTGAATACCTGGAGAAAGTCAGAAAGCGAGAGTAAAAGAGAGAAATATTTGCACAATGAAGTGCTGTTTTCCAGAGAAGAACATGAGGAGACCAGTAGTTACATCTAAATAAAGAATGGGCACAAATTAAACATTACAATCCAGTGGGGAGGACATGAGATTTAAGAAAAGTACAGAAATCAGGACCAACATTGCGATAAACACAACAAAAAGGGAAAGAAGACATAAAATTACTGGAGAATTAAATTGTAAAGAATAGATGGTGTAAAGAGGCTATACAACTATACCCAAGTATTCCAAAATTGATGATACCTATAAAGGGGTCAGCGCTGAACTAGAGAGAGACACTTTCAGAAAGTGAAGTGAAATGAGGCTTAGAAAATATTGCTAACAACAAAGCTACAGGAGTCGATGAATTGCCGGCCAAACTTTAAAAAAAAACCTAGTACAAGATATTGGTGATGAACAGCTATTTGCGGTTTGTAAACAGGAGGGGAAGCACCATAGTGGCCAAGGAGTGGAAAAGATCTTATTGAATTATTTATTGGATTGACTGATTGAGCGGTGTGGTGACCTAGAGGTAAAGATGCTCGCTTCCCACTCAGAAAGTTGTCAGTCAATCTGGGGGTCCTCATTTTACCCACCTCGGAAGGATGGGGGGCTGAGTCAACCTTGAGCCTGGTGAGATTCGAACTGCCAAATTGCAGGCAGATGGCAGGCAACAGAAGGAGCCTGCAGTACGGCATTCTAACCACTGCGCCACCGGAGTTTATAGCCCTCTCTAAGCGGTTTACATAGGCAGCATATTGGCTCCAACAATCTGGTGTGTGTGTGTGTATCCTCATCATTTTACTGATCTTGGAAGGATGAAAGGCTGAGTCAACCTTGAGCTGGTCAAAATTGAACTGCTGAACTGTTGGGAGCCGGCAGTTCTGTATTTTAACCCCACGGCTCTTGAGATTTGGAAATCTCAATCATATTACTGTGGGGGATGTTGCAGTGATTCTAAGTATGAAGACCCAGTTGTAAAGTTATTTTTTCAGCACCACCCTATCTTTGAACAGGCATTAGACAGGGCAATCATTAAGCAAGGACTCCCTGAATGCATAACAGCCACATGAAATCGAATGACCATATTATATATAAGAACATGCCTATGCTTATCCTTTATATGTTACATTTAAAATTGTAAATCTGTGAGATTTCAGGGGGATTTTTACTACCAGCATGGGAGCTACCATTTTTGCCCCCCAGCCCTCAGTAGCACTCTATAAGCCTCCATAAGGCTATGCATGCTATTTTTTTGACATAAAAGTGGCCAGTTTTCGTGAAAAAAATGGACCATTTTTTCTCATTTTGCCCCCCCCCCCCCGAGCACTCTGCAAGCCTCCCCAAGGCCATTCATGCCTTTTATTTGAAAAAAAAACAGGCCCATTTTTGCGAAAAACGGGCCATTTGGGGGAGGTTTGCACAGTGCAAAAAGGGTTTTTCCCCCTTTTGGAAAGCTGCTTAGTTAGAGTGATTGATGAGAATTAAGTTGGTCAAGTACTGTGCCTGCAGAAACAAAGATTTGTTCCAAAGGTGGTCAGTGATTTCCTTCTCCAGCACATGGGTAAATACACCTGGAAACATCTACCTACCTACCTACCTACTTACCTACCTACTCTCTCTCTCTCTCCCCCTACCTATCTACTGTATTTCTCTCTCTCTCTCTAGTTCTCTCTCTTTCTCTCTCTATCCCTCTACCTACCTACCTACCTATCTACACTCTCTCTCTCCCTACCTACCTACTGTATTTCTCTCTCTCTCCCCTCTATCTACCTATCTACCTACTCTCTCCCCCTACCTATCTACTGTATTTCTCTCTCTATTTCTCTCTCTCTATCCCTCTACCTACTTATCTATCTACACACACTCTCTCCCTACTTACCTACCTAATGTATTTCTCTCTCTCTCTCCCCCTCCCTATCCCTTTATCTACCTACCTAACTAACTACACATTCTGTCTCCCTACCTACCTACTGTATTTCTTTCTCTCTCTCTCCACCTACCTACCTACCTACCTACCTACCTACCTACCTACCTACCTACCTACCTACCTACTCTCTCTCTCTCCCTACCTACCTACTGTATTTCTCTATCTTTCTCTCCCTCCCTCTCCCTCTATCTAGCTACCTACTTTTTTTAAAAAATTGCCTCTTCAAAACCTGGGTGCGCCTTATACTCCGGTGCGTCTTATACTCTGAAAAATATGGTATGTGATTGCTAAGACTCCAATGATTTTAGGACCACCTATGTCAACTCTTAAGCTGGCCTGATTGGGGCCATTTTTTCAGGCTTCAGTGTTGCCACAAAGGAGATGAGGGATAGAGAGGGAGGGGGGGGGATAGAGATAGCTGGGGTTTTGTAGCCAAAACAAAATACTTTCTCCTGGGAACCAAGGACATTCCAACACAGGTGGCTGAAAAGAGGAGGAGTGATGTTACCAAGCAACTGGAAAGCACCCTGATGGGACCACGTGACTGATTGTTTGGGAAAAGGGGAAAACTTTTACTTTTAATTAGGTGAAAACAACGGAATTTTAAGAGTCAGTTTTCACCAGTCTGTTCCAATATGATATCTCCAAATAAAATTGTTCTTTGAGGATTCTACCTGCCTCTGAGTTCTGCTTTGTCAGAGTTGTAGAAAATCAAATCCAGAAAGCACAGATAGATAACTGATGCAGCAGGATTCATTAACTTCTTTATATACACAATAGCCCATGAAGTAAATTTACAATACCAACAGCTGATTCTTCCAACATGGTAGAAGTTACAGTTCAGCAGATATCAATTTTCAGTTCAGAGCAGACAGACAAGTTTAGACTAGTTTACTTCTCAGAGCAGCAGACTCAGAGCTTACAAACTAGTTTCAGTTTCAATTCTCAGCTAAGTTACACCCAGACTCCAAGCTTAAGTTCCTGTTTCCAAAGCAGCGCTCATTGGCTGACCCAGTTGTTATTCAATGGCTGATCTACTCCAGTCTATGAATATTCATACTCTGACATGTTTGCTATGGGTATATTACTTGGAACACCGACAACATAATCAATGAATCAACTATTAAGACAGAGCCTTCCAATTTAATCTTCTTTTGGAATTCTTGATTTAATGCTAAAGATGCTGACCACTTTTTTTTTGCGAATGCAAAAAAAGTCCATCTGTCCCTGTTCTGCAATAGTTTGGAAATGCCCCCTTTCATTTTTACAGCCAGAGAATTCCTTCATGGCCACCTGTAAAGTTAGTTTGTTCTTCTTTTTTTTAAATCTCTAGATTCTATTTTTATCATTGCTTTGTTTACAGTGGACATTTTAACTAATGTTGTTGATTTCTGGAGGGATACTGCAGTTGGCAGTACCCTTAGCCAATAAATAATTGAATAAATTAGTGAACAGCAGGAAGTTGCTGTGCTCAGGAAACTCTGAAAGCATTGATTCTGAATCCTTTTCAAAGCATACATAGTTCTACATTCATTAAATTATTGATTCTAGTGTCATATATCCTGAAATATTTAGTACGGGGAAAGATAATTTGAATTTGCAAATCTACCATTTCTTTATTCATTTGACGATGATTTTTTAATATCTCCATCTATCTATGATTAAAGTAATACATTCAATATTGAATAAATACATCATAACAGGAGATACGAATGCACGCACGACAAGGAACGGTGAGTAACAGCAGAGTGAAGTTAAAGGCAGGTGAAATTTGGAAGGAAAATGCATTTTTCTTTTTGTAAGTAAATAACACGATTGTGAAAGCTGCGTGGCATAGAGCAGAGGTAGCATTCAGCCAGTTCGCACTGGTTCACCTGAAATTTTGCCCAGTTTGGTGAACCGGTAGCAATGGCTGGCTGGCCACGCCCCCGAACCGGTCCCCCTGTCGCTGGTTACTCACCCCGCCTGTCCAGTCGCTGCTTGCTTGCGCTGCCTCGTTGCATACTGCCTCTCAAAGAGACTGGCGGCTGGCCTCAGGCGGCTGAAAAATCCTCCAGTCGGCAAAAATGTGGCTGCCATCATTGCCATCTTCTTCGCGCATGCGCATCCCATTGCTTTGCAAGTCTGCTTTGGGGACTCGGTCCGGAAAAGGTTAGCCATCACTGGTGTAGAGATTTCATGGCTAACACAGCAGACATATTTATTTTGTCTTATTAAACGGCAATGGCTGCTGAAGAATAATGTGAAGGAATCCTGTGGGCAGCAATGTTTAACTGACTACTACTAACTGAGGCAAAAAGAGAGAGAGAAACAAATAAGCTAGTTACTGCTAAACAGGGACAGCTGGACCATTGCATACAGTATGTAAAGAATCAAGATGTTTTTAATATATATTTTTCCATTTTTTAAAATCTGAGCACCAGCCATGTGCTGAGTGAACAGATTGCAGTGCCAAATTATTGCAATATAATCTCTAATTGTTTGTGCCAATGTCTCTTTTAAACATTCCAGTTTTGAGCAGGTAAATATCAAGCCATTCGGAGTGCTAATGTGTTTAACTTCCAAATAGATATTTCCTTCCTTCCTTCCTTCCTTCCTTCCTTCCTTCCTTCCTTCCTTCCTTCCTTCCTTCCTTCCTTTCCTTACTCCCTGCCTCCTTCCTTCCTTCTTTCCTTCCTTCCTTCCTTCCTTCCTTCCTTCCTTCCTTTCTCTCTTTCTTTCCCTCCCTCCCTCCTTCCTTCCTTCGTTCCTTTCCTCTGCCTCCTTCCTTCCTTCGTTTCCTCTGCCTTCTTCCTTCCTTCCTTCGTTTCCTTCCTTCTTTCTTTTCTTTTCTTTTCTTTTCTTTTCTTTCTTTCTTTCTTTCTTTCTTTCTTTCTTTCTTTCTTTCTTTCTTTCTTTCTTTCTTTCCCTCCCTCCCTCTCCTTCCTTCCTTCCTTCCTTCCTTCCTTCCTTCCTTCTCCATGCCTCTCTCTCTCCCTCTCTCCCTCCCTCTCTCCCTTCCTCTCTCCCTTCCTGGAGTGCCAGGCCATCATATATGTGCTATTAAAAATCACAAGTTAAATTGCCCTTCAACAATGTGATGCAGCAGCAGAATGTCTATGGAGATTCTCAGTCATCCATCATGGTTGTCCCAAAGGAGCTTTTTCAGGAGGCAACTGGATTTTCTGGTTTTTCTTTGAAGATCTTTCTCGGATGAGAAGCGAAACGTCTTCAAAGAAAAACATGAAAGTCCAGTTGCCTCCTTGAAAAGCACCTTTGGCACTTGCCTTCATAAGTTGTGGGTGCTCCATCCCTGGAGAGACTGGGCAGCCACTCATCCCAAATTGTATAGGGTCTCCTGCTTGAGCAGGGGATTAGATAGAAGACCTCCAAGGTCCCCTCCAGCTCTATGCTGATTGTTTGAAATATCATCCATCTGAGATCTTGCTGCTCAGGATGGCAAGGATGATGTCTGTCACATCTTTTGAGGAGATCATTAATACAACAATCAAGCTAATGAGGCCCTTTCAGAATGAATTTCGATCTATGGGATCACAACACATGAATTTGTGTGTGTGTGCCTGATCTAGAACCAGGTCCATCTCTTAACAGTTCAACTGAGGTAAATCCAAAACTGTGTACCAAAACTGGTCTTTCCATGCAGAGAGATGTCCAGGTGTATTAGCCCTTGATGTTAATCCCTGGAAATATAAATACACTCTGGAACACCGTTAACAATCCTCTGAGGTTTCCTCTTGCATAGGGAGATTGTAAGGGAATAGCAGACAAAATGTTATTCTAAAGCAGAGGTTGACAACTTTAAGACTTTAAACTTGGCAACTTTAAGACTATATACGAGACCACCTTCTGCCCCATACATCCCTTCGTCCGCTCCGCTCCCACAGAGAGGGTCTTCTCCGGTACCGTCGGCCAGACAATGCCGGTTGGCGGCGCCCAGGGGAAGGGCCTTCTCTGTGGCGGGCCCAGCCCTCTGGAATGACCTACCCCCCGACCTACGCACCACCTCGGACCTCCGCCTCTTCCGCCAGCGTCTCAAGACGTATTTATTCCAACAAGCCGGCGTAGCATAGCCCCCCGTTTCTGACTTTGATCTATAAATTTTAATTCTCAGGGTTTAAAATGGTTTTTTTTAGCACGGGACTTAATTTAATTGTTTTTAATAATGTATTTTGTCATTTTGTTATGTTTTTTAATAATGCCTGTGCGCCACCCTGGGTCCTAACAAGGAGAAGGGCAGGGTATAAATTTGAAAAATAAAATACTTATGGACTTCAACTCCTAGAAATCTCCAGCCAGCTCTGCTGGCTGGAGAATTCTGGGAGTTGAAGTCCACAAGTCTTAAAGTTGCCAAGTTTGGGAACCTCTGTTAAAAGAACTTTGCCAACTTTTTCTCATCCTCTCCTTAAGGAATCCCTGCTAAGCTTCCAAAGATTTTTTTTTCCTGGAGCGCAGCTTGAAAATGAATGCTATGTCACATATTCTAGGGTTCCAGCTGAGTTGGGTTTACACCCTCCCCCAGACGTAATCCCAGTGGACAGATTGTGCGAAGAAAAATGTTGGGTCTCGTTTGAGAGAAGGCACTCAAAGGAATCGCTGCCGGACATAAAAGGCTGAACACTCGATGTGAAAAGTTAGACAGCAACACAGAAGCTGGTGGGGGTGGAGAAATTGCAAAAATCATGTTTAGCGTTATTATTTGTATTAATAAGGCAGCATTTTTAGTTGGATGTGTTTGTTTGTGTGTGTGTGTGCGAGAGAGAGAGAGAGAGAGAGTGAATGAGTGTGTGTGTGTGTGTGTGTGTGTATCAATATGTATATTGGGGAAATAGATCTTAAAAAAATCAAAACTACCACATTTCCCAAGCGTTTCATTAGCAACACCTAATAATGTCATTATTATAGTATCATTAATATTTATACTAGTCATATAATATAATTAATCTCCCAGGAAGGTGGGCAGTTAAGAAATGTGACAAATGACAAAAGATAAATAGATAGATAGATAGACAGACAGACAGACAGACAGACAGACAGATAGATGATACAGAGATACAGATAGATAGATAGATAGATAGATAGATAGATAGATAGATAGATAGATAGATAGATAGATAGATAGATAGATAGATAGATAGATAGGCAGGCAGGCAGGCAGGCAGGCAGGCAGGCAGGCAGGCAGGCAGGCAGGCAGGCAGGCAGGCAGGCAGGCAGGCAGGCAGGCGATACAGAGCTAAAGATAGATACTGTAGAGAGATAAAGACAGAGAGAGAAAGGGAGAAAGATAGGTAGATAGGTAGATAGGTAGATAGATAGATAGACAGACAGACAGACAGACAGACAGACAGACAGACAGACAGACAGACAGACAGACAGACATATGATACAGAGATACAGATAGGTAGGTAGGTAGATAGCAGGCAGGCAGGCAGGCAGGCAGATGATACAGAGCTACAGATAGATACTGTAGAGATAGATAGATAGATGGATGGATGGATGGATGGATGGATGGATGGATGGATGGATGGATGGATGGATGGATAGATAGATAGATAGATAGATAGATAGATAGATAGATGATAGATAGATAGATAGATAGATAGATAAATATAGACAGACAGACAGACAGATGATACAGAGATAATTTTGTGGCCACCCATTTAAAAAAACTGGGTGGCTTACAATTATATAGTTTAAACTGTTAAAAATATGAGAGTTACACATAACAGCCCGTAATGAAAAACAACCACAATAATAAAGAACACAACAGGGGCTTCACAAACACACTTTTTTCTTTTTAGTGTATGGCACGTGTTAGCAAGTTGGCTGCCTGTCTCTGTGAAAGGAATTTTTGGGGTGGTATCTTTACCCGTGGGACGCCTGAATGCCAAAGGTTTGTCCCTACGCGCTTATGGGAATCGACCCGCCAAACTGCCGACCTCACCGGAGCGCAGGCCCTTACCACGTGAGCCACTGCGACCCCAAAGACACTAAACTCCCACACAAGCTTCTAATACCATGATGGCAAACCTATGGAGCCATTTCTGAGGGCATGTGAGGCGTTGTCCTGTCAGCTCCAGCGCGCATGCGTATGCTAGCCAGTTGATTTTCGGCGGTTTTTCTCCCTGAGGAGGCTTCAGGAGGCGCAAAGGTTTCTCCATCGCTGTTCTAATGCTTCTTCCCCTGATTTAAAGCAACTTTAAAAATGTCCTACTTTTGTTCTTGGTTGTGTTCATCTCTGATACAGCCTTTTCAATTTAATATTAGTCTGTACCCCCACTGCAAAGTTTGGTGATAATAACACTTATAATTAAAACACCACACATTGTTTGCCTTCAACATCCTCATGACCATCAAAGCTCAAAGGTGTTGATTGTATTAGAGAAGAGCCTTACTTAAATTGTCATTTAATTATTATTAACAAAATGTTTTTTAATGAAAAATATTTCATAGAAACTGGGAAATTGAGAACTAGGGTATATTAATATATGTCATCAGGTTTTAATGAATGTTAGAAATGTTTATTAGGATCATATATATATATATATATATATATATATATAGATAGATAGATAGATAGATAGATAGATAGATAGATAGATAGATAGATAGATATAGATATATAGATCTATTTTGAGCTTTTTAGCTCTCATCAGCTAGCCATACCCTTACTGGGATTTGAACTGGGGCTGTATTACATGCTATGCAGGAGCCTTAGCCATTAGGCCACCAGATTCTCGTCCTGATCAGCTGAGACAGGAGGATAAGTATATACTTTGGATGTTTATGGATTTCTGTTGCTTCTTTAATAATTCTGGAGAAGCCCTGTTACATCAGATTAGAATGCTGATGGTCTATTTTGTTATTTGGCCTTGTAATTTGTGTTCAATCAGCGATGCCTGTCTGGATATTTTTAAGTTTCAGATCGGCTCAGAAGAAGCTAGCATCAAAACATCCACACATATTCATAGTTTCACAGAGGCCTAGGTGTGAAAATCTACATTTTGCAATTCCAAGCTTCATTGGTAGGGGTATTAAAAGTTGTGGCAGAATGCATTTCGACTGGACACCAGATAAATTTTACTGGCTGGGGAATTCTGGGAGTTGAAGTCCAGACATCTTCAAGTTGACAAAGTGGAGAAACAGTGATTTACAGGGTTATAATATACCATTTGAATTGCTTTGTTTACCATCCCTTGCCTGTTTTGACACCACCTTCTTTTTCCTTTCTTTTCTTCCTCCTTCCCTTCTCTACTTCCTTCCTTCCTCTCTTCTTTCCCTTCCTTCTTCATTTCTGTGAGACTCTATCCAGAGTGAGAAAGTAGAATAGAGTAGAATAGAGTAGACTAGAATAGAATAGAGTAGACTAGACTAGAATAGAATAACAGAGTTGGGAGGTACCTTGGAGGTCTTCTAGTCCAACCCCCTGCTTATGCAGGAAACCCTACATCACTTGAGACAAATTGTCGTCCAATCTCTTCTTAAAAACTTCCAGTGGTGGAGTTGGTAGATTGAAAGAAACGGGTATAATAGATACCCCAGTTTTTAGACCCTATTATATTTCTACACAGTGTTGAGATGTATATTTATATAAGCATAATGACTAATCAGAATAACAGAGTTGGAAGGGACTTTGGAGGTCTTCTATTCCAACCCCCTGCTCAAGCAGAAAACCCTATACCATTTCAGACACGTAGTTGTCCAACATCTTCTTAAAAACTTCCACTGTTGGAGCATTCACAGCTTCTGGAGGCAAGTTGTTCCACTGATTAATTGTTCTGTCAGGAAATTTCTCCTTAGTTCTAAGTTGCTTCTCTCCTTGATTAGTTTCCATCCATTGCTTCTTGTTCTACCTTGATTCCTTCTATCTTGACTCCTTCTTCTTTGTGGCAGCCCCAAAAATATTGGAACACCACTGTCATGTCATCCCTAGTGAAGAAGGCAGCTTCTCCTCCAATTAATGAATAACATTTGATCTGAGGACTTCCTGATTCCTGCACTTACTTACCCAAAGAACTGAGTGTGCTATATTTTTTGCATGAGATATTCACACAGTATATTTTTGCCAATGCATGTTTAACAGGCCTGTGCAAATCTGCTCTGACTACCAGTTTAGACTGCCAAGTTAATTTGATCCAAGCTGCTGCTTAATTTTTTAAAAAAAATATTGATGAAAAATCAGATTCTTATGACTGGAGGAGCATATGAATGCCATAATAGGCATAAATAAATAATCAATCTGGCTCAATTCAAATCCTAAAATGACCGGCAGGCAGCACACCTGAGAATCTAACCACTTTGGAAATTAGATTATATTCTTTAATCTCTGGTTTCTAAGAAGAGGTTGGACAACCATTTGTCTGAATTGGTATATGGTTTCCTGCTTGAGAAGAGGGTCAGATTAGAAGACCTCCAAGGTCCCTTCCAAAATGTCTGTTTCCAGTTGATCATCAGAATCAAATTCCTGCATTAACCTCTATTTAACTCTTGACTCCAATGCAAAGCAAATCTCGGATCGAATCTCTGGACGGAATGTTTGTGGAGTCCTGTTCTTTAACCTTTGACCCTTAAACCCTGTTATTTTCCTGCACTGCCAACTCCTCTAGCAACCAGACATTTTCCATGATGGAAACTGACCAAGGAGAGATTCAACCTAGAAATAAGGAGAAATTTCCTGACAGTGAGAACAATCAATCCATGGAACAGAAGTTGCCATCAGAAATTGTGGGAGCTTCATCACTGGAAGCTTTCAAGAAGAGGCTGGACTGCCATTTGTTAGAAATGGTGACGGCGGGTCTCCTGCTTGGGCAGTGGAGTTAGACTAGATGACCTACAAGGTCCCTTTCAACTATTCTATTCTATTCTATTCTATTCTATTCTATCCCATCGCATCCCACTCCTTTCTAATGAGCCATAGTGGTGCAGTGGTTGGAATGCAGTACTGCAGACTACTTCTGCTGCCTGCTGCCTGCCTGCAATTTGGCAATTCAAATCTCACCAGGCTCAAGGTTGACTCAGCCTCCCACCCTTCTGAGGTGGGTAAAATGAGGACTCAAAATTGTTGGGGGCAATATGTGGATTCTATAAACCACTTAGAGAGGGCTATAAAGCACTGTAAAGCAATATATAAAGTGCTTTTGCTCTCTTCTCTTCTCTTCTCTTCTCTTCTCTTCTCTTCTCTTCTCTTCTCTTCTCTTCTCTTCTCTTCTCTTCTCTTCTCTTCTCTTCTCTTCTCTTCTCTTCCCTTCCCTTCCCTTCCCTTCCCTTCCCTTCTCTTCCATCCCATCCCATCCCCACCCCACTCCAACCTCACCTCTATTCTATTCTATTCTATTCTATTCTATTCTGTTCTGTTCTGTTCTGTTCTGTTCTGTTCTGTTCCGTTCTGTCCCGTCCCGTCCCGTCCCGTCCCACCCCACCCCCACCCCCACCCCTACCCCTATCTCTATTCTATTCCATTCCATTCCACTCCACTCCATTCTATCTCAGTTAAAGCCTTGCTTGAAAATCCCAGTGGCAAAGGACCTGCACAAAGATTGTCAGAAGGCATCTTGGAAGCTGCTGGCAGACAAATCTCTCAGACCTTTCCAAGCAAACACATATTTGTTCCGATTGCAGGATAGGAAAAAAATGAAAGGAGCCTGCATGCATTTTGTAGAAGAAAACACACACACACACATCCCCCCCCCCTCTCAAAGTGAGGGCAAGCTTGACATCTTGTATTCGGTTCCAGTTAACAAATGGTGTGCTAAAAATGGAAAACACAGCACAGAAGGCGATCGGTTGGATAAAGGAGAGAGAAAGGAGGGAGGGAAGAGAGAAAAATATATATATTTGTTTCTCCAAGAAGAGTAATGGTGGCAGGCTGAGGGCCTGAGATGGGGGTGGGGGGGGGGTTGGACGGGAAGAGACAGGACGCTTTGAAAACCAAGAGGCGAACAGAGTACCTCATTAAAGTAAACAGAATTTCATAAGGGGAGCAGGAAAGATAAATGCCATCGGGGTTATTTTTAGCTCACGCCAGCGCTGACAACAGCAAGGACCCACGAGCCCTTCAGATAGGGAGCAAGCGTTTCAAGGGGCTTTAAGTGGAATTCCTTACACATGTGGCGCAGGAAGTACGTGGAATGTGGCATGGCAGGAGGAGAGGGTATCAGGCTCCCTAGCCTGAGGAGCAATTTGGAGGTGACGTGTGCCTCACTGCCTTCGATTCAGTCCTGGGCATGTTTGCTCAGAAGCTGGTTCTGCTGCTTTCAGGAGGACTCCCTTCCAAAAGTAGGCTTTAGCGCCATTGTACATCAGGTCTACAACGAAATTGGTTTTAGCCTCACTGGTGCAATCCATGGCAACCAAATGCAAACAATGTAAATACTGCGACACCAGGAGCTCAAAGCTGCAGCATCTACACATGCAACCCAAGGGTGACCCAAGCAGGTTCTGACAGGTTCTGGAAAACCAGTAGCGGAAATTTTGAGTAGTTTCGAGAACCGGTAGTGGAAATTTTGAGTAGTTTCGAGAACTGGTAGTGGAAATTTTGAGTAGTTTCGAGAACCGGCAGTGGAAATTTTGAGTAGTTTCGAGAACCGGTAGTGGAAATTTTGAGTAGTTTCGAGAACCGGTAGTGGAAATTTTGAGTAGTTTCGAGAACCGGTAGTGGAAATTTTGAGTAGTTTCGAGAACCGGTAGTGGAAATTTTGAGTAGTTTCGAGAACTGGGAAATGCCACCTTTGGCTGGCTCCAGAGTGGAGTGAGAATGGGGATTTTGCAGTATCCATCCCCTGCCATGCCCACCAAGCAACACCATGCTCACCACACCACACCGAAGGTGCACAGAACTAATCACACTTGCCAAATTATTCTATTCTATTCTATTCTATTCTATTCTATTCTACTCTACTCTACTCTATTCCTGAAGTTACACCAATATTCTTTACTCAAAACTTTCTTGAAAGGTCCCCCACTCCCAAGATCTTAGGAGTTCTACTTTCCATTTTAATGCACGAGGTTTAAAAAAAAAATCTTGGAAGCATCTTTCTGCTGAAAATCTATTCATTATTTTGAAGCTAAGCATTTCAGCAGGGCGCTGCAAATCCAATGGGTACATAAGAATATTCTTTGTGTTAATTCTTCAGGCACATCCAATCACATAATCCAGAAAAACAGGACGAATGACAAACTGTTGAAAAGTGGAAGCTGCAAAAAGCAATCGGTTCAAATCCAGAGCCAAGATAAAGCGGTAGACAAGAAGGACACCATTATTGCCTGAAAGGTTGGCAAGGAGTTACAGAGAGGAGCTCAGACCAAACGGAGTTCCAAGAATCTGCTGTCACTATTAATAATAGTCTTTCCAGAAGAATCTGCCAGAATCTCAAACACTGGTAGGACCTTCAGAAACAATGGCTGGGAGGGAGATCATACAGCATTCCTGGAGGCTAAAGTATCTGAAGAATGTTTGCAGGAATTGGGTATGTCAAGTCTACTGAAAAGAAGGACTAGGGGTTGACATGATAGCAGTCGTCCAATATATGAGGGGCTGCCGCAAAGAAAAGGGGAGCCAACCTGTCCTGCAAAGCACATGAAGATAGGACAAGAAGCCATGGATGGAAACTATAATCAAGAAGAGAAGCAACCTAGAAGTAGGGAGGAATTCCCTGACAGTGAGAACACTCAATCAGTGGAACGACTTGCCTCCAGAAGTTGTGGGTGCTCCATCACTGGAGGTTTTTAAGACGAGATTGAAGAACCATTTGTCTGAACTGGTATAGGGTTTCCTGCTTGAGGAGAGGGTTAGACTAGAAGACCTCCAAGGTCCCTCCCAACTGTGTTGTTCTATTAAAAAAAAGGGGGACATTACTATTGCTTGAAATGTTGGCCACGAATGGGTGAGAAGAGCTTTTAGAGAATGGAGTTCCAAGCATGTGCAATCACTACTAATAATGGTCTTTTTAGAAAAACCTGCCGTAATCTCAAGCATTTCCCACCACCTTCCAATGGCCTCATCAAACCATCTCAGACTGGGAAGGGGATCATACACCATTCCTTTGGACAGTCGGTATCCAAAGTTTCCCGTGATTTTCTGAATTAAGAAATGTATCCTGAATTGTGTCTAGCTGTTCCAAAGTAATGTTTTTGGTCTAACACAGAGGTTCCCAAACTTGGCAACTTTAAGACTTGTGGACTTCAACTCCCAGAATTCTTCAGCTAGCAGAGTTCTGAGAGTTGAAGTCCACAAGTCTTAAAGTTGCCAAGTTTGGGAACATCTGGTCTAACATAATATGGTCATTCTATTTATGTTATGTTATCAGGGAGTCCTTGCTTAATGCTTGCCCTGTCCAAGGACTGTTCAAAGATATGACGGTGCTAAAAAAATGTAAGTTTACAACTGGGTCCTCCTACTTGGAATCACTGCAATAACCCCCACTGTTACATGATTGAGATTTCCAAATCCCAAGAGCCGTGGTGGTGCAGTGGTTAGAATGCAGTACTTGCAGGCTACTTCTGCTGACTGCCGGCTGCCAGCAGTTCAGCAGTTCGATTCTGACTGGCTCAAGGTTGACTCAGTCTTCTATTCTTCCAAGGTCAGTTAAATGTGGAGGACACAGATGGTTAATGGCAACATGCTGACTCTGTAAATGGCTTAGAGAGGGTTAGAAAGTACTGCGAAGTGGTATATAATTCTAAATGGTATCGCTATTTGGGTGCTTGACCCAGGTTTGTTGGGTGTACGTGTGAATGGTGCCTGACCCAGGTTGGTTTTCAGCATGTGTGAATGGTGCCTGACCCAGGTTGGTTTTCAGCACATATGAATGATGCCTGACCTGGGTTGGTTGTGAGCATGGGTGAATGAAGATGAACTTCGCACCATCTCGGACCTCCGCCTCTTCCGCCAGTGTCTAAAGACACATTTATTTCACCTAGCCGGCCTAGCGTAACCTCCGCTGTGACTATCTTAGACAGTTTTAATTTTGGGGGATTTTAATTGGATTTTAGCGCAGGATGGGTATTTAATAAGTTTTTAAATTTTGTATTGTGATATTTTGTATGTGTTTTTAAATTCCTGTGCGCCGCCCTGGGTCCTCTTCGGAGAAGGGCGGGGTATAAATTTAATTTAAATTAAAAAAAAATTAAATAAAAAAAAAATTCAATGAAAAATTGCAATTCATGATCACGTGATGAATTGCTTAATGACTGCAGGTGATTTGCTTTAATGACCAAGAAATGAGGTGGTAAGTCTGTTGTGATCACATGACACCATGGTTGATGAACCCACAATTTAGCAACAGAACTGCTGGTGTTAATTTTTGATGTTGAGCAAGGACTACCTGCATATGACATAACTCTCTCCTATATTGTGGATATTTATGTGCAAGGCAATGTGTGTTAACTCACTGTCAAACTGTTGTTGTGCAATAGTTCAAAAGTTCCTTTTATCTGAGAAAAAAAGTTCAAAACATTCTTATAGTTTTTATTAGAATTCTTTTAATGCATAAAAGATACAGAAAAATCTATGTAAAAATCACGCTTTAAAAAAAGAAACAGTAAGGAAAGAGAAGGAAAAGAGATATTTAAAAGAAGCAACCTCTGATCTGCTTTATAGCAGTTACAACATACTTATTGTCATTTTTCTTCCATCAAGGTTACATCACATAATTCACTTCATCCCATACTCAACTGTTTTCAACTAGTAAATCCGGAAATCAAGTCATTTTTATCCATTTTCAGCAAAGAACTTCATGAAAGGCTTCTGATCTTTTTTTATAATATAAAAAAGTATTTATTGTTCTGTCCCTGATCAAGTTGTTCAATTTTGACATTTCTGCTAAATCAGTCACCTTCATTGCCTACACTTTCATTATAGTTTTCCATCTTTGTGCATATTGTATAATAGCCTGACTGTAGTTACCATGCAGACAACGAGTCTTAAACATTTCAAAACAACTGAAGGTTCCAGAAAACTTTCAGAAGAGATAAATCTTGGACACTGATTAAAATAATTAGTTTAAATGTTTAAGTGGGCGGACAAGAAACAGATAAACCAGATTCCTGAGAGCTAGACTGTATTACTGTTGTGTGATCATCCATCTGATTTTAAATATATATATATATACAATATTGATTTTTTAAAAAAGCAATCACTTTTTATAACAGCCACATTCTTGGCTATGTCATCCAAATATTTTGTTTAGCCTACATCTTAAAGCTGGTTTCTTGATAACTACAGGTAATAAGGACGTTCAGATACTAGTCACCATGATTTTGAAAGCTGGTCTCTCACCTGTGAGGCCCTGAAAACAAGAGCGCCATGTGGAGTTACTTAAGCATAGTTTCCTTTATTGCTCTTCATCTGTAGACAGAATCTTGCCAGACCAAAGCAACTATTTGCATAATCTCCACCGCCCACGGTCACTCTCAAAAGTGAGACGGGCAGTGTTAGGAATGTAATCCTAGTGTTGGGTTGGCAATATATATAACCCATGGTTAGAATATGGTATCTGTAACTTTAACTGCTACAATGGAATGTGATTGGCTGCTGCTTCCTCAATCAGCCAAAGGAGGGAGCCAGAATCACTGTTAGACACTGATCTCTTGGATGAAGGCTCTGTATGTCGGTTAGATCAGCAAAGAAAGGAGAATCTTGCAACAGTAAGCCAACTGTTTGAGTAATAGACTTTATTTGATTCAGGACTACTTATCACTTGTTTGTGAAGAAGTGTATCTTACTTTATTTTTCTACCACAAGTAAAGTCTACTTGTTTTACCTTCAGTGTCTGTGACTGTTAGTGTGGAAACCTAGAAACATATCTCTTGCTACATTCCATTGCACATTTTTCGGTCTCCTAATGGAGATATCCTTAACAGGCAGCATATAAATTAAATACATACTGTACATAGGTAAAGGTAAACAGTTCCCCGCACATGTGTGCTAATCATTTCCAGCTCTAGGGGGCGGTGCTCATCTCCGTTTCAAAGCCAAAGAGCTAGCGCTATCCGAAGACATCTCTGTGGTCATGTGGCTGGCATGATTAAACACTGAAGGTGCATGAAATGCTGTTACCTTCCCACCAATGTGGTCCCTATTTTTTCTAACTGCAATTTTACGTGCTTTCGAACTGCTAGGTGGTAGAAGCTGGAACACTCTGTTACACAGCGGTAGGGATTTGAACCGCCGAACTGCCAACCTTTTTGATCGACACGCTCAGCGTCTTAGCCACTTAGTCTCCTAATACATACATAGATACTAGAAGTGGACTGGTTTTACGAGTGGTTCTCTGCACGCCTGTGCACAGTTCAATGTAAATTGTTCTTCAAGCATGAGCAGAACAATTTACAGTGAACTACACATACATGTGTGCTACTAAAGAACATGCCGGCAATGGCAGCGGTGACCGGAAACCCAGTTCGGGGGCGTGGCCAACCTGGGTCACTGCCAGTTCTGCAACCCAGGCCAATATACCTGATTCGACTGAACTGGTCCAAACTGGGAGCAACCCACCTCTGATCCATCCATCCATCCATCCATCCATCCATCCATCCATCCATCCATCCATCCATCCATCCATCCATCCATCCATCCATCGTCTGGCAAAAGCTAAATGGATGGAGCCATTTTAGCCCTCTTTCTGGCAACTTCATCCTTGGATGAAAAAGAGGAGATGCTACCAGTGCAGGGGTGGGTTCTGGCAAGCACTACTGCCAGTTCGCTCATGCGTGCATGTGCATGTGCATGCTTGATGTGTGCTGTGCATGCATGCGCAGTGCAATAAAATTTGTTTTGCGCATGCGCAGATGTGAAAAACAAGATGGTGGCACCTATGGTGCCGCCCAGATAACTGGTTCAGGGGTGTGGTAGGCCTGGGTTGCTGCCTGTTCCAGCGATCCAGGCCGCCAAACCACTACCGGTTCGGCCGAACCGATCCAAACCGGTAGGAACTTACCACTGTACCAGTGGCTCTGTCTGTCTTAGCCTGTTGTCTTTATAAGCAGTCGTCAAGCAACAAGCCATCGTTTTCAGTTAATTTGCAAGCCAAGATCATTATTCAGTCTGTATTGAGGCGTAGAGTATCGATGAATCGGGCATTGGTGAGTGAAAAATAAAAGTAAGGAAAGTAAGGATTTCCAGAGCCAAACGTAACAGCAGGATTTGAAGGGAAAGGCAGAGAGACCTGATCAGGAAAAAGCAGAAATGCTCCAAGAGTGAAATGCAGCTTTAATTGAGTCACGTGGAAATGGGAAGTATTGATCCAGCCCTTAAGTTGCCCTTAGATAATGCTTTTTCACATCGCTTCCGTGGCTCCACCACAATAGAGCACAAATAAAATGATTGGCGCTTATCAATCCTAGTTATAGATCTTGATATTTGAAGACCACATCTGTCGCCTTTTTATTTCGAACCGTATGGCTCTCAAGCTGAGACTGACAACATCGGCAACCTGGTGTTTAATTTGCAATCAGGGTTGTGGGAGTAAATGATCTGCAGGCTTATATCAGTTTGTCTAGACATCTATTCTTTTCTCTTCCGGGCTGAAGAAATAACCACAACGTCAAGAGCAGGGCAATATAGTTTAGTTCCTGTACTTGAAATTCCTGTGTCTTGAAGAATAGGAGACAGAGTTGGTATATCATGGCAACATCAGACGAGAACCAGTTGACCTAATGCGCATGTCAGCCTTATAAGGGAGACCAGGCTAAGAATAGACTGGCCAGGTGCCCTTCCTGACGCCTATGCGGAGTTCGCAGCAGATATTTTTTCTTTGGGCCCCAGGAGAGAAATATCTGCTTCTACTTAGGACTGAACTCTCAACCTTCTGGTGGGGGGGGGGGGTGTGAGTCAGAGGTGGGTTGCTGTTGTTCGGCCTGGATCAGCCAAACTGGTAGTAGCGGTGGCAGGAGGCTCCTCCCACCTGCCTGGATATGCAGAAGGGTTGCATGCATGGGAGTACGCCCGAGCCAGTAGTAAAAAGATTAGCAACCCACGTCTGGGGTGAGTCGAGTGTTTTTGCCATGCTGCTCATTTCTCTCTCTCTTTATCATCTATCTCTCATCTATCTTCTATGTAATTATCTCTATCTATCTATCTATCTATCTATCTATCTATCTATCTATCTATCTATCTATCTATCTATCTATCTATCTATCTATCTATCTATCTATCTATCTATCTATCTTCTATCTATTTATCTTCCATCTATCTATCTATCTATCTATCTATCTATCTATCTATCTATCTATCTATCTATCTATCTATCTATCTATCATCTATCTATCTATCTATCTATCTATCTATCTATCTATCTATCTATCTTTTGAATTTTTTTTGAATTTATTTATATTATATTTATTTATCTCCATAGTGGACCCAGGGCGGCGCACAGGAAATTTAAAAACATACAAAATACAAAATACAAAAAATAAATACATAATTTAAAATAGTCCCGTTACAGGCCCCGTCCATCTGTCTTTTTCCAGCCAAATAGGCTTAGTTCACATTTAGTGCCGCATGGCTAATTAGTCCATCATGCGGTCTGATGTAAGATGCAGCCCTCTGATGGCTCAACTAACCTCCTCCAGTCCCGTGCACTCACTCTGAGGTCTTTAAGGTCTTCCCGGGTCATCCTTGGCCAGGTCCACCATTCCACAAACCAGCTGCAGATGTTCCACGCCAGACTGCTCAAACCAGCATACCACATTCAGACCATTCAATATTTCCTCTCAACTCTCCATTCTCCTTCTTCTTCGACCTTCTCCTTCTCCTTCATCATCACCAACCTTCGCCATCTCCTTCTTCCATCACCAGCTCATCTCCATCTCACCATCTCATCATCATTCTCCTTCTCCTTCATCCATTTCCACCGTCTCCAACTCCTTCCCATCTCCATCTCATCACCATCTCCGTCCATCTCTCTCCATCTCTCGCCCCTCTCTCCTTCCATCTCTCTCTTTCTCTCTCCTTCTCTCTCCTTCTCCATTACTTTCTCCTTCTCCTTCTCCTTCCTCCGACTCCTCCAACACCTCCTTCCTTCCGTACCTCCACACCTTCTCTCACCAACCTTCTACTTTCTCCCGTCCATCCTCCCTTATGAGCAGTCCACGCCAGCATAAACGGATCGGGTGGTGGGTATTTCGGGCCCAGGCCAGGGTATGACCACACGACCTGCCACTAGTCGTGCGGCCTGATGGTAGCTCTCCTGGCCTAGCCCCATCTCGCAGCCCGCTGGTCTTCCGCGTCCCGGCTTTGCTGCCTACCTCTCTTCCTTCCAGCCGCGCCGGGACGCTCTACAGGCCGAGTCGCCTCTCCATTCTTCTCCCTTCTTCATCGTCGTCCGCACGGCTCGCCCTTCAACTTCGGGCGGATCTATCTATCTATCTATCTATCTATCTATCTATCTATCTATCTATCTATCTATCTATCTATCTATCTATCTATCTATCTATCTATCTATCTATCTATCTATCTATCATCTATCTATCTATCATCTATCTATCTATTTATCATCTATTTATCTATCTATCATCTATCTATCTATCTATCTATCTATCTATCTATCTATCTATCTATCTATCTATCTATCTATCTATCTATCTATCTATCTATCTATCTATCATCTATCTATCTATCTATTTATCCTCTATCTATTTATCATCTATCTATCTATCTATCTATCTATCTATCTATCTATCTATCTATCTATCTATCTATCTATCTATCTATCTATCTATCTATCTATCTATCTATCATCCATCATCTATCTTCTATATAATGATCTATCATCTATCTATCTCTATCATCTCTATCATCTCTCTCTCTCTCTCTCTCTCTCTCTCTCTCTCTCTCTCTCTCTCTCTCTCTCTCTCTCTCTCTCTCTCTCTCTCTCTCTCTCTCTCTCTCTCTCTCTCTCTCTCTCTCTCTCTCATCCATCATCTGCCCACCCACCCACCTACCTATCTACCTATCATCTATCTCGATTTGAGATTGTGCAATTGTTGATTATTATTTTTTTGAATTTGGAAGTGATGATACAGTGATGACTTTATCTTTGAGTGGCTGAAAACCCCTAGGAAATAAAAGGACAGCCCATCAGTAAAAATGGAAAGAATAAAACAGATCCTGATGAATACTCCTGTGAATAGCTCAGTGCCCACTGAAGTTTAACTCTGCTACAAATGCCAGCTAAAAAACCATTTTGGGGACCTCTATCTACCAGCTGTTGCACATATCTCACAAAGAAAGGCAAAGAGATCTCAGTTGATATTTACTGGAATTTTAATGGTCAGGGCTCATTTCTCAAGTCAGCCTCTTCTACACCTGTGGCTGAATGTCATTCTGCCAAGCACACTGCCAGCTGTTTTCTCTTTTTATTGCCATGGGTTATAATTAAGTCTCCAGCCCTCATGGCTGTAGATAAAACTATGGAGATGTAAGAACGGTTCCTGCTGTGGCCATACAGCCCAAAGATTTCCTACAGCTGATATATAATACCGTCATTCTTTATTTATATAATCTCTTCATTTTGTTCTCTGTATCCTCCTGTTATAATCTCTTTGAATCCTACTATGCTTCTGTAAGTATCCTTCTATTACTAATTGACCCCCCAAAAGGGAAGAGGTAAGAAAACTGAAAGGCTAAACTATCAAGTGACACAGTTTAAAATTTAAGAAATGGAATCAACATAAAACATGGGTCTAATAAACAGGATTTTCCCTTGAGAAAAGAAATGCTTTAACAAAAAGAAAGACAGACAGAAGAAAAAAAGAAATAAATAAAAAAAGAAAGAGGAAGAAAAAGAAGGAAAGAAAGAAAAGGAAGGAAGAAAGAACAAAAAAGAAAGGAAAGAAAGAAAGAAGGAAGGAAGGAAGAAAAGAGAAGGAAGAAAGGAAGAAAAGAGAAAGAAACAAAAAGAAAGAAGGGAAAGAGGAAGACAGACAGACACAAAGAAAGAAAGGGGAAGGAAAAGGAAGGAAAGGAAGGAAGGAAAGGAAGGAAGGAAGAAAAAGAAAGAAAAGAAAGAAAGAAAAAGGAATGAGAAGGAATGAAGAAAAGAAAGAGAAAAAAAGAAAAAGAAGGAAAAAGAAAGATGGTAAAGAGGGAACGGAAGGAAGAAAAGAAAGAGGAAGGAAAGGCAAGGTAAAACCAAAGAGAGAGAAAGAAAGAGAAAGAAAGACAGAGAAAGCAAAGGGAACAAAGGAAGGAAAGAGTAAAGAAGAATGAAATAAAGAAAGAAAAAGAAAGATGAAGGAAAGGGAAGGAAGGAAGGAAGGAAAGAAGAGAGAGATAGAGAAAGAAAGAAAAATAGGAAGGAAGGGAAAGAAGCAAAGAAGGAAGGAGTGAGGTTACAACACAGCGTGAAAACCTCTGAGCCTAACATAGATACCTGTTGTGGCCCAGCCGGCTCCGGATGAGCTGCTGATAGACTCCTCTAGTGAGTCTGCTCTGGAGGAGGAGGGTGACCTTGAGAGAGCAGAGAGCCCGGCTGGTGATCAGGAGGCTCCTGGGTCTTGGAGTAGTGGGGAGGATCAAGGCCAGTTTGTCCCTGATGCTAGATTGAGAAGGGCTGAAAAAAGGAGGCTTCAATTGCATCAGAAGCGAACTCGAAGGATTTGAATTAGTTCCAGCTGCCTAATGACTGGCCCCTCCCAGGAGGGTTTAAAAGGAAGTCTTTGCTAAGAAAGTCCTTGCAGAGAACAACGTTGGATTTCTAGGTTTGTGTTTATTCGTGTTGATTTTCAGGTTCGTGTTTAGTCGGGTTAGGAAGCTTCGTATCTGTTCAGAGTCATTCAGGCAAGCAGCCAAGAGAGTTAGTGGCAGACAGCCAGTCTTGTGTTAGTCGGAGAAAGGAGGGGTCAGAACAGATACCCTAACCTGCTGTGGGTGGGGGAGTCCTTGGTGTTCTTTGAGCTTGGTTGTTTTCTTGCAGAAGTTTCATTATCCAGACTAGATAACATCATCAGTGAACTTAGACAGCTCAGAGAACACCAAGCCCCCACCCGAATTTCAACCCTGAGCTACAAATACTTTCCTTTATTGGAACCTATGTAGTGTTTTAACGAAAGAAGCATGGAACTGAGAACTACGCCGCCTTCGGTCTGACCTAAGCATAGTACATAAAATCATGTGCTACAATGTCCTACCTGTCAACGGCTACTTCAGCTTCAACCACAACAACACACGAGCTCACAATAGACACAAACTCGATTGCAGAAAATACAACTTCAGCAACAGAGTGGTCAATGCCTGGAATGCTCTACCTGACTCTGTGGTTTCTCCCCCAAACTCCCCAAACTTTAACCTTAGACTGTCTACTGTTGACCTCACCCCATTTTTAAGAGGTCTGTAAGGGGGCGTGCATAAGCACGCCAGCATGCCTATTGTCCTTGTCCTAATATTCCCTTGCATGCATATTCATTGCATGTATTCATAACCATGTCTAGACTTATATCTGTTATCTAATACATGCTTGACAAAAAGAAAAAAGAAAAGAAAATAAATACATTGAAAAAGCTTAGATTCTTCTACAAAGAACTATTTGGAATCTCTTTCACTTTTTAGGTGACTAGAGGGGAACAGTATATTTCCATCACTGTTTTTTTGTTCCTTTTTGATATGTATTTTGTGTGTGTGTGTTTGTGTGTGTGTAACAAGGTGCACATACAATCCTATATATAGCAATACCATTTAGCAATAGCACTTATATACCGCTTCACAGTGCTTTCACAGCCCTCTCTAAGCAGTTTATAGAGTCAGCCTATTGCCCCCAACAGTCTGGCTCCTCATTTTACTGATCTTGGAAGGATGGAAGGCTGAGTCAACCTTGAGCCAGTCAAGATCGAATTTCCTGGCAGTGGGCAGAGTTAGCCTGCAATATGGCATTCTAACCACTGTGCCGGCAGGAGGCAGGAGGAAGAACTGCAGCCAGGGCAATGATCAGATAAGAGATATTCAGTCTACAGAAGAAACAGACTGGGGAAAGCATCTTAGAGTAGCAATAGCCCTTAGACTTATATACCACTTCACAGTGCTTTTACAGCCCTCTCTAAGCAGTTTACAGAGTCAGCATGTTTTCCCCAACAATCTGGGTCCTCCTTTTACCCACCTCGGAAGGATGGAAGGCTGAGTCAACCTTGAGACGGTCAGGATCAAACTGCTGGCAGTGAGCAGAGTCAGCCTGCAATACAGGACTCTAATCACTGTGCCACCATGGTTCTATATATATTTCCCACAAGACCAATAGAAAAAGCAATCTGAAGAAGGACTAGGGCAAGGCAGGCACTACTGCCGGTTTGCTCGCTTGCGCCCTGTGCGCATGCACGCACAGTGCAATAAAAATTGTTCTGTGCATGCGCAGAAGTGAAAAACAAGATGGCGCCACTCAGAGAACTGGTTCAGGGGTGTGGCAGGCCTGGGCCACTGCTGGTTCCAGCAACTCAAGCTGCCAAACCACTGTGGGTTTGGCCAAACTCGTTCAAACCGGTAGGAACCCACCACTGGAGAAGGGGTAAGAGAATGGCAGAGATCCCTTCCTGTTCTGTCCCACAGGATGAATCACCTCCCCCCCACAGGCTTGGCTGCTTGCCACTGCTTAATTACGAGATACGTGAATACTTTGACTAAGAGCCCAGATAACTCACATAATCCCAAACACGACTAGAAGGTTCAGGCTTTCTGGAATACTGAAGTTCAATCGGTTGCTTCCTGCAAATGTCCCCTCCCAACGTCTCACCTATAAGCTCTCTTGGGAGGGGCCACTCAGCAACCACCTGGCTCTCAAACATTGTCTGTGAGCCTGCCTTCGATGTAATTGCTGCCTCCGCCTCTCAGACCTGCTCACTCTGGCATCATGGACAAACTGCCTTTGATCCTCCCCACTGCTCCATGACCCAGGCGCCTCCTGGTGGCCAACTAGCCTTTCTGAGTCCTGCTATGATGCTGAGTCCTCCTCCAGGCCTCCTTCCTCCTCCAGAGCAGACTCATAGGGCTCTTCGCTAGAAGAGTCCATCAGCAGCTCATCTGGAGCTGACTGGGCCACAACACCTTCCTATCAAATTTTGAACCCATCTTGGAGCAAATGGCTCTCTTTCTGGTGGACAGTTTGAAGAAGAAGACGAAGAAGAAGGAGTAGGAGAAGGAGAAGCAGGAGGAGGAGGAGGAGGAGATAGTTTTACATTTAAGCTGACACCACCATGTCTCCAGATGGAAAGTAACAGAAACAAGAAAACTGCCTGAGGACATTTAACAAGCTCCCCAACTCTGTCAGAGCGACAGGAGGAGAAAATTGTGTTGGGTTTGCTCATTGGTTCTTAGGTAGGTCACACAGCTACACTAGTTTGTAAGACAGGGTTTTCCATTTAAAGGCATTGTATTGTGGGAAGCAGTTCCCCCCACCCAAAGAATGAAATATGTTGGGAAATATTTTAAAAAAGGCAGGATAGAATATTTCCCCTAAAGGAGAAATGGGGGAAAAAACCTTATCTGGTTAACCCTTACTCCATTGTAACAGCTAAGGCAAAGCGCCCATTGACCTGAGTGACATTGAGTTGGCCACGCCCACCCAGTCATATGACCACCGAGCCCCGCCTACCCAGCTGGTCATTAGGGCAGACAACCGGTTGTTAAATTATTTTGAATCCCACCCACTGCCTTGTTCCTCATATGCAGGAAGTTAAAAAAAAAACCCGGGCATTTGGGAACGGAAACGAGAACGAGAGATGGATTTGAACTGAGCAGAGTTTAATCTGGCTGTGTGATATTATCTCAGGACTGTACGATGATTCACAGATCATGTCAATCATTTGTGCCGTTCGTGTTTTTCTTATGATCGGTTAGGGCTGAATATGGTTACATAAAGTTGATAAATGCAGATGTATGATGTGTACGGCACGCTTTGCTGTAAGCTGCTTAGCGTCACATGATTGAAGAAGCAAAGGAACATTTATAATACATAAGCGACTTTAACCCAGCAATAGCATATGCCAGTTTCACTGTCTGAGAGGGCACAGATGCCCGTGGATAATTAGGACTTTAGAAAGAACAATTGCAACCAGCCTGCTTTCTATAGAAGACCTTTACATTGTGTGAGTCACAAGGAGGGCTGAGAAAATATCTACAGACCCCTCACATTCTGGATATATACGGCTTCATCTCCTTCCCCCAGGATGGTGCTATAGGGCCATGATGGCGAACCTATGGCACGTGTGCCACAGGTGGCATGCGGAGCCATTTGTCAGGGCACGCTAGGCGATCCCCTGTCAGCTGGGGATCGCCCAGCTGGGGATTCGCCTTCCCCAGGCTCAAGGGGCTTTATAGGAGCCTGGGGAGGGAAAAAACAGCCTTTAAAAATGGCTGAATCAGCTGGCCAGCTTGCCCAGCTGACAGGGCAACACCTCGCGTGCCCTGCCAAATGGCTCCGCGTGCCACCTGTGGCACGCATGCCATAGGTTTGCCATCACTGATATAGGGTCTCTTGCTTGAGTTGGACTAGTTGGACTAGAAGACCTCCAAGTCCTCCTTCTAGGTGGACTAGAAGACCTCTGACCTCCAGAATCAATACAATACACAATACAATAGCAGAGTTGGAAGGGACCTTGTAGGTCTTCTAGTCCAACCCCCTGCGTGGGCAGGAACCTTATACCATTTCAGACAAATGTTTATCTAACATCTTTTTAAAGACTTCCAGGGTTGGGGCATTCACAACTTCTGGAGGCAAGCTGTTCCAGAGGTTAATTGTTCTAACTGTCAGGAAATTTCTCCTTAGTTCTAAGTTGCTTCTCTCCTTGATTAGTTTCCACCCATTGCTTCTTGTCCTGCCCCCAGGTGCCTTGGAGAATAGTTTGACTCCCTCTTCTTTGTGGCACCCTCTGAGATATCGGAATCAGCTCTATTCTGATGGACTGAATGAATAACAGGGTCATTTGCTATGGGTATTATCCTGCAGTTGGTCCGGTCCTTGAAAATTTCAGAAGATTCCCTTCCTCTCTTTCCATGGTATGCCAATTCCAAGATTGCAATAAGGACCAAACACTGAAGAAATATTGGGATGAACAATTGATTAAGCTGATGCTAATGTTAATCCTAGCATTGATTTTCCCGATGCTGGAATCTATTTTCCTGTTCAATGAAGACTGAATTTACAATATGCATGCATCCACAGTTCTGAAATACTGGTCAGCATGAATCATCCGGCTTTGGAAATGTATTCATTTTAGCTTACTTCTCAAATTGTAGCACAAGATGAGAGAATTATTCTAAAGTGGTTGCTGCGTTATTATTATTTTAAATATCAGAGGGATACGGCGTATGGGCAAAATTCCTGAGGTGGCATGGAAGACAAACAAAATTGAATAACAAGGATTAAAATAGGATCATGATCTATTAGGATTGGGTTGTTTAAATCAATGGACCGAAGGCAAGACCTTAGAGCAGACAGGGATAATAAATGAACAAATCAATCACAATGTGGATTTAAATTTTTAAAACAACAACCACCACCATCTTGCAGGATTGTTAGGATGGGTTTGGGCTTCAATGAAAGCAAAATGGACAGATTTGCCTATTGCTAATCACTTTCCAATTGTTTTTCACTTGGCTTGATGAGTACCGTATTTTTCAGAGTATAAGACGCTCCAAAGTATAAGGCGCACCTAGATTTTGGGCAGGAAAACAAGGGAAAAATATCTGCCTCTGCCTCCCAGCAATTTGCCTCCTTGCAACAAGTAGTACAGGCAATATACACTGTTTGTAGTGTTATATTTCAGACTATACTTGTACAGATGCTGTTAAAATTGATGGGCTTTCTGGAAGTATAGTTATTTTCTGCTATTTAAAAGAAAAGCACTTTTTAAAATAATAGCACTGGGCCTCTTCAGTTCAAGCATTTATTTTAAAAAACTTCTTAATTTTGTTAAGTTGTCTAGAATAATAATAAAGCAGGCTTTAAAAAAGAAGTCTAATAATTTGAACATTCTATAGGCATTTATAGTTGCTGACTTACCTCCTTGCAGCAAACAGCCTGATTAGCACAAGGAAAAAAAAATCTGCCTCCCAGCAATTGGCCTAGTGGAGCAAACAGCAAGTTTCACTTTCAATTTCTCCCGATCATCAGCTATAGCTTATTGAAGCCTCCACAAGCCCCTGTTTGTTGCAAAGAGGCAAATTGCTGGGAGGCAGAGCCAAAGGATTGGAGTTTGTGGGTGGGTGGTGCTACATTCAGTGTATAAGACGCACCCAAATTTTCACCCTCTTTTAGGTGGGGGGGGGGAAGGTGCATCTTATACTCCAAAAAATACGGTAAATCAAAACGGACAATTTTTAACAAGAGAAAAAAAGAGTCAAGAAGTGAACTTGTTTGAGGGTGATGTGACTGTCATTCAGTGGTGGTATTCTGCTGGTTTGGACAGGTTTTCCTGAACTCGTAGTGAAAATTGCGGGTGGACCCGTCCACCAGTCTGTCCCATTTAGGCACGTTTTGAAGCCAAAGCGCATGTGCGAAAAGCTGAGTGCATGGGTGGAATGGGGCGCGCATGCTCACATTTGTGAACCGATAGGTACGTGAATGTCACTCTTGCTGTCATTGTACAATCATCTTGAGGAGATAAGCTGAGGTGGCGCAGTGGTTAGAGTGCAGTACTGCAGGCTACTTCAGCTGATTGCTAGCTGCAGTTCGGCAGTTTGAATCTCACCGGGTTCAAGGTTGACTCAACCTTCCATCCTTCCAAGGTGGTAAAATGAGGACCCAGATTGTTATGGGCAATAGGCTGACTCTGTACACCGCTTAGAGAGGACTGTAAAAACACGGTGAAGCGGTACATAAGTCTTGCTATTGCTATCTCATCCATGGTTTGTCTATCCTGGTTTTTCACACTTCTGGTCAATCCTGGGAATTGAGAGGTAGAAGGAACAGTCATTTTGAGATTTTGAAGGCATGCTCTTGTTGGAGGTAGTTGGCAAATTAACAAGAAAGATCTGTTCTTATCTTTTTGCCCTTAATGTTTTCAATGTTTTCAAAACCTACGATTTTAGTTAAAAATTGGCCAGAACTGCTTTGCAAAGTGAAATGGGTGGCATATGGAAGGAAAGAAAGAAATTAAAAGAAAAGGAATGAAAGAAGGAAAGAACAAAAGGAGAAAGAAAAAGAGAAAGAGGAAAGAAGAAAGGAAATATAACATGAAAATACAAAAGATGCCTTCATTCTTACACAAAATTTCACAAATGTCATCAATCTTGCAAAATCGGATCCAGAAAACTGCTGAAACCTTATGAATATTTTACCCCAATCATATAAGATTTGAGAAAATGTTTTTTGGGGTAGTGGGGTGGTAGGGGTGGTGTTCGGAGGGTAGTTTTTTGGGAGGTTCTGGAAAGCATGGCCTGATCAAAATTTGTATTGTATTATATAGAATATGACATATATAAGTTGGTGGCGAAGTCAATACAGCCACCACATCCCCCCATTTGATTCTCTTTGATTCTCTGTTCTATTTTTTCTGAGCTTTTGCTTTCTCAGCTGACATTTCCCCCTTTCTCACAAAACCAGGGTATTCCTAAAGAAATTCCATTGGAGATATTTGCCACATCTGTCTTGAGTAACTGAAATGCGGATGAGGTAAGAAAGACAAGCCAGTTGGGAGGGACAACCCTTTCGCTGATGCAGGGGGCTCTCCTATAAACTCTAAACCGAATTCATTAGTACTTTGTTGGGACTGCAGGACTAAAGTTACAGCATTGTTAGTGCCGGAGATGCCAATTTGATTCCCAAATAATGAGAGCGAGGAGGCAAGGAAAAGTAACTTGAACTCTTCAGGGGTGGGATTGAAATGTTTTAGCAACTGTTTCTCTTCCCGATTGCTGGGTGGGCATGGCCATGGGGGCATGGCCTAGTCAGCTTCCCGCACCACAGCTGGGGGGGGGGTTCTCCCTCCCCAGGCTCCAAGGGCTTTCCTTGAGCCTCTGGGAGGATGAAAATGGCCTCTCCCAGGTTCTGTAGGACCTCCGGAGGCTGGAAATGAGCCTTTTCCGGACTTCCAATACTTCCGGTTGGCCCATTTTTCACCCTCCCAGAGCTTCCACGTGGGCCCTGCACTTATTTGGCATTCAACATGGGCTGCCTGGAGACTCCTGGGAGGGGTAGGGAGAGGTGAGTAGGGTTAGCCAGTCCTTTCAACTACCGGTTCGGTGAACCAGATTAAAATTAACATCCGGTTCACCTGAACCGGTTCAAACCGGCTGAATCCCACCCCTGGAACTGTTGCTTGAAACCCTGAGCATCTCTTAACTTCTTACAGTCTTCCCTTTTTGGGGAAGGAAAAGAAGGCTTTGGAGCTGATGCAAAAGGCAGTTAAGAATAACCGAGTTCTGTAGCCTGTCAAGTCTCCAAGGACATTTGACATATACGGAGTTTCAAGGAGAATTGTCAACCGAAGCTTGCAATGCATAGAAATCCTTTAAAGTATTCTGATTTGTAGCGCCTGTGCAGAGGATCACAGGTAATCAGAGGAAGACTCTCTCCCCCTGTTTGACTTCGGCTTGACCAAAACTAATCGGTGCAGGGTGGCTTCAAGTAGACAGGTGTAACATAGAATGAGAGTCAATGAGAGTCATTTTCCAGCACAAGGCTGATGGAATTCAGTGGGGTTTTTTTGAGAAGATGGGGACGCAATGGCTCAGCAGGTTAAAGATGCTGAGCGTGTCAGCTGGAAAGCTGACAGTTCGAGTTGGAGACCCGAGCGCCATGCAACGGGGTGAGCTCCCGTTCCTTGCCTCAGCTCCTGCCCACCTAGCAGTTTGAAAACATCCAAATGTGAGTAGATTAATAGGTACCACACTTCAGTGGGATGGTAACAGTGTTCTCTGCACCTTTGGCAAATAGCCATGCTAGCCACATGACCATGGAAAATGACTTTTGTACAACATTGGGTCCCTCAATCAAGAAACTGAAGTCAGACAATAAGGAGGAGGAGGAAGAAGGGGAAGAAGAAGGAGAAGAAGAGGAGGAGGAGGAGGAGGAAGAAGAAGGGGAAGAAGAAGGGGAAGGGGAAGAGGAAGAAGAAGAGGAGGAGGAGGAAGAAAGAGAAGCAGAAGGAGAAGAGGAAGAGGAGGAGAAGGAGGAGGATCAGAAGAAGAAAAAGAGGAGGATGAGAAGAAGGGAAAGAGGAGGATGAGAAGAAGAAGAGGAAGAAGAGGAGGAGGAGAAAGAAGAAGGAGGGGAAGGGGAAGGGGAGGAGGAAGAGGAGGAGAAAGATAAAGAGAAAGAGAAGGAGAAGGAGGAGAAGGAGAAGGAGAAGAAGGAGAAGATAAAGAGGAGGATGAGAAGTGGAAGAAGCAGAGGATGAGAAGAGGAGGAAGAATGGGGAAGAGGAGGAGGGGGAAGGTGAAGAGGAGGAGAAGAAGAGAAAGAGGAGGAGGAGGAGAAGAGGAGGAGGAGGAGAGAAGGAGGAGGAGGAGGAGGAGGAAGAAGAAGAATTTGTGGGTCTGCAAAGCTAGCAATCCTCTTCAGCAATCCGAAAGAAGGGAAATGGTGGGGTGGGGGAGGACAAGAAGCCGTTCTGATTTTTGCGGTTCATTTCCTAGGGTCAGCTGGAGATACCGCCTGGCTGATAAACCTTTTTTCTTCCATCTCCAGGGCCATTTGCCTTGATGCTCTTGATGGATGATTTATAGCTTCTGTCTCTCCTGTGACTTTGGTGGGGGTGCTGAGGGTGGGGGTCGGGGGGGAGGGGTGCGACGACAGTGGAGGTTGGGAGATTTCATTGTTCGCAACCGGCTTCACCTCTGTAGGTGGACCAGAATTTTAAATGCGAGTGCAATTAAATCGGAAGGGGAATGCCAGGCAACAGCAGGAATCTCCCAGTAATGAAAAGAGTGAGTGGAAGCGCCTGCAGTATTGATCTGATGAGGTTTCGGGATGAAGGCTCTTCAAAGTGTGTTTCTGTAGAATAGCATAGGACTGTGGGGAAATGTGTGCGCGCACACACATACACACCCATGCAAACGTCAAAACACACACACACATATTTGCTAGTGAAACACTTCCTTTGCAAAAAATGCACTGGGCCAACACCACTATGCAGTAGTGAGATTCAATTTTTTTTTACTACCAGTTCTGTGTGCATGGCTTGGTGGGCGTGGCATGCCTTGGTGGGCGTGGCAGGGGAAGGATACTGTTAAATTCCCTCCCCACTCTAGGGGAAGGTTACTGCAAAATCCCCATTTCCTCCCAATCAGCTGGGACTCGGGAGGCAGAGAATAGATGAGGGTGGGGCCAGCCAGAGGTGGTATTTACCAGTTCTCTGAACTACTCAAAATTTCCACTACTGGTTCTCCAGAACTGGTCAGAACCTGCTGAATAGCACCTCTGTGTCTATGGCAGTAATTAGATCAGATGTACCCCATAAGCCAAAGATAAATATTTCCTTGCTTGTTGGTTAAACTTTGTAGATACCTTATTTCTTGTCTCTTTGATAGAACAGAACAGAACAGAACAGAACAGAATTAGAATATAATTCTTTATTGGCCAAGTGTGATTGGACACACAAGGAATTTGTCTTTGGTACATAAGCTCTCAGTGTACCTAAAAAGAAAAGATACATTTGTCAAGAATCGTAAGGTACAATGCTTAATGATAGTCATAGGGTACAAATAAGCAATCAAATCATACTAGGAAACAATCAATATAAATCGTAAGGATAGAAGCAACAGAGTTACAGTAATGCAGTTGTAAGTGGGAGGAGATGGGTGATAGGAACGATGAGAAGATTAATAGTAATAATAATGCAGAGTTAGTGAATAGTTTGATACTATTGAGGGAATTATTTGTTTAACAGAGTCATGGCGTTTGGGGGAAAAAACTGTTCTTGTCTATTCTTTGATAGATTCTACTCGGAAAGGGCAGCCTCTTAAAAACAATTAAGAGTTTACAGAGATTGAGGAGGGAAAGAGAGTTGCATTAATACTGTACCTCTAAAAAAATAAAAGTTTTGTTTAATATGATTTTTAAAAAGACAAAGAAAATAGGCTTCCAGTCAAGAATTCTGCTGGCCAAGCAATGCCATTCCTGGTTCAGTTGTCTATATAAAGGCACACACACAGGTTTGCAATATTACAAGTTGCAACATTTGCGAGATTTATTGTTAAGCGTTTGGCAAAACTGATGAAGCAGGGAATATAACACACACACCTAGTCAGCATAAATCACAGCTGGGGACGTGAGACGCGGCACTTGCCTGTGTTATTATGCAGCTAATATTCCAGATTGCTTTTAATTATTTTATTCTGGGCCTTCAAGAGGCAGATAGGTAGAAATGCTGCATTCTATAAAAAAACAAACAAAAGGGAAACTTCATCCATCTGCCTGTTTCTATCCGGGACGCCGAGAAAGAACTCAACTGATCCATAAACAAATGGAGTTTTGACAAGGCCTGTAGAATTGAGGCAATTTGCTACTTTTTGCAAAGATTGTGCTGCGTGCTGTCTGGGCAATCTGATGATTCTGTGACATCAGAACGGCATTGCCGTGAAAATGCAAGCTTGGGTGAATATTAGCAAAGGTCGAAGAGAGATAACTACCGTATTTTTCAGAGTATAAGACGCACCAGAGTATAAGAGGCACCAACGTTTTGAAGAGGCTAATTAATGCAGACCTCCCAAAAAGGGCCCATTTTTTTGTGAAAACGGGCTCGTTTCTTTTTTTAAAAGGGGGCATGCATAGCCCTTAGGAGGCTTGTAGAGTGCTCCTAGGAGGGGAGCTGGGGGGGGGGCAAAAACAAGCAAAAACCGGGGCATTTTTCACAAAAAAGGGCCTGTTTTTTGTCAAAAAAGGGGCATGGATAGCCTTTAGGAAGCTTATAGAGTGCTCCTGGGGGCTGGGAGGAAATAGAGCAAAAAACGGGCTGTTCCAGGAGCTCTCTGGAAGCCTCCTATAGGATATGCATGGCCATTTTGGTGAAGGGGGCGGGTTTCCAGGAGGCAAAAAAACACTGTATTCCATGTATAAGAAGCACCCAGATTTTCAGCCTCTATTTTGAAGAAAAAAAGTGTGTCTTATACTACGAAAAATACGGTATATTCTTCTTATTATAGAAAACGGTATCACTATTATAACAATAGCAATAGCACTTAGACCAGGGATGGCTAACCTTTTCTGGACCGAGTGCCCAAAGCGTGTGTTGCATATGCGCGAATACATGCGTGCATGCTTGAACCTCCCAAATGCAATGCATGTATGGTCCCCATGCATGCGCCCCATCCCCTCCGCATGTGGGCAGGCCCCCACGCATGTGCCCCAACCCCCCTCCACATCCTACCCCTCCACATGCGCGGCAGACCCGATGACCAGCTGGCCGATGGGAGGTGGGTGTGCATGTGTGGTGATGGCTCAGATGCCCACACAGAGGACACTATGTGCCATCTGTGGCATGTATGCCATCAGAGACTTATATACTGCTTCACAGTGCTTTTACAGCCCTCTCTAAGCAGTTTACAGAGTCAGCCTCTTGCCCCCAACAATCTGGGTCCTCATTTTACCCACCTTGAATGGATGGATGGTTGAGTCCAACCTTGAGCCTGTTGAGATTCGATCTGCCAAATTGCAGGCAGCCAGCAGTCAGCAGAAATAGCTTGTACTAGTGCATTCTAACCACCACGCCAGCACGGCTCATTGCACAGTTATATTTGCACAATTATAGTTGGTTGCACAGTCAGCCAAATGTCCAAAAGGTGCTTTTTAAAAGGCTCATGGCTGTTTTTGAGCTGTGGTGACACGGTGGTTAGAATGCAGTATTGCACACTAATTCTGCCGACTGCCAGCAGTTCGATTCCCACTGGCTTCAAGTTGACTCACCTTCCATCCTTCTGATGTGGGTAAAACGAGAACCCAGATTTTCGGGGTTGATCTGCATAGAGAAGGCTGTAAAGCACTGAATATAAGCGGTATATAAATCTAAGTGCTGTTACTGTTGCTACATGTTCTTCCTTTCTACTGATGTGCAACTTGTGGTGATTCGTTGTTAAAATATTCATGACTGGGAGAGACATGGGAACAAGGTCAGCCAATGAATAGGCATAGCAAGTAAGTCAACCAACGGGAGCTTAAACAGATCTGAGTCTGTGCAGAGAATTGAAGCAGAAACTTAAGCAGCCTGCTGCTCTGAGAAGTAAACTAGCAGTCTGCCTGGGCTTGTCTGCTGAAATGAAACAAACTGCTTGCGTTTGTCTGTGACTCTCCTGCCTTGTGTTTACTTAGAACAGGGGTCTGCAAAGTTGGCTCTTTTAAGACTGGTGGACTTCAACTCCCAGAGTTCCCCAGCCAGCATATGCTGGCTGGGGAACTCTGGGAGTTGAAGTCCACCAGTCTTAAAAGAGCCAACTTTGCAGACCCCCAACTTAGAAGAACCGCCTGTTGGTATTGTACATTTATTCATCTATTCTTATGTATATAAAGGATATAAAGAAGTTATATTTATGTATATAAAGAAGTTAACCAATTTCATTGTAATTTTAGTACAATGACAATAAAGATGATGATGATGATGATGATGATGATGATGATGATGATGATGATGATGATTATTATTATTATTGAATCCTGCTGCATCAGTTATCTGTGTATGCTTTCTGGATCTGAATTTATGCAACAAACTCTGACTTTCGTCCTCATTGTTGAAGAATCTCAAAGTTCTGTGGAATGTGGTTTGAGCTATAACCTCTTGGATCATATAGCAAATAACCAAATCCCGCCTCTTGCATGCCTTTGGAATTTGGGAATAGCTACATGTCTGGGTCAAAGGATAAGAGTTTCGGTTGGGCTTAAGCCTTAGCTTCTGCCATATCATAAACAAGACACCGAGAAGACAGTTTGCAGGCCTCTCGCTTTGGCCCGCTTGAACGCAGGACGCGCGGGCTCATGAACGGGGCCCCGTCTAAGGCAATTATCTCTGAACCCGACTTCGATTTTCCAGCCAGGCTGTAATTTGAACAAGAACATGTTTTGATAGAGCCAAGGCTTGTTTGTATAGCAATGCTCCTAATTAAGGAGAAATGTCACCGCATTTGTGTAGCTGTGCATCCGTTTCACGGGCATGGATTCTAAAGGTCTTTGCTCACAAGAGGCAGGCTGATTTGAAGGTTGCCAGAAAGGTCTTTGAAGGGCATTGATCCAAGAAAACACCCAGGAATCTTGGAAAAGATGATCGCTTGGAGCAGTTGATGGATTCTCCGGGTGGTTCTGGAAAGGGTCTTTCCCCGTGCTGAGAACTTGAAACAAAGCAGATCGTTCCCCCCTCACCCCCAACAATAGCCCTACCATCTGATGGCCATGAAGGCTTGGAATTAACAATCGTTTTATTTAAGACAAGACCTTAAATATGAGCCGGCAGTTTGCTGCAGCTGGCAAGACTGCCAACACAGTTCTAGGCTGTATAAACAGAGGGATAGAATCAAGATCACATGAAGTGTTAATACCACTTTATAAGGCCTTCGTAAGGCCACGCTTGGAATATTTGCATCCAGTTTTGGTCGCCACGATGTAGAAAAGACGTGGAGACTCTAGAAAGAGTGCAGAGAAGAGCAACAAAGATGATGAGGGGACTGGAGACTAAAACATAGGAAGAACGGTTGCTAAGTTGGGTATCTCAGGGGTCGGTCCTCTCGCCTCTCCTGTTCAACACATATATGAAGCCGCTGGGTGAGATCATCCGTGGTTTTGGGGTAGAGTATCATCTCTACGCTGATGATACGCAGCTGTATATATCTACCCCAAACCACCCCAACGATGCCGTAGCGGTGATGTGCCAGTGCCTGGAAGCCGTACGGATCTGGATGGGAAGTAACGGACTCAGACTCAACCCGACCAAGACCGAGTGGCTGTGGTTTCCGGCTGCCCGATTCAACCAGCTAACTCCATCGCTGGCCATAGGGGGCGAACATCTTGCCCCTGTGGATGGGGCGCGCAACTTGGGTGTCCTCCTAGATGCCCGGCTGTCCATGGAAGATCAAGTGACAGCCGTGGCTAGGAGGGCGTTTTACCAGGTTCGCCTGGTTCGCCAGTTGCGCCCCCTATTGGATCGGGACGCCCTTCGCACAGTCACTCATGCTCTCGTGACATCCCGACTGGACTACTGGACTATTGTAACTCTCTCTACATGGGGCTTCCCTTGAGGTGCACCCGGAGACTGCAGATGGTCCAGAACGCAGCCGCGCGGGCAATCCTGGGTACCTCTAGGTTTACCCATGTAACACCTCTCCTGCGCGAGCTGCACTGGCTGCCTGTCGTCTTCCGGGTGCGCTTCAAGGTACTAATTATCATCTTTAAAGCGCTCCATGGCTCGGGACCTAGCTATTTGCGGGATCGGATCCTGCCCCATACTTCCTCACGGCCGATTCGCTCCCACAGAGAGGGACTTCTCCGGGTGCCGTCCACTAGATTTTGTCAGCGGGCGACGCCCAGGGGAAGGGCTCTCTCTGTGGCGGGCCCTGCCCTCTGGAATGACCTTCCCCCCGACATTAGAACGACCACGGACCTCCGCTCCTTCCGTCTGAAATTAAAAACATACTTTTTCTGCTTGGCCGGTCTGGGGTAGTCTCTCTCTATGGGGTTTTAGTTGTATAGTGGGAATTTTAGCTTAGATTGGGTATTTTAGCACAGGTATTATTTAATTTGTTTTTAAGATGTTTTTGATTGTATATTTATGGTTTTAGTTTCCCTGTGCACCGCTCCGAGTCCCTACGGGGAGAGGAGCGGTCAAGAAATTAAACTATTATTATTATTATTATTATTATCTCTAGTTTAAGGAAAACTAGGGAGGACTAAAAAGATTTTCTCCATGAGGATCTGTCCCATAACTGGTCTTCTGGTAGTAACCCATTGCTATTGAACCTGATACTATCTTGTTGCTGGTCAGTCTTTCTTTCTACCATTCCTAGCATCACAGTCTTCTCCAGAAAACTGGGTTTTCATATAATGCCTCCAAAGTAGAATAATTTGAAGCTGACCATTTGTGCCTTGAGTGAGAATCCTGGATTGGCCTCAAATTCATAACCTGTATATACCGGAATACAGAACTCAAAATAGTAGCAAAATATGGCATTAGATTAGTGTTCAATGAATTAAATATGATGCAGAACGAATTGCCTGTCTGCTTTCATTCACCATTTCCCACAACATGGTGAGGTTTGTTTCTAAAAGAGGGTTTGAGAGGGAAAAAGGTGTGTGTTGTTTGTGTACTGGTTCCATTTCTCTCTCTCTCTCTCCCTCTCCCTCTCCCTCTCTCTCTCTCTCTCTCTCTGTGTGTGTGTGTGTGTTTGTGCTGTGTCCATGTCCATCTGTCTATTTGTGTGTGCGTGTGTATGTGTGACAGAGAGAAAGAATATGAGAGGGAGAATGAGAGAATATGAGACAGAGAGAGAAAGAGAGAAAGAGAGAATATGAGAGAGAATATGAGAGAGAGAATATGAGAGAGAATGAGAGAGACAATATGCGAGAGAGAGAATGAGAGAGACAATAGGAGAGAAAAAGAATGAGACAACGAGAAAGAGAATGTGAGAGAGAAAGAGCGAATATGAGAGAGAATGTGAGAGACAATATGAGTGAGAGAGAATGAGAGAGAGAATGAGAAAGAGAGAATGTGAGAGACAATATGAGTGAGAGAGAATGAGAGAGAGAATGAGAAAGAGAGAATGTGAGAGACAATATGAGAGAGGAAGAGAGAGAGAATGAGAAAGAGAGAGAATGTGAGAGAGAAAGAGAGAATATGAGAGACAGAATGAGAGACAATATGAGAGAGAATGAGAGAGACAATATGAGAGAAAGAATGAGAGAGAGAATGAGAAAGAGAAAGAATGAGAGAGAGAATGAGAAAGAGAAAGAATGAGAGATATGAGAGAAAGAGAATGAGAGAGACAATATGAGAGAAAGAATGAGAGAGAGAATGAGAAAGAGAGAGAATGTGAGAAAGAGAGAATATGAGAGAATGAGAGAGAGAATGAGAGACAGAGAATATGAGAGAGACAATATGAGAAAAAGAATGAGAGACAATATGAAAGAGAAAGAATGAGAGAATGAGAAAGAGAGAGAATGTGAGAGAAAGAGAATATGAGAGAAAGAGAATGAGAGAGACAATATGAGAGAAAGAATGAGAGAGAGAATGAGAAAGAGAGAGAATGTGAGAGAAAGAGAATATGAGAGAAAGAGAATGAGAGAGACAATATGAGAGAAAGAATGAGAGAGAGAATGAGAAAGAGAGAGAATGTGAGAGAAAGAGAGAATATGAGAATGAGAGACAGAGAATATGAGAGAGAGAATGAGAGACAATATGAGAGAGAATGAGAGAGAATATGAGAGAAAGAGAGTGAGAGAGACAATATGAGAGAAAGAATGAGAGAGAGAATGAGAAAGAGAAAGAATGAGAGAGATATGAGAGAAAGAGAATGAGAGAGACAATATGAGAGAAAAAATGAGAGAGAATGAGAAAGAGAGAGAATGTGAGAGAAAGAGAGAATATGAGAGAATGAGAGAGAGAATGAGAGACAGAGAATATGAGACAATATGAGAAAGAGAATGAGAGACAATATGAAAGAGAAAGAATGAGAGAATGAGAAAGAGAGAGAATGTGAGAGAAAGAGAATGAGAGAGACAATATGAGAGAAAGAATGAGAGAGAGAATGAGAAAGAGAGAGATTGTGAGAGAAAGAGAGAATATGAGAATGAGAGAATGAGAGACAGAGAATATGAGAGAGAGAATGAGAGAGACAATATGAGAAAGAGAATGAGAGACAATATGAGAGAGAAAGAATGAGAAAGAGAGAGAATGTGAGAGAAAGAGAGAATATGAGTGAGAGAGAATGAGAGAGAATATGGGGGAGAGAATATGAGAGAGAGAATGAGAGTGACAATATGAGAGAGAATGAGACAATATGAGAGAGAAAGAATGAGAGAGAGAATGAGAAAGAGAGAGAGAGAGAATGAGAAAGAGAGAGAATGTGAGAAAGAGAGAAAATGAGAGAGAATGAGAGAGACAATATGAGAGAGAAAGGGAGAGAGAAAGAGAGAGAATATGAGAGAGAGAATGAGAGAGGGAGAGAGGGAGGGAGAGACAGAGAGACAGAGAGAAGGCAGAATAACAGAGAAACAACAGGGAGGTGCATTAGTAGTCTGCATGTGTGACCCACAGTATAGACTTCCAGAAAGTGCAAGAGAAGGTGTGTGTTTCATTTTAGTGATGGTGGGAGAAACAAATAGAGCATTTAAGGGGTTTTGGCTTTGCAGTTTGCCCAGATGTAATCTTCTTGAATCGGCAATTTTAAAAAGTCTCCCCCCCCTCCCCCCCCTGAAAAAGCTGGGCTGCATATGAATATGCCAGAAATGGGGAAAAAAAGATACGTTAGTAGACTGAAGAGTCTAATAACATTTTTCCCCCCATTTGCTCAACGGCACATGCGTTGGAGGCAGCTCCTTTGAATGACGGTTGGAAATAGACAATTGGCAAGAAAAGACATCCATGGTGGGTTCATAGGAAGGTCTCCCTGGCATTTTGCGAGCCATTGTCCTGAGTAACATATTTATATCTGAACCATGAAGTCAGAGCTTAAGAAGTGAAATTCTGCTCCCAGCGGGTCAACACGGCTCCTTTAAAAGCAAGAGGATGTATCTTTTTTGGTAGGCTTCTTCCTGACTTCGGATCTCTTTGGAGGGGAAAATTATGCTCTCTGCAAAGCTATGCAAAGAATGCCTTCTAGCTAGGACAAGCTTAACCGAGATTGCGATCACGGAATTTTTTTTTTTTAACCCTTTCTCATGGTGTGAGAAATTGTCCTGTTCGACCTAAATGGGGATAAACCCTGGGACATTCATGCAAACTGAAAACGAATACCTGCGTTTCCCTGAAAATAAGACCCTGTCTTATATTGGTTTTTGCCACCAAAAAAGGCACCAGCAGAGATGGTATTCAGCAGGTTCTGACCAGTTCTGGTGAACTGGTAGCGGGAATTTTGAGTAGTTTGGAGAACCGGCAAGTACCACCTCTGACTGGCCCCACCCCCATCTATTCTCTGCTTCCCAACTCACAGCTGATTGGGAGGGAATGGGGATTTTGCAGTATCCTTCCCCTGGAATGTGGAGAGAATGGAGAATTTTCACTTTCCTTCCCCAGGAGTGGGGAGGGAATAGGGATTTTGCAGTATCCTTCCCCAGGCGTGGGGAGGGAATGGAGATTTTGCAGTATCCTTCCCCTGGAGTGAGGGGGGAATGGAGATTTTGCAGTATCCTTCCCCTGGAGTGAGGAGGGAATGGAGATTTTGCAGTATCCTTCTGGAGTGGGGAGGGAATGGGGATTTTGCAGTATCCTTCCCCTGGAGTGGGGAGGGAATGGGGATTTTGCAGTATCCTTCCCCCAGGAGTGGGGAGGGAAGGGGATTTTGCAGTATCCTTCCCCCAGGAATGGGAAAGGAATGGAGATTTTGCAGTATCCTTCCCCTGGAGTGCGGAGGGAATGGAGATTTTGCAGTATCCTTCTCCTGGAGTGGGGAGGGAATGGGGATTTTGCAGTATCCTTCCCCTGGAGTGAGGAGGGAATGGAGATTTTGCAGTATCCTTCTCCTGGAGTGGGGAGGGAATAAGGATTTTGCAGTATCCTTCCCCTGGAGTGGAGAGGGAAGGGAGATTTTGCAGAATCCTTCCCCTGGAATGGGGAGGGAATAGAGAATTTGCACTTTCCTTCCCCTGGAGTGGAGAGGGAATGGAGAATTTGCACGTTCCTTCTCCTGGAGTGGGGAGGGAATAGAGATTTTGCAGTATCCTTCCCCTGGAGTGAGGAGGGAATGGAGATTTTGCAGTATCCTTCTCCTGGAGTGGGGAGGGAATGGGGATTTTGCAGTATCCTTCCCCCAGGAGTGGGGAGGGAAGGGGATTTTGCAGTATCCTTCCCCCAGGAATGGGAAAGGAATGGAGATTTTGCAGTATCCTTCCCCTGGAGTGCGGAGGGAATGGAGATTTTGCAGTATCCTTCTCCTGGAGTGGGGAGGGAATGGGGATTTTGCAGTATCCTTCCCCTGGAGTGAGGAGGGAATGGAGATTTTGCAGTATCCTTCCCCTGGAGTGGGGAGGGAATGGGGATTTTGCAGTATCCTTCTCCTGGAGTGGGGAGGGAATAGAGATTTTGCAGTATCCTTCCCCTGGAGTGGGGAGGGAATGGGGATTTTGCAGTATCCTTCCCCTGGAGTGGGGAGGGAATGGGGATTTTGCAGTATCCTTCCCCCAGGAGTGGGGAGGGAAGGGGATTTTGCAGTATCCTTCCCCCAGGAATGGGAAAGGAATGGAGATTTTGCAGTATCCTTCCCCTGGAGTGCGGAGGGAATGGAGATTTTGCAGTATCCTTCTCCTGGAGTGGGGAGGGAATGGGGATTTTGCAGTATCCTTCCCCTGGAGTGAGGAGGGAATGGAGATTTTGCAGTATCCTTCTCCTGGAGTGGGGAGGGAATAAGGATTTTGCAGTATCCTTCCCCTGGAGTGGAGAGGGAAGGGAGATTTTGCAGAATCCTTCCCCTGGAATGGGGAGGGAATAGAGAATTTGCACTTTCCTTCCCCTGGAGTGGAGAGGGAATGGAGAATTTGCACGTTCCTTCTCCTGGAGTGGGGAGGGAATGGGGATTTTGCAGTATCCTTCCCCTGGAGTGAGGAGGGAATGGAGATTTTGCAGTATCCTTCTCCTGGAGTGGGGAGGGAATAAGGATTTTGCAGTATCCTTCCCCTGGAGTGGAGAGGGAAGGGAGATTTTGCAGAATCCTTCCCCTGGAATGGGGAGGGAATGGAGAATTTGCACTTTCCTTCCCCTGGAGTGGAGAGGGAATGGAGAATTTGCACGTTTCTTCTCCTGGAGTGGGGAGGGAATAGGGATTTTGCAGTATCCTTCCCCTGGAGTGGGGAGGGAGTGGAGAATTTGCACGTTCCTTCTCCTGGAGTGGGGAGGGAATAGGGATTTTGCAGTATCCTTCCCCTGGAGTGGAGAGGGAATGGAGAATTTGCACTTTCCTTCCCCTGGAGTGGGGAGGGAATAGGGATTTTGCAGTTTCCTTCCCCTGGAATGGGGTGAGAATGGGGATTTTGCAGTATCCTTCCCCTGCCATACCCACCAAGCCACGCCCACCAAGCCAAGCCATACCCACCAAGCCATGGCCACAGATCCAGTAGTAAAAATTTTTTGAATCCCACCACTGGGCACCAGGTCTTATTTTCAGGGGAGGGATATCATCCAGTGACTCACCTCATTTGCATGCCTTGCCCGCCCCCCCACCGCCTCCTTTTCGCTGTCAGAGACCTTCATGCTTTGGATAGTTACAGCCAGGACTCACACACCTCGGTCCATTTCTTCTGCAGACAGCAAGCTTCACATGAAGGCCTCTGTAGATGATAACAGAGCTCCTGATTGATCAGGAGCTCTGTTATTGGCTACAGAGGCCTTCATGAAAGCCCTGCTGGCTGAAGAAGAAATGGGCCAAGATGTATGCGGCCTGGCTGCAACTATCTGAAACTAATGTTCTGACCAAGGCTTCCAAAGAGCCTGAAGCAAACTCCTGGTCCCAACAAAAAAAACCCTTTTATTAATTTACTGTGAATTCTGCTCATTCACCTCCAGCAAAGTCTTTCAAGGGAGGATTTACAGTCACAGACCTTATCTGACTTGGAGAGCTGCCAGGCCGAGATCTACAAAACCTGGCAAGGAGTCTCGGAGAGGCAGGAAAGCAATGAAATGAACTAATTGTCTCCTGCAAACTCCACTTCCCTTTTGCTCCTCTTTTATTTCCTCTGGGAGGGGGCCATTCATCGTCCCCCTGTGGCTGTGGCGAGTTGGCTGCAACAAGTTTGCCACAGCGAGTAGGCTGTGGCAAATAGTCCCATTCTCTCCTGAAGCCTTCAAGAAAAAAAGGCCCTGAAGTTTGCGCTGCGCCACCATGCGCTGAGACCGGCCAGTCGGAAGCCCCACCGCTGCCTCCTCCTCGCCCGGCTCGTCCCGGGCACCCATGGCAGGACGGGGGGGCGGCGGGGGGGGGCGCATACTCCGGCGCGGCCTGTTCCTGGGCAGAGGGCATCAGGGCAGGGACGCACTCCCACGCGCCCTTGCAGGGCCCTCTTTAAAGGCAGCAGCGGCGGCCTAGCCCGGCGGTGCTGAGAGGGGGAAGGGGGAAGGCGGCCCGAGGTGGCCGCTTTCAGCTCAGCCCGTCACGCTGGCATGATGGGCTGACAGCGGCCGGCTCGGGCCGCCTTCCCCCTTCCCGCCCCAGCTGGCGGCTCTCAGTGCCGCCGGGCTGGGCCGGCGCCACTGCCTTTAAAGAGGGCCCCACAGGGGCGGTTGGGAGCGTGCCCCTGCCCCGATTCCCTCTGCACAGGCGCATGCCGCGCCGGAGCTTGCACCCCCCCCGTCAACAGTGTCCCGCTTTGGGAGTTTGAAAATCTGGTCACCTTAGTGTTGAGGTAATACCTCCATTGTTTTGGCATTGCATCCAAGGCACCTCTTATTATGGGTACTATTTTTTATAACAAATTCTCCTGCTGGTAAAACCATAGAATTTTCTTGGCTAAGTAGGTCACCAATTTTTATTTTTTTTGCAGAATAGGTCACCCGGTCTTGACAGCTGCCCAGGCACAGCAAACAACACACACACACACACACACACACATGATAACATCACCATCCTTGGTAAAACAATTCTAGACATTGGTCAGAATGCACTCGGCGAGGTGGGAAAACCTGAAAGCTGAGCAATTTCCACTTTTGTTTGCACCCAGCAGACGATTCGCAGTCGATCTTGACCTCCAGATCAAAGCAGAGCCTGCACAACACTCACTTCCTCCACCAAAGAAAGGGAAAAAATAGAGAGTAGAGCTTGAGGTTTATTTATTTAACACCAGCAAAGATCGAGGCCGATTAACTGGCGAAAAGGGCTGAAGAGACAGGCTAAGAAGCCAAGGGCAGCGAAAGACACGAACAAGCAAGAATTCGCATTAGCTGTTTAGCTGTATCACAGCACAAAACTTTCCAGAGCGATTGGATCGAGCTTTATGGGTAATTGGCATAGAGAGTCCCAAAGGGAATAGCTGGTTTGCGGGGAGGAAAGATTTTTCCCGTTGGAAATAACAGTAGGGAATATAGTTAGTTTAATTTAGTTTAAATGCGTTTGACGTTTGGTACCATGAGTTATCAGCTATCTACTGTATGTCTGTCTGTCTATATGTATATATGCTAATACACACACACACACACACACACTATACATATATTAATGCAATATATATATGTGTATGTGTGCTTGTGTACGATATATATATGTGTGTTTGTGTGTATGTACAATGTGTGTGTTTGTTTGTGTATGTGTGCAAGTGTATGTACAGTATATGTGTGTAGTTATATAGAGAGATAGATGATAGAGATAGAGAGATATATACAAAGATAGATTAAACAGCTAGATAAATACATAGATAGATATAATTATATATAGATAGATATATAGAGAGATTTTAATTGATAGATAGATAGATAGATAGTTAGAGAAATTTTATATAGATAGATATAATTTTATATAGATAGATATAGAGAGAGAGATACAGATAGATTTTTAAATAGAGATAGATACATAGATAGAGAGAGAATTTTATATAGATAGATATAATTTTATATAGATAGATATATAGAGAGATATACAGATAGATTTTTTAGATAGATAGATAGATAGATAGATAGATAGATAGATAGATAGATAGATAGATAGATATAGAGATAATTTTATATAGATAGATAGAGAGAGAGAGAGAGAGAGATACAGATAGATTTTTTAAATAGATAGATACAAAGAGAGAGAGATAATTTTATATAGATAGATAGATATAATTTTATATAGATAGATAAATATAGAGAGAGATACAAAGATAGATTTTTTTAAATAGATAGATAGATTCAGAGAGAGAGAGAGAGACAGAAAAGAGAGAGAGAGAGAGAGAGGGAGAGAGAATTTTAGATAGATAGATATAGATATATAGATACATCATTTTAGATATATATCTAAAGGCAGAGAAGGATGACAGTCTGTCTCCTCCCTTAAAGGGTGCCATAACAGGAGTTGTGAAAATATTCTCTCATTAAAAGAGTCCTGTAAGGCTGATGTAATCAGGGGAAGCCAGATAGCTCAAGGCATTAAAAGGCTTGCCTGATATGCTGGAGAGTGCCGGTTCAAATCCCAGTAGTATGGCCAGCTGAAGAGCGCTAATAAGCCCGAAATGGATCCATCCTGGTTTCTTATTTATTAATCAGCCCTTAAAAATCTAACATATATATATCTAACATATATATATATATACAAAGAGATTTTTAAATAGATAGATAGAGATAGATTATACATACATACAGACAGACATAGTTAATGCAAATCCTTGCCTGTTTTCATCTCTGTCCCTTTACTTCTGTGACTTTTTGCCAGTTCACAGTTCTGATATTTGCTGATGTTGAATGAACAAACATCACGGTGTATTTTGTTAGCTGAACTAAGAGGTCTGTAACCTTGTTCTTATCTAGGGATTGACGATTGGCAGGGAGGCTGGGAGCTAGACTGGATATTAGCCATCATCATTTTCTATCCCCCCCCCTCGCCCAATCAAAATTGGGCTTTCCTGTAAACTCATCATATTTCATCTTGGGTGATTTGCATTTAAAATAATGGGGGGGGGGGGGGGAACATGAGAAATACCTGAAACTCAGTAGAAGAAAATTAATTGCTGGATTTTGCTCTTTTTTTCTTGCGTTTCGTATGATAGTTGTTCTGCATGTTGAAGGGCCAAACATTGATGTAATGTTTTCTTTTCTCCTGGAATTTTGCCTTGAAATAATCCAAATCTATAATTTTCTAAAGGGGAAAAAACAAGAAACCCACGAGCAGAAGTTGCAAAGATCAACAATGAAATCAATAGGATTTATTTCTCCTCAACTGCAATTTGGACTGCAGCCTATTTGCTTTATGTTCTTTTTTCGCCCCTGATTATATACTTGCAGAAAAATACTGATAAAGGCTTCCAAAAAAATAATAATCTGCATATTGAAAGAGTTACTAAACACATTTAAGCAGGGTCCCATCACCCTACACATTTGGGAAAGATTATTCAGATGCAATTGTGCCTGGATAAGTGAACAATTGTTAAGAGAAAGCAAAATGAATAAATGAAATTCTTTGTTTCTTTCATTTATTTGACCAGATATAATTCCAATTTCAAACTTTCAAGCTCAGGAAGTATGTATATTGCAGGAATTATGCCGAATAGCTGAAATTAGGAACAAATATTAAGAGTCTCAAAGTAAGAATGCATGGTGGCCTACTGGTGAAGACGCTCGTCTCCCACTCAGAAGGTTGGGAGTTCAATCCTAGCCAACGGCAGATGTTTCTCTCCTAGGGCCCAAAGGGAAAATTACTGTGAACTCCATGTAGGTGTCAGGAAGGGCATCTGACCAGTAAATGCTCAGCTTCTTCATCCAGTCAGTGAGGATTCTGTGTAGGATCTCAGCTCTTCCTAACCCTGCATTCTTCTGGGCACAGAATTATGATCCTGGGATTTGTTGGAACTCCTCTGTCAGCCTAGGAGTCACCGTCCCAAGCATTCCCACCACCTCTGGGACCACTTTGGCCTTGACTTTCGACATCCTCTCCAGTTCCTCCTTCTGACCCTGCTACTTCTCCAGCGACTCATTCTCCTTCTTCTTGATGTTGATGTTACTTGGCACCATTATATCTATCACCAATGCTATCTTCTGGCCCATGTCTACTACCACGATGGTTGATTGATGGGAACCTGTCTGTCTGACTGGATCTGGAAACCCCACAAGATCATAGCCCTCTTGTTCCCCTCACCATTTGTGGGATCTTCCCACATGAACTTGAGAGTCCCGTGATGGTGAACTTATGGCATGTGTGCCAGAGGTGGCACCCAGAGCCCTCCCTGTGGGCACACATGCCATCGCCAGCTGGTCTTCTGGTTTCCAGCATGCTGGCCAGCTGGTCTTCGTGGCACCAGAGTGCCAGAAATGGCCTGAAAACAGCCAAAAACCAGGTAGTTTTTGGGGCCATTTTCCAGGTTGTTTTGGGGCTGTTTTCCAGGCTGTTTTTGGGGCCTTTTTTGGTTGAAAACAGGCACTTGCACGCTGGCCAGCTGGTCTTTGGGTTTCATGATCCAGCATGTGCACATGCACACACATGCATGCATGTTTTGGTTTGGGCACTCGGTGCCAAAAAGCTTCGCCATCACTGGTCTAGCCCAAATTCGATTTCATTGAGGGCCGCATCAACATTGTGTTTGACCTCGGAGGGGGGTGGGATACGGCCTGCACACAACACGAGTGATTGCAAGCTGGGCATGGCCAGCTTGACATCACTTGTGTCGTGTGCAGCCCCCCAAGCTCTGTTTTTGCTGGCAGAGGACTGCAGGAGGCCGTTGTAGCTGAAAATGGGGCCTAGGAGGGCTGTGTGTGGCCCTCCTGAGTTCCATTTTCTCTGCCAGAGGCACCGCAGGTGAGTCCTTCACTGTTTCCAGGACAGCCCCATGGGCTTGACACCCCTGGTCTAGCCCATACACAATGCAGATGTGCATGTACCCCAAAACTTTAACCTTAGACTCTCTACTGTCGACCTCACCCCATTCCTAAGAGGTCTGTAAGGGGTGTACATAAGCATACCAATGTGCCTACTGTCCAGTGGTGAGTTCCGGATCCCGTTGCAACCAGTACGGTTGCAACGGGGCCCGGCGTCCACCACATGAACGTGTGCAGCATGCACATGCGCCCTTACCTCTTGTGACGCCTTCGTGAACCTCTGCGATGATCCAGCTGCTCGGCGGAGTGTTGCTCAGGCGCCGTGTGCTCCGTGTACATGTGTGGAAGTGCCGAAGAGCTAAAATACAGGTACGGAACTTGGCTGGGTGTGTGGGGCCTTCGGAGTAATGTATCAGAACAGTACCCAGTGCTCTGGGCAGGCACCAGTACGCCCATACCAGGGCATACCGCCTGCAACCCACTACTGCTACAGTCCATGTCCTAATGTTTCTTTTTATTCACATCTATTTCATGTATCCGAAATCACGTTTATACTTATACATGTTATCTAATACATGCTTGAAGAAATAAATAAAATAAAGAACTAAAATGCCATCTACTTTACTTGGTTGTGCCACTCAATGAATGCTATTCCTGCCACTCTATATCTGTCTTTGAAATCTCTTTGCGTAGCCAGCTCCTGAAGTCCTGTCTAGTATAATAGATTTCTGCTTGTTTGCTTGTTTTATTTTCTGGAAAGGATGAAATTTGCTGGCTAGTTGTATTTCAACCAGCATATTAGACTGAGATAGACGGGGCAGGGGTTTTTTTGCATATATATTTCCATGACCAATTTCCTCAAGCATTTCTAACTTCGATTTCACCAGATCTGGGGCAAAACATATATATTCAGTTTCTTTTCCTTCCCTCCCCCATCTTTCTTTACACCAAACCTCCAAATAGGAGATGCATAAATCTTCAGTGTTTGTTTCTCTTTCTATTCCTCACGATGCTAATGGTTTTGTTTCTATCTATCTATCTATCTATCTATCTATCTATCTATCTATCTATCTATCTATCTATCTATCTATCTATCTATCTATCTATCTATCTATCTATCTATCTATCTATCTATCTATCTATCTATCTATCTATCTATCTATCTATCTATCTATCTACCTACCTACCTACCTACCTACCTACCTACCTACCTACCTACCTACCTGTTGTAGTCCACCAGCAGCTGGCAGCAGAGCTGGACAATAAGGAGGTTGGGGAGGAGCATGAGTCAGTCCTGGAGTCTGGGGAAGGCTTGGATGAGGGCTCTGTATCGGAGGCGCAAATGGGGTCAGGACCATGTGCTGCCTCTGGAACCTCCCAAGTCAGACATCAGTGAGGCAGAGAAAAAAGGGAAGCCTGTTCCCAGTGCGTGCATGCGCAGAGTTGCCAGAAGGCTAGAACAGTTAAGACAGAAAGGACAACGTGAGAGTAAGGCTTGGAGGCGATTGGCTCCTCCAATAGGACATAAAAGAGAAGCCAAGGCACACGAGCCTTTGCAGGACACAACTTTGTTCATGCTGGTTGGTTTACATTCTGAAGGTCCATTTTGACTCTTTGCTTCATGTGGCCTTGCCAAGCTAATTGCCAATTAGGTCTTTGGCAGCATTTCAAGGGAGATAAAGGTGTCTGCTTTCTCCTGAAAGACTTTGGCAGGCTACTGTTCGACTCTTTACAAACTATTTGGGGCTCATTATGGGCTGTGAATGGACATAATTCACAGCCTTTGAAATAAAAAGAGATTTTTGGGACTAAAATTTTTTTTTAGTGTATTAGGAAGCTTAGGTCAAAACACTTTCTTTCTATCTATCTATCTATCTATCTGTCTGTCTGTCTGTCTGTCTGTCTGTCTGTCTATCTCCTTCCTTCCTTCCTTCCTTCCTTCCTTCCTTCCTTCCTTCCTTCCTTCCTTCCTTCCTTCCTTCCTTCCTTCCTTCCTTCCTTCCTTCCTTCCTTGTTGTCCAGTCTCTTCTTGAAAGCCTCTAGTGATGGGGCACCCACAACTTTTGAAAGCAAAGCATTCCACTCCTTGATTGTTTTCACCATTAGGAAATTTCTCCTCAGTTCCAGGTTGCTTCCCTCCTTAGTTACTTTCCATCCATTGCTTCTTGTCTTGCCTTCAGTTGCTTTGGTAAATCGTTTGCTCCCTTCATCTTTGTGACAGCCCCTCAAATACTGGAACACTGCTATCATACCCGAATAACATGTGTTTGGGGAAAGGAATAGGTTGTGTGATACACTCAGTTCTGACTTTTAACAGAGAGGAACACCACCGCCACTGTGTCCTAGATTCAGGAATGGAAGAACGTTGTCTGGGTTACTGCCGTAATAAATCTTTCAGGCTAATCTAGTGGCCATAAAGTTCAGAGCATAAAAACAAACTAAGTCCATGTTCAGAGTGCAAAAGCAGGCACACTGGGAGAACAGGGTACAAAGGAGTAAATGGATTGGGAAATCAGGGGTTGAGCCAAAGTCAAATGTCAGTGATGTTTTTGTAGCTAGAAGTTGAAGTCTTCAAGGACTAATGTCCCAGCCTTTGCTATATCCAGGTTGCTCACAAAATACCAAAAGCTTCTGACCTTGCCTGACCACAAATTAAGGTCAGACTTTGCTTTCTACAACAAAGAACATTGCTTTGTTTGCGCTCTTAGAACCTCTTCTGGCTTTTGTCTGTCTGATGGTTTTACAGATTAACAGAGTTGGAAGGTCATCTAGTAGGTCATCCAGTCCAATCTCCCCTCCTAGCAGGGGACCCTACACCATTTCTGACAAATGGCAGTGCAATCTCTTCTTGAAAGCTTCCACTGATGAAGCTCCCACAACTTCTGAAGGCAACTTCTGTTCCATTGCTTGATGGGTCTCACAGTCAGAAAATTTCAACTTATTTCTGATGGCAACTTCTGTTCCATTGGTTGATTGCTCTTACAGTCAGAAAATCTCTCCTTGTTTCTAGGTTGAATTTCTCCTTGATCAGTTTCCTTCCATTATTCCTTGTCTGGCCTTTGGGTGCTTTGGAAAATAGCTTGACTCCTTCCTCTCTGTAGCAGCCACTGAAATATTGGGACCCTGTTATCATGTCTCCCCTGGTGCTTCTCTTCACTAGACTAGCCAGGCCCAGCTCCTGTAACCGTTTTTCATATGTTTTAGCCTCCAGTCCCCTAATCATCCTGGTTGCTCTCCCCTGCACTTTTTCAGAATCTCAACACCTTTTTATAGTGTGGTGACCAAAATTGGATGCAGTATTCTAGGTGTGGCCTTACTAAGGCTTTATAGAATGGTATTAGCACCTCCCTTGATCTTGATTGTATCCCTCTGTTAGTGCAATTTAGGTTTGCATTAGGGTTTTTTTGGCCGCCGCTGCACACTGTTGGCTCATATTTTACCCTTTCAGACAAAGGGTTGTCCAATCTCTTCTTAAAAACTTCCAGCGTTGGAGCATTTACAACTTCTGGAGGCAACTTCTGTTCTATTGCTTGATGGTTCTCACTGCCAGAAAATGTCTCCTTATTTCCAAGTTGAATCTCTCTTCGATCAGTTTCCATCCAGTATTCCTTGTCTGGCCTCCTAAGCAGAGTTTGCCTGCAATAGTGCATTCTAACCACGGTGCCACCACGGCGCTTCATAGAGTACTTCTTAACGGTTGCGCTGACAGCTTCTTCAGTCTGTCTAGAGACGAACGACAATGAAAGCACTACTCCTTGCTCATTCTTGACTGATTGAGCCTCATCGAATGGCGTTCACTAATGGGGTGCAAGAGGACAAAAGGAAAACTGGCTTGCTTGAAAACTGGAGGAAGGAACAAAATCAAGGACTGAGATTGGGGGGAAAAAGAGAGAGGAAACAGCTGTTCTCTTGGAGGATGCTTCGGTACCCTACTGCAATTAGTCTAATGGATTTCATCTCATTTAGATAATGAGCTCCTCAGAATGCTTAAGGTGGTCTCTTTTTTTGGCTCGGAGTCCTTTCCTCTGTCTCCCCCCAATCTCCTTTACTTACCTTACAAGTGGAAAAAAGACAGGTGGTTTTATAGAATGGGCTCCTTCCGTTCAGGGGATTTTCATATTTTCTTTACAAGAGATTTCCTCTCTCCCACCATTTGTCAACCCTCCCACCTCCTCCCACCTCCTCCAAAAAAAAAAGGGAATTCTTCCACGGGTTTGAACTTGACGTTTCTTGGATTTAAAAAAAAATAAAACCCCCATCCTTAAAGATTGAACGGCAGGTTTTTTTTTGCTCCCTGCTAATCTGTGACATCTTTTTAATTGCTTGTATGATGTTTTCCTCTCCCAACTGGAATAATGCAGTGGTCTCACTAAAGTTTTCTTTTAAAAAAACAGAAGAAGAAGTTCCTTAGAGGGACACGGCCAAAAGTTGTTGCTTGGCTCTATTCCCGGTGAATGTAATTTAATAAGTGAGAAGACAAATTGCAGGTATGATAATAGTGCGATAGTTTAAATTTAAATGAAATTGGACAGCTGTAGAATTTGTGTGTGTGTGTGTGTGTATGTGTGTGTGTTTGTGTGGTTAGTTAGGGACTGGACTTGCTTTACAACTCCTTAATAATTTCTGGTTTTCTCAAGTTTTGTTTGCACTTGTGTGCATAAGTATTTTTTTTTTAATTCCTCATTCTAGTACATCTCTGGTGTCCTAAGAATGCTACAGATTTATAGTAAAAGAGTAAAAAGGAATATAATCAGAAGGGATATATCCCTGAGATAAGGTTTATTACATAAGCATAGCTCATAGGCAAATTTATCTATACCAAATATTGTCCAATTCCCTCTTAAATGTTGGTAAACTTTCCCCCATGTTTTATTTTAGCTGAAATTCTACAGGGTGGATCAACTTTCTTTAATGATTTATTGTCGTGTTGGGAAAAGGCTTAAGAAATATTAATGATCAGAGACTAAGCAATACTTTGCAAGTATTAATTAAAACAACTGATAAAAAGGAAAGGAAAGAGCGACTCCATACTTCAGAGTTTGGAATATTGATAAAAATTTGACTAACCTACTGTTAGATTCTCTCTGACATGGAGAATGTTGGTTGTTCCTAGCTATGATTAATTTTTTTTTTATCACTGAAATTTCCGTGCGAAGGAGATGGTGAGGAAAAAAAGTATGGGATTTTTTGCCTCTGTCTTCATATTTTGACAATTTTCAGCCAATTTATCAGAGGTGGGATTCAGCAGATTCTGACCAGTTCTGGAGAACCGGTAGCGGAAATTTTGAGTAGTTTGGAGAACTGTTAATTACCACCTCTGACTGGCCCCACCCCCATCTATTCGGTCTGAAACTCTGGCATTTGAAGCACGCAAGTCTTAAAGCTGTCAAGTTACAAGACCCTTGCACCCCTAACTCTTTAGGGAAAAAAAAACCCAGGGGTGTTCAAACTTGACAGCTTTAAGACTTGTGGACTTCAACTCCCAGAATTCCTCCTCTCGCTCTTCATCTTGATGATGGGCGGATGGGCGGGGGGAGGGAGCTGGAACCGGTTCTAAACAACACTGTAGATTTGTGGAACCTCTTCTATAGAAGAGGTTAGAACTGGCAGGAACCCACCCCTGATGTTAACACATAATTGTGCAAATATAACTGTGCAATGAGCCACGCTGGTGCAATGGCTAGAGTGCAGTATTGCCGGTTACTTCTGTTGAGTGCTGACTGACTGCAATTTGGCAGTTTGAATCTCACCAGACTCAAGGTTGACTCAGCCTTCCATCCTTCTGAGGTGGGTAAAATGAGGATCCAGATTGTTGGGGGCAAGAGGCTGACTCTGTAAACCACTTAGAGAGGGCTCTAAAACCACTGTAAAGCGGTATATAAGTCTAAGGGCTATTGCTATTGCTATATAACATACACTAGACAAATCACTATTGAATTTTTGCACTGAGTGCTAAATATGTAAAATGTGATGCAAAATTAAGATCTAAAGACTACAGCAGTATGTGATGTATATAAATTGCAGTGTGGGATTCAAAAAACTGCTGGTTCTGTGGGCATGGATTGGTAGGCATGGCATGGTTTGGTGGGCATGGTGTGGCTTGGTGGATGTAGTGTATCTTGGTGGGCATAGCATGGCTGGGGAGGTGTGGCATGCTTGGGGTGTGTGGTGTGGCTTGGTGGGCATGGCAGGGGAAGGATCCCCACTCCAGGGGAAGGATACTTCAAAATCCCCATTTCCTCCCGATCAGCTGGGACTCGGTGAGCCAACATTTTGGTTGCTAAGCAAGAGCGTTGTTAAGTGAGTTTCACCACATTTTATAAGTTCACCATGCCTACCCAGTCACATGACTGCCAAGCCACTCCCACTCGGTCACATAGCTGGCAAGACACTCCCACCCAGTCACATAGCTGGCAAGCCACTCCCACCCAGTCACATGGCCAGCAAGTCACTCCCACAAAGTAGGCCACACCTACAGAAGAGGTTCAAAAATGTTTGAAACCCACCACAGGTTAACATCCACCCTTGAACCCAAAGTCAGACTAAGAGTTCTCAACTTTGGCAACTTGAATGCCAGCTAGGGATTTCTAGGAGTTGAAGTCAACACATCCTTAGAGTTGTGAAGGTAGAGGAACATGGCCCCTGGGTTGCCAGGATATTGCCTTAATTAGCTTTTCTCTGCTTGCTGCAAAAGCTGAACAGGAGCTGGATCAGCTAGGCCTCCCAGACTGCTGGTGTTTTTACATAAAGCTAGAAAGAGAAAAATCATAATGTGGGATAAGAAAGGGATAAAGTCAGTGGATACCTCAGCTGCTTTCACCATCATTAATCACAGGGCTGTGCCTTGGCAGTTTCCCTCAATTTTAGAGGATCTTTATCACTTTAATATATTTCTCTCCCTTTCTCCCCCATCCATCTCCCTCTCTCTCCCCCTCCCTCCATCTTCCATTCCCTCCCTCTCCCTCTTTCTCCCTTCCCTTCCCTTCCTCCTCGCACTCCCTGTCTCCCTCCCCTTCCCACCCACCCACCCTCCCTCTCTCTTTCTCCTTCCCCTTCCTTCTCTCCCGCCCACCTTCACTCTCTCCCTCTCTCTCCCTTTCTCCCTCTCCCTCTCTCCCTGTTTCACTCCCTTGCTCTCCCACTCTCCCTTTCCTCCCTCCTGCTTCCACTCCCTCCCTCTCCCTCCCTCCCCCTCCCTCCCTCCCTCTTTCCCTCCCTCCCTTCCTTCCTTCTTCCTTCCTTCTTCCACTCCCTCCCTCTCCGTCTCTTTCTCCCTTCCCTCCCTCTTCCACTCTCTCCCTCTCTTTCTCCCTTCCCTCCTTCCCTCCCTCTTCCAATCCCTCCCTCTCCTTCACTTCCCTCCCTCCCTCCCTTCCCTCCACTCCTTCCCTCTTTCCCTCCCTCTCCCTTCCCTCCCCTTCTCTCCCTCTTCCATTCCCTCCCTCTCCCTTCCCTCTCTTCCCTCCCTCCCTCTATAACTTTCTCCCTTTCCTCCCTCTTTCCCTTCCTCCTGCAGCTGGTATCCTCTCAAAAATATTGTGAAGAGGGCCATGTCACCCCTTTGGCCATCTACCAGTGAGATTAAAAGCAAGAGTCTTTGAAGTGGATTGTTAGCCATGGAGCAAATGTTCGGAATCAGGTTGTATGAATGGTTCAGCAATTGTATGGATTGAGAAATTTGATCCGGGCTGCTTAGAAGCTTTGTCTCATTTCAGTAATTCTCTTGCTCCTTACAGAATGGAATAGGTCTAAAACAGAACTGCAACAGCAATCTTGCAAACTGTCAGGCAGAAATTAACAGAGCACATCCATGAACCCCGAGTAGCAGCCAGAAGACAAGATGAGAACTCCTTAATCTCATAACCCATGGATGGATTCAACCACTGTTTCCACCATGAGCATCCTAGACTGGGCTAAATAAACAAAAAATTCTAGGGAATTCCTAGAAGCTTGGCATTCAGGCAAACCTGCCATCAATAAGCACATAGAAATAAATTGCATTTACACACCATAAAAAAGCAAAGAAGGAAACAAAAAGAGCAGAACACATCACCTCTAACAACCTATATCCAGATAAGCAGGGATTAACACCAGACAAACAATCAAGCAGAGAACAATAGCCTAATAAAGGAACCATCAAGAAAGAAATCATATCCCCTACCAACCTGTCTTCTATTGAGGACCTGTATACTGCACAAGTCAAAAAGAGGGCTGTGAAAATAACTACAGACCCCTCATATCCTGGATGTAAATTATTTCAACTTCTACCCTCAAAACAACGCACTGCACACCAGAAAAACTAAACACAAGGACAGTCCCCTTCCTCCCCCGAATGCCATCACTCTGCTAAACAACTAATTCCCACAACACTGTCATATTATCTACTAAGACTGTATTACTATTCTTCTTCTCTACTTTCCTAGTAGCTATCTCTTCCCACTTATGACTATAACCATCTTGCTTGTATCTTTAAATTCTATATAGTTTTATTTGTTTCCTAATATGATTTGATTGCTTATTAGTAACCTATGACTATCACTAAGTGTTGTACCTTATGATTCTTTATGAATGTGTTCTATTTTATTTTTGTTTATGTACACTGAGGGTATATGCACCAAAGACAAATTCCTTGTGTGTCCAATCATACTTGGCCAATAAAGAATTCTATTCTGTTCTGTTCTATTCTATCAAACAAAATATTAAACCTAGAAGCTAACGTTGGCTTAGCTTCACAAGTTAAGCAGGATTGGATTATGTTCTGTTCTGTTCTGTTCTATTAAAAAAATACTAAAACATAGGAGCTAACACTAGCTTAGCTTCACAAGTTAAGCAGAATTGGAATATGTTCTGTTCCGTTCTGTTCTATTAAAAAAATACTAAATTTAGGAGCTAACACTGGTTTAGCTTCACAAGTTAAGCAGGATTAGATTATGTTCTGTTCTGTTCTGTTCTATTAAAAATACTAAAATTAGGAGCTAACACTGGTTTAGCTTCATAAATTAAGCAGGATTGGATTATGTTCTGTTCTGTTCTATTAAAAAATACTAAAATTAGGAGCTAACACTGGTTTAGCTTCACAAGTTAAGCAGGATTGGATTCTGTTCTGTTCTGTTCTGCTCTGTTCTGTTCTATTAAAAATACTAAAATTAGGAGCTAACACTGGCTTAGCTTCACAAGTTAAGCAGGATTGGATTATGTTCTGTTCTGTTCTGTTCTGCTCTGTTCTGTTCTATTAAAAAATACTAAAATTAGGAGCTAACACTGGCTTAGCTTCACAAGTTAAGCAGGATTGGACTTTGTTAGTCTTTGGATGAGATGCCACCCAGAGGTGGGTTGCTAATGCTTTTACTACGAGTTTGGGCATGCTTCTGTGCTCACTCCTGTGCACGCACAATGCTTCTGTGCCTGCACAGAAGCATCCGGGTGGGTGGGAGGAGCCTCCCGCCGCTGCTACTACTAGTTCAGCCCATCCAGGCTGAACCAGCAGCATCCTACCTCTGATGCCACCAAAATAAAATAAAACAAATAAAATTTCAAGTCTGTAAACTAGCTTGACAACATTCTTTGCAGAAAGCTGAATGCAAATAACGTTTTGCCACTCCGAAAGCTTGGACATCCGCCATATGTTCCCTAAAACATGTCAGTTTTAAACCCATCTCCTTCCGTCAATTCTTCGACGTCATAGTTTTAATTGGATGGATGTGTCCTTGTATTTTTTTCCCCTCCCCTCGTTTGTTGCAGCTGGAGTCACCACCTTTTCTCATGAAAAGAAGGGAGTTCTCGGGGAAAGAGTATCAACATCGGCAAGATGGTAGCGCAGCTTCATAATTGACAGCTCCCTCTCTCGCTTTTTTTTGTACATACATGCCATCATTTGTCATTTGGAAAGCCCCCGTAAGCACTCCCCCCCCCCCCTGGTGAAGACTCCTGAGAATTCCACTGACAGCCCTAGAAGACAAACAAATGGATAACAGAATAAATCAACACAGAACTCTGACTTGAATGACGGGTTCAGATTATCATGTTTGAAGACACGGGGAGATCGAGTTTTCCGGAGAAGTCTGTAACTTTGGAAAAGATGGGAGAAAAGAGAAAAAGAAGACGAAGAAGAGCAAGGAAGGAGAACTTGGGCAAAGGGTGCGCCCATTGAGAGGGCCCGAAACACCAGGCTGGGAATAATTCACCTGGAGAAAAATCTCTCTCTGTGGTGCAAACCTAGTGGACATAACTGTCCTCTATTAACGCGATGTTTTGTTTCAAGGCATGAACAGCCGAAGGATCTTACGGAGCATAAATAAAACACCAGATTTCCTCAATAATCAAATCTCAGTAGGTACAGATCTATAGACAGGAAGAGTTTTCTCCTAAATCATTAGCGAGGGGTCTCAGATGACTGTTTTTCAGTGTGGCATTGGTTATTACCTGAAGCATGTCTGTTTGTCTGTCTGTCCTTCCATCGGTCCGTCCATCCGTCCGTCCATCCATCCATCCATCCATCCATCCATCCATCCATCCATCCATCTCCTCTATATCTATCTATATCTATCCTATCTATCTATATCTATCCTATCTCTCTCTCTCTCTCTCTCTATCTCTATCTATCACCTCTATATCTATCTATATCATCGCTATGTCTGTCTGTCTGTCAGTCCGTCCGTCCGTCCGTCCATCCATCCATCCATCCATCCATCCATCTATCTATCACCTCTATATCTATCTATATCATCTCTATGTCTGTCTGTTTGTCCTCCGTCCGTCCGTCCATCCATCCATCCATCCATCCATCCATCCATCCATCCATCTATCTATCTATCTCTATCATCCATCATCTCTCTCTCTCTCTCTCTCTGTCTAACTATCTTCCATCATCCATTATCCATCCATCCATCCATCCATCCATCCATCCATCCATCCATATATACAGCTACCCTTCTCACCAGACTCTGGGCAGCTAAACTAAAGAATAAATGTACAAAAACACCACAATGTCCTTATTAAACAAACTAACCATGAATGGAGGGATATTCATACTAATGGAGCCACCTCACCAATGATTTCTTTACCCTCCAACATAAATCCCAGTTTCAGACAATCTGTTGTTCTTGGCTTCAGGGTTGGCGACCATGACAGTCTTTTAACCCTAAATCTTGGTTAGCAAGATTTAATTACAAGCCTAAGATTAAAAAAAACAACACCTTAGGGTCTTAAACGGGAAATATCAAATGGGCCTGTATTCTATCCATCAACAGATGGAATCCTGGAACCAGGCACATGTCCTCATAAATATGTACCTGCAAGATCCTTTAATCTTTCCAAGAGACCTGAGGCTAACAGACATCAAGATGATGCCCACATTTTTTTTAAAAAAAAGAAGCCATGCAGAGCTTTGATCACTGTTGTGGGCAGTTATTGACTTTTTTTTAACCCTACCCCCCCCCCCCCCGACATCCCTGCATGTTCATGTGAACAGAAGGGTTATCAATGCTCTCCTTGGCCCTCATACCATGTGGGTGTTGATAGTTGGCTGCGGAACCTGATGTTCCAAATGGTGTGTGCATTCTAGAATATTCCGTTGTCTCCAATCTGGCCATTCTGAGGTGACGGCCATTTTTCAAAACAATTTCTAGAAGAGGAAATCATTTGTGCCGTTCTGACCATCGTCCAGCCTTGAAAACACTTCCTGAGTCTAAAGTTTTCTTTCAAAATCTGCCTCAGAGAAGACTTATTTTCATGTTGGGGAAAGAAGATGTCACGAAAGAGAGGAGAGAAGAGGGGAGGAGAGGGGAGGAGAAAAAGGATGCTTTAGAGAAAATAAAATGAGCTCCATTTTTCTTGGCTTCAGTAATATTGCATCTGTGATCTTAATAGAACAGAATAACAGGATTGGAAGGGACCTTGGAGGTCTTCTAGTTCATCCCACTTCTCAAGCAAAACACCCTGTACCATTTCTGATAATCTCTTCAGTCTCTTCTTTAAAACTCAATAGAATAGAATAGAATAGAATAGCAGAATTGGAAGGGACCTTGGAGGTCTTCTAGTCTAACCTCCTGCCTAGGCAGAAAACCCTACACCACTTCAGACAAATGGTTATCTAACATCTTCTTTAAAACTTCCACTGTTGGAGCCGCCCTGGGTCCATTCGGAGAAGGGCGGGGTATAAATTCAATAAATAAATAAATAAAATAAATTTACAACTTTTGGAGGCAAGCCATACCACTGGTTAATTGTTCCAACTCTCAGGACATTTCTCCTTAGTTCTAGGTTGCTTCTCTCCTTGATTAGTTTCCCTCTATAGCTTCTTGTCCTGCTTTCAGGTGCTTTGGAGAATAGCTTGACTCCCTCTTCTTTATGGCAATCCCTCAACTACTGGAATAACTGCTATCATGTCACCCCTAGTCAGAGGTGGTTTCCTACCGGTTCAGAACAGTTCAGCTGAACTGATAGTGGCTTGCCAGCCTGGGTCACTGGAACCAGCAGTGACCCAGGCCTACCACACCTGCGAACCAGTTCCCTGGTCAGTGCAGAATGTTTTGTTTTTAATAGACTGTGCATGCGCAGACCTATTTATGGACAACTGCGCATGAATGCAGAGCAAACCGTCAGTAATGCCAGCAGCAACCCACCCCCTGCCCCAGTGGTGGGTTATGACCGGTATGCCGCAATATGGGAGTACCGGTGCCTGCTGGAAGCACCAGTTCCAGTTCCAGTATGGTGCTCAGGGGGGCCCAATGTCAGGTCTGCTTCACCGATAACCAAGAAAGAAACCTCTCGACTCCATTATTAGTGGAATTGAAAGTACTTTTACTGGTTAAGGAATGAATAGCATAGATGCTAAGCAAGGTCTGAAGCATTTAAGCGCGAAAGCATACATACCAATATATGTCCAACCCCCTTCCCCCGAATAACCCCCTTCCATGGTCCAATGTGTAAAGCCGCTAGGTGTCATGTGGCTTCATCTTCAAAAGCATCATCAGGTTGGTATGTAAAACCGTTGACCTTGACCATAAGATGACCCAACCACTGGCACGCGAAGTAGATGGTAACAGTAGATGGAACCAGAGTACTTCCTTCTGCAACTCACCCTCCTGCACCATACAGTCCCAATACCCCAATGCCAAGCCCCTCCCCCCCCGTTTCATATGGCAGCCAGAGCGAACAGGAAAGCGAAGGCTGACACCCACCCTCCTGTGCCTGTTTTTGAGCTTTTGGGGCTTCCGTGCACATGCACAGAGCGTACGGTGGCTGAGCGATGCTTTGCTGAGCAGCTGGAGCACTGCGGAGGCGTCGTGGAGCATCACAAGCGGTAAGTAACACATGCGCATGCTGCACGAGTTGCGTACGTGCTGTGCATGCTCCTATGGTGGACGCCCAGCCCCATTGCACTCTGCCGGTTGCAATGGGATCCGGAACCCACCACTGCCCTGCCCCTAGTCCTTCTTTTCACTAGACTAGCCATACCCAATTCCATACCTTCAAAAGAAAATATGGCCCTTGACTGAAAAAACACCGTTGGAAGAGAAATCCAGTCCAGTTCCAAGCTGGAAGGGGGAAAAAAAATAACGGAGGCTTGCTTCAAGATAAGAAAATCTCAGTTTATTTGGTTTCGAGAAACTTCAATGACAGCAGCAATGTTTCCGGGGTGGCTGACAAAATTTCTGGGTGAGTGGATGGATTTTCGCAGGGTTGTGGGGTTTTGTGATTGAGATGCTCCAGGGGGTTGTGCAGTTTAGTGAGCCTTGTGTCTTTTACTATTTCAATAGTGGTGGGTTAATCCTATTATGTCCTAAAGGTTCTGTCCTGTCCTTAGAATTTGGGTGGGTGGGGGGACTGCAAATTCTTAATCCATCAGATCCATCCTTCTGTGGGAGCTTGTGGCTGAAGCTGGGGTGGGTTACTGCCGGAGTTACTGCCAGTTCGCTTTGCACACACTGGCCACATGTTGCTTGCGCATGTGCGGTTGCATGTTAATTGTTCTGTGCATGCACAGAACATTAGAAAATGACAAAAAAACAACAACATGCCGCTACATAATAATCTAAGTGTTTATTTATTTATTTATTATTTTTCAAATTTATATACCGTCCTATTCTCCGTGGTAGGACTCAGGGCGGTGCACAGAAAGTGTATAAATGCTCTAAATATATAAATCTAAACAAAGACCTTAACACAGTTGTTATGTGAATTTGGCTTTCCCCGTTTGTTTGTTCGTCAAAAGGTCACAACATTTATTTATTTTATTTACTTATTGGATTTCTATACCGCTCTCTCTCCCAACATGGGACTCAGGGCGGTGCACAGGAACTATAAAATATAAAAATACAGACAATCAAAATAGTTAAAACTAGAATTAAATAGAATTTGGCCCGTGCTAAGAACATAATTAAAACCCAACTCAAGTGATAAAATAGCTATATCAGCTAACAAAAGGTGAGCACATGACCCCAGGACACTGCAACCGTCATAAATATGAGTCAGTTGTCAAAAGTCTGAATTTTGATCACACGAACATAGGGATGCTACAACAGAGATGAGTGTGAAAAATGGCCGTCTCCCTTTTTTCAGTGCTATTTTAACTTTGGTCATTAAAAAAAAATGGTTGTAAGTCGAGGACTCCCTGTACACCAGAATATAAGAAGAGACCAACACAAAAAGGAACTGAAGATTGTTCAACTGTCTTTTAGAGGGGAAGGTCAGCTGTGTCATCCGAATTGTTTTTTCAGACGTACGAAAGATGATATTTCGCTATGCATAGTTATAATTTCCCACCCCAAGCAGCCTGTCTATTGCAGTGATGGCGAACCTTTTTTGGCCCATGTGCCAAAAGCAGGGGGAGTGCAGGGGAGTCGTGTGTGTGTGTGCCACACCCATAATGTTTAGCGCATGACCCCAGTCCGCATGTACGCATGACCAGTGCCCCCCCCCCCACAATTTTTGGAATGCTTTCTTCACCCTCCACAGGCTCCAGAGGCTTTATAGGAGCCTGGGGAGGGCGAAAACAGCCTCCCCCGTCCCCCGGAGGCCCTCCGGAGGCTTCAAGAGCTTTCCTACGGGCAAACTGGAAGTTTGGGAATGGACTTCCGGTTTGCTCGTAGGGATGGTTTTAGTTCTCCAGAGCGTTCAGCAGCCCTCGGGAGGTTGCAACGCATCCCGGAGGGTGAAAAATGGCCTCAAAAGAAGGCGGAAGTCAGCTGGCCAGCACGCGCATGCACGCTGGCCAGCTAGACAGGGCAACGCCTCGATAAATGGCTCCACGTGCCACCTGTGGCACGCGTGCCATAGGTTCGCCATCACTGGTCTATTGGTATTTTATTTTGCAATAGATTTGAAGCAGGATTTTGGCAACCAGCATCTCACCGAGGGATACACTTTCCAGCCTTATTTTAGTGGCCTTCAGCACTTCAGGTTTCTGCCACCTAATTGGGGAGCTATTTTGACAACCGTAATAGCAAGAATCATTTCGGCGCTCCAAGAAAAGGTTCAGAATTGTGCTGATTGGCCCTTTTGCCTTGCAACGTGGAAATCTATTACTGTCGAGAAGGCCCCCAAGTGAGGAAATGCTGTTGAAATGTTTCAGAGGACCCACTAAGGCTCCCCCTTATCTACTTAAGGACAGAGTACATCAAAAGTCCGATGAAAAAATGTATCACCAAAAGCACTAAGCTCATAATGAAAGAGAGTTGATTTTTGACGTCTGTTATGAAATTACAACTTCCGCTGCTTTAGAAAAGGCTCTGAGAATTTCTATTTCCCCTTTGAAGGAAGGTAAAAAAGAATTATAGGAAGGAATAACAGAGTAAGAGAGTTGGAAGGGACCTTGTAGGTCATCTAATCTAACCCCCCCGCCCAAGTAGGAGACCCTACACCATTTGAGACAAATCTCAGTCCAATCTCTTCTTGAAAGTCTCAAGTGATGAAGCTCCCACAACTTCCGAAGGCAACTTCAAGGTCTTGACGACCATCTTCAAAGCGCTCCATGGCTCGGGACCTAGTTATATGCGAGACCGTCTTCTGCCCCATACATCCCTTAGACCGATACGCTCCCACAGAGAGGGCCTTCTCCGGGTGCCATCGGCTAGACAATGCCAGCTGGCGACACCCAGGAGAAGGGCCTTCTCTGTGGCGGGCCCTACCCTGTGGAACGACCTACCCCCTGAACTCCGCACCATCACTGACCTCCGCCTCTTCCGCCAGTGTTTAAAAACATACTTATTTCATCAAGCCGGCCTAACATAGCCTCCGCTGTGACTAATCTTAGATAGTTTTAAATGGGGGATTTTAATTGGTTTTAGCGCAGGTTTTGCTATTTAATAGATTTTTAAATTTATATGTTTTGTACTACTTTTGTATGTTGTTTTTAAATTCCTGTGCGCCGCCCTGGGTCCTTTTGGAGAAGGGCGGGATATAAATTGAATAAAATAAAATAAACTTCTGTTCCATGGGTCGATTGTTCTCACTGTCAGAAAGTTCCTCCTTATTTCAAGGTTGAATCTCTCCTTGGTCAGTTTCCATCCATTATTCCTTGTCTGGCCTTCAGGTGCCTTGGAAAATAGCTTGACCCCCTTCCTCTCTGTGGCAGCCCCTCACATATTGGAAGACTGCTATTATGTCTCCTCTGCTCCTTCTCTTCACTAGACTAGCCATGCCCTGCTCCTGCAACCGTTCTTCATATGTTTTTACCTCCAGTCCCCTAATCATCTTGGTTGCTCTTCTCTACACTTTTTCTAGAGTCTCAACATCATTTTTATAGTGTAGTGACCAAAACTGGATACAATATTCTAGATGTGGTTCTACTAGGGCTTTATAGAGCGGTTTTAGTAGCTCACTTGATCTTGATTGTATCCCTCAGTTAATTGTATCCCTCAGTCACGGGTGGAATTTGGCGCTTCTCTAAACCAGACATAATATTAGCTACGGGTTCTCCTGAACCTGGACCAACCCATAGCAGCCCACCCCTGGCTTTGGGCCTCACAATCTCTCCCTTGTCCTCCCCCAATTCATGCACACCTGTGCTGTTCTTCTCTGTGACCCTTCCCTGCTAGTCCATCCATAATGTTCTTTAATGTTAGCTACCGTATTTTTCTGGGTATAAGATGCACTGGTGTATAAGACGCACCAAGGTTTTGAAGACGCAAATTTAAAAAAAAAGTTTTTGCTCTCTGCAAATCTCCCCAAAACGGCCTGTTTTTCATGAAAACGGGCCTGGTGTTTTTTCTCCAAAACAGGGCATGAATAGCCTTTAGGAGGCTTGTAGAGTGTTCCTGGGGGGGTGGGGAGGCAGAATTGAGCAAAAAACACCCCATTTTTTGCTCGTTTCCATCCTCCCCAGCTCCCAGGAGCTCTCTGAAAGCTTCCTAAAGGCTATGCATGGCTATTTTGGTGAAGGGGGTGGGGTTTGGGGAGGCAAAAAAATGCGGTGTTCAGTGTATAAGACTCACCCAGATTTTCAGCCTATTTTTTTGAGGAAAAATGTGCGTCTTATACTCTGAAAAATACAGTATATTCCAACATTCGAGGGGCTGCCACAATGGAGAGAGGGTCAACTGATTCTGTTGAAAAATATCCAAGGATTAAAAGAAGGCACAAAAGAAATAGCTGTCCTTGATCGGATGTTAATTAATGGGGAAGTAGCAGGAACGTCTGTGGCTGTGCTATAGTCTGAAACTCTTTATTAGAAGGGAAACGAAAATGAAACACGCTCAAATGTATTATCTTAGACTTCAAAAGGAGCAGATTTTAATGAATTCAGAGCAATCATAAATAAGACCCCATCAGAGAAGACATTAATGGGAAAAGAAACGTTAAGACTGCCCTACAGAAGGATCTCCTAAAAGGATAATGGCCAGAAATTCAAACTAATATCTCAGGGGCTGCCACAAAGAAGAGGGAGTCAAGCTATTCTCCAAAGCCCCTGAAGGCAGGACAAGAAGCAACGGGTGGAAACTAAGCAAGGAGAGAAGCAACCTAGAATTAAGGAGAAATCTCCTAACAGTTAGGATAAGTGGAATGACTTGCCTTCAGAAATTGTGGCTGCTCCATCACTGGAGGTTCTTAAGAAGAGATTGGACAGCCAAGTGTGTGACACTGTATAGAGCCGTGATGGCGAACCTATGGCACGAGTGCCACAAGTGGCATGCGGAACCATTTCTTAGGGTATGCGAGGCGTTGCCCTGTCAGCTTCAGCACGCATGTGTGCACCGGTCAGCTGATTTAGGCCTTCTTTTGAGGCTGTTTTTCACCCTCTGGAGGCTTCAGGGAAGCTTCTGAAACCTCTGGAGGTGGTGGGGAGGCTGTTTTCAGCCTCCCCAGGCTCTTAGAAAGCCTCTGGGGCCAGGGGGGCCCCCCAAAAAAGCGCGCCAAAAGCAGGGGGTCGCCCACATAGCATTATGGGTGTGGCATGCCCATGCACGAACCCCCCCCCCGTGCGCTCCCCCCACTTTTGGTACACAAGCCAAAAAAGGTTAGCCATCACTGGTATAGCGTGTCTTCCTTGAGAAGGGGGTTGGGCTAGAAGACCACCAAAGTCCTTTCCAACTCTTGTTATTCTGTTATCTAGTAGTTTAAATAATAAATGAATGAAATCTTTTCAACGAGGTTAATGTAATACGTTGTCCGTTCAGAATCCTGAAGGATAATGATCTTGAGGTCCCTTGCAGTAGTAGTAGTTTTCTTGCATTATTTGGAATACCAAATAATGGAATATTTAGAATGACACTCTAAGTTTTATTGTAGACTGTCTTATAATCCAGCCTTGTCTGGGTATTTTTTTTATATTAAATTTATATCCCGCCCTTCTCCAGAAGGACCCAGGGCGGCGCACAGGAATTAAAAACATACAAATATAACAATATGAAATTTAAAAAGATATTAAACTCCCAACCTGTGCTAAAATCAATTAAAATCCCCAATTTAAAACTGTCTAAAAACAGTCACAGCGGAAGGTTACGCTAGGCCAGCTTGATGGAAAAGGTGTGTCTTTAGACACTGGCGGAAGAGGCGGAGGTCAGAGATGGTGCGAAGTTCAGGGGGTAAGTTGTTCCAAAGGGTAGGGCCCTCCACAGAGAAGGCCCTTCCCCTGGGTGTCGCCAACCGGCATTGCCCGGCCGACGGCACCCTGAGAAGGCCCTCTCTGTGGGAGCGGATCGGACGAAGGGATGTATGGGGCAGGAGATGGTCTCGCATATAACTAGGTCCCGAGCCATGGAGCGCTTTAAAGATGGTCGTCAAGACCTTGAAGCACACCCGAAAGGCCACAGGTAGCCAGTGCAGCTCGCGCAGGAGCGGTGTTATGCGGGAGTATCTGGGGGCTCCCGTAATCACCTGCGCAGCTGCATTCTGGACTAGCTGTAGCTCTCAAGTGCACCTCAAGGGAAGCCCCATGTACAGAGCATTTCATTCAGTTGGTATGCAGAGATGGTTGCCCTTGACCAAGTCCAAGTGTGTAGAGAGAGTTTCTTCCTTCAAATTCCTGGGAGTCCATCTCAGTGAAGATCTCACCTGGAAAATCCACCCAGCCAAAAAGGCCCAACAGAGACTTCACTTCCTTAGGGTCTTGCGAAGGGTCTTAGGAGATTGAGGAAAATCCTCAGGGATGACTCCTACCCTTATCAGCCCTTCTTTATTCTCCTACCAACTGGAAGGAGATATAGAAACATGGGCACCTGCACAAACAGGTCGAAGAACAGTTTTTATCAGTGGGCTGACAACAACATCGTATGACTGACTTGCTGGGCCGGTGCGACGTGCAATAAGTTCACATGGTGCAATACGGAGGTGGGATACTCACAGTTCGGCCTGGTTTGACCGAACCAGCAGTGGAATTCAGGCCTGGGTCGCAGAACTGGTTGGCCGCGCCCCTGAACCGCTTCCCTTGCCACCACTGGGCTGCTGCCATTTAGGTTTTCAGTGACTGCACGTGTGCAGTTCACGGTAAATTGTTCTGTGCATGCGCAAAACTGGGAGCGACCCACCACTGGTGTAGGGTCTGCTTGGGGGGACGGGGGTTGGACTAATGCCTTACAAGGTCCCAATTGGTTAATATGTTAATCTTATACTATTGTGGACATATAGTTTAAAGCGCTCCATGGCACGGGACCAAGCTACCTGCGAGACCGCATCCTACCTCATACATCCCTGCGGCCGATCCGCTCCCACAGAGAGGGACTTCTCCGGGTGCCGTCCACCAGGCAATGCCAGCGGGCGACGCCCAGGGGAAGGGCCTTCTCTGTGGTGGGCCCAACCCTCTGGAACGACCTACCCCCCCCGACCTCAGAACAACCACAGACCTCCGCACCTTCCGCCAGAAATTAAAGACACTCCTGTTCCATCAGGCCGGTTTGGCCTAAGTTATTTACCTAGCCTTCAGTCTGTATTATAAATTGTTTTAATTGGGTTTTTAATGGATTATGTTTTAACTTTTTAAATTTTAGCATAAGGATAACCTATCTAATTCGATATTAATTATTTATATTTTATATTGTTTGTTTTAACTTCCTGTGCACCGCCCCGGGTCCCTTCGGGGAGAGGCTGCGGTTATATAAATTCGACTATAAATAAAATAAATAAATAAATAGTTGTCGAATCTCTGATAAGCCTGAGAATTATGACGCAAAAACATGCAACAACGAAGAATCTTAGTTGCCCTACTACCCAAACCCTTGCGATGCACTGTAGCTTTGCAGAGCGAGTGAAAAGAAAAATGCAGGGATATTTTATTGACAGCATTTGTCATCTTCTATGCTGCCCCAGAGCCACTGCAGGTTAAAAACAACGAGAAAATAACACAGACACAAGAACAGTAAAATGTAGGGCACAGCTCAGGAATAAGAATGACACACATTTATCCTCCACCTACTATCACAGGGATGGCGAACCTATGGCACGGGTGCCACAGGTGGCATGCGGAGCCATTCGGCAGGGCACATGAGGCGTTGTCCTGTCAGCTGGCCAGGGTGCATGTACGCACTGGCCAGCTGATTCAGCCATTTTTAAAGCCATTTTTCGCCCTCCCCAGGCTTTATAGGAGCCTGGGGAGGGCGAAAACAGCCCTCCGGAGGCTTTAGGGAAGCTCCTGAAGCTTCCGGAGGGCCTCCAGGGGGGCTGATTTCACTCTCCCCAGGCTCCTATAAAGCCTCTGGAGCCTCGGGAGGGCGAAAAAAGCATGTAAAAAATGGGGGGGGGGAGTGCCTGTAATGCATGCATGCACACTGGGAGGGGGGGGCACATTGCATTATGGGTGTAGCATGCCGGTGCACGACCCCCCTACGCTCCCCCCTCTTACGGCGCATGAGCCTAAAAAGGTTCGCTATCGCTGTACTATCACATCAGGGAGCAAGATTCCCTTTCGGCCCTCAGGGCCGGCTGGAAGAGAAAGGATTTTACAGATTTATGGAAACCTAAGAGGGGCCATAGGGGGACCTCACAAGATAAGGGATGTTACTGAGAAGATACATCTCTGAGTAGGAGGACCTACATTGTTAGGGGCAATATACTGATCTGTAAACTGCTTAGAGAGGGCTGTAAAAACACTGTGAAGCGGTATATAGGTGCCATTGCTATTTGCTAGATCAGGGGTCCTTAACACATGGTCCGTGGACTGGAACTGGTCCGCGGCTGTCACGGCCCCATCAGCAGTGGTGGGTTGCTAACCAGTTTACTACAGGTTCAGTTTGTGCTCACTTGCGTGCTTGTGTGCAATGCTTTTGCGCATGAGCATCCAGGTGGGTGGGTGGAGCCTCCCACCGCCATCACGACTGGTTCAGCTGAACAGGGAGCAACTCACCTCTGCCCGTCAGAGCCTAAATCTGTGGAGGAAGACAAGCTTGAACCGGAGCCAATGGAGATTGCAGGGGCATCTTAGTTGGCTTCGGAGGAATGTGGGGATGAGCAGGCCGAGTCAGACTAGGGCTTTTCAGAATTGGGACAGCTTGTAGGCAGAGAGAAATGGGGGCAGGATGACCAAGAGAGGGTAAGCAGTGAACATGAGGAGTGGCAGAGCTCAGGCAATGAGCAAGGACCACCTCCTCCTGATCCCCGAGCATGGAGAGTGGAGAGAAAGTGGGAACAATGCAGACTGACTTGATGACTCTGGAGGAGATCACCCCACCCCTCTTTACAAGGCACACCTGGGGATTGAGCTTTAAGGAGACGCTGTGGGGAGGGGCATTTGTCAGGAACAAATGTTGAATTCATGGGGTGTTGTGTGCCATTGCTGATATTTGATGTTTCCTGGACTTCTTGCTTCATTTCTTGCTTCCTGGATTAATTGCCTTGTTCCTTTGCTTCCTGGACTCATTGACTTACTGTGTCAAAGTAAGATTTCTTACTTTGCAGCCATTGTGCTCACAGCATTGTGCTGGACTCCTTGCAGCCAGAGTGTCTGCTGGAGGTGTGTGTGTGTGTGTGATCACTTTGCTCTGGGACTTGCCATTAATGTGGTAGCATTTGGGGGAATGTTGGAGTAATAAAGGGGTCATTTGAACTATCAGCTGACTGTGTTGTCTCTGTATCTTGCCCGAGGTCATCACAGTGGCCCATTAGGAACTGGTCCATGCAAGCAAGTGAAGCTTTATCTGCATATGCATGGGATCTAGGCAGTACACAAAAAAAACCTCTCCCCTGATCTGTGGAACTTTTTCCCCCATGGAACTGGCCCCTGGTGCCCAAAAGATTGTGGGGCGGGGGTTGTGCTAGATCTCAGAAATTGACCACCCCAACTCTTCCAGAGTTCACCTGATAGGCAGAAGCAACAGGAGAAAGAAATATTGCAGCCTGCCAGTGGCTAGCGGACAGTGAGGAGGTTGGGAAGGAACTTGGGCCAGTCCTGGAGTCTGGGCTCTGCGCCAGAGGCAGAGATGGGGCCAGGGCATCTGACAGTTATCAGCTGCCTTTGGTGTTGGACAGCAGTGGGGCAGAAGAACAGCTGGAGCCTGTTCCCAGTGTGCGCATGCGCAGAGCTGCCAGGAGAAGGGAACAGCTAAGGAACAAGGGCCAACTCAGTAGTAAAGCCACAAATAGACGGTGAATTTATTTTTATTTTATTTTTATTTTATTTTATTCGAATTTATATCCCGCCCTTCTCCAGAAGGACAGGAATTAAAAACATACAAATATAACAATATAAAATTTAAAAAGATATTAAACTCCCACCCTGTGCTAAAATCAATTAAAATCCCCAATTTAAAACTGTCTAAAAGCAGTCACAGCGGAAGGTTACCTTAGCCCGGCTTGATGGAATGACCCTTCCCATAGGGAATAAAGAGGAGTGAAAGGGGAGTGGAGTTTGCAGGCAACAATTAGTTCAGTTCATTAGGGTGAAGGTCTGTTCCTGACTTCTTGCCAAGTAATTGCTGCTACAGAGTGGCGTTTGGAAGATATCGGTCTGGCAGCTCTCCAAGTCTGATAAAAGTCTTATAGTTGTGAAATCTCTTGAAAGACTGTTGGCCGGGATTTTGCTGGAGAGGAATTCTCTTTAACCTAAATAAAAGAGGTTTTATCAGGACAAGGAGTTGGCTTTGTGCTTTTGGGAAGCCTAGGCCAAAACAAGAAAGACCCCCTAAGTAACCAAGGCTCAGGTCATTAAGATCTTGGTAGGTAACAGCCAGCCTGTTGAATTGCACTCATTGGTATCCCATACAGCTGGCAGAGCAATTGTGTTCCATGTGCAAGGCGAGAAATACCTATAACAGTTTCAGCAACAGAAAAACCGTAACGGATTGTTCTCTCCATGGAAATTGCTGCTAGAGATACCATCAGAGGCAAAAGCAAATACGAATAAGCACGCAACAGCATACAAATGCAACGAAACGGCTCAAATGAATTACTATTGTGGCCGAGGCTTACTCACATTAACTCAGTATAGATTTAAAGGAGAAACCTTCAGAAAATGAAATAAAAGGTGGGTGGGGTGGGGCGGAGGAGAAACAGAGACCCAGGAAAAAGCAAACCTTTTGCTAAAGATGAAGAATGAAACCAATTCCTTTGAAGAGGAAGGTCAGTCATGCATGCTACAGATTAAGGATTTGATAATGACACTTGTTGAACTCTGATGAAAAACTAAATTAAGAAGGTATATAACTTTTGTAATCAAAAGACGGGCACATTTTATCATAGGTGGGGCAGGGGTGGGTTGCTGCCGACAATACTGCCGGTTCGGTGCGCAAAAAATGTTGCCATTTGTCAGAAATGGTGTAGGGTCTCCCGCTTGGGTGGAGGGTTGGACTAGATGGCTTACAAGGTCCCTTCCAACTCTGTTGCATCTGGCTCCTCATTTTACCAACCTCCGAAAGATGGAAGGCTGAGTCAACCTTGAACCTCATCAGGATTGAACTCCAAGCTGTGGGCAGAGTTTTCCTGCAATGCCGCATTTTAATAATGGAGTCACTAGGATTTAATTCACTATTACAAACTAAGCAATACCCCTTGCCTAGAATTGAGGATCTTTTTACTAATACTGCTGAGGATGTTTCAGCAAAATAGACTAAGTGTGTGTGTCTGTTTGTGATGATCAGGCCAATTTTGATTCCTGTTGACTACATTGTGCAGTTTTCTTGGCCACGCATTTCCGAAGTAATTTGCCATTGTTTTCTTCTGGGAGAGAGAGAGAGAGAAAGAAAGAGAGGGAGGGAGGGAGGGAGGGAGAGAGAGAGAGACTGAGGCAGAGACTGAGACAGAGACTGGGCAAAACTCACATACATAACTGGCTTTGTGCCTAAGGCAGAACTAGATCTTTCTGTTGTGGTTTGCCGGCAGCCTGCGGAGCTGGCATCAGTGAGGAGGTTGAGAAGGAACATGACATCTGGGGAAGGCTCGGATGAGGGCTCTGCATCAGAGGCAGAGAGGGGGACATGGCGATCTGATAGTTATTTGCTGCCTCCGGAGCCTTCAGAGTCTGACATCAGCGAGGCAGAAGGAGAGCGGGAGCCTGTTCCCAGTGTGCACATGCGCAAAGCTGCCAGAAGGCAAGGACAATTAAGAAAACAGGGTCGACTCGGGAGTAAGGCTTGGAGATGATTGCTCCTTCCCATAAGGCATAAAAGAGGACTGAAGGGCACGTGAACTTTTTCAGGAACCAATTAGTTCATCTGGTCGGTTCAAGCTTTGAGACGTACGATTTGACTCTGTGCTCCGTTTGGCCTTGCAAAACTAATTTGGCAGTTAGGTCTCCAGCAGCGTTTCAAGGGAGATAAAGTTGGGCGCTTATCAACATTCTCCTGAAAGACTGTGGCAACTTGAGCAGACATCTGTCGGCATCTTCACAGACTGTTTCTGAAGCCGTGCAGGCTGTGAATGACCATAATTCACAGCCATATAAATGAAGGAGGGTTTGGGGGACTAAGATTGTGATTTAGGCTTTCCCAGGAAGCATGGGTCAGAACACTTTCAGTGTCCCAGTTTCTAGTTTGGTACCTTTAAGCAATACAACAAACTGGATCTCTCAAAGTTATCAAGTTGCTATACTGTAGATCTAGCAGAGATTTCTTTGCAGATGGAAGATTCTCAGGTGTTTCTCAAAATAAATATGCACAACAATGTACATCGTCTCAACATGACTGTTGGATTAGCATCGCCAATGCATGTTGGCAGCAAGCCAAAGGACTAAGAGTCCAAGCATCCAAAGTTATGATCACCAGAGAATACGATGAGTTGCTTCTGCAAAATATCAAATCAGTGTAGTAGAGGCTGGGAAGACAAAGGTTTTGGAGCACATTGCAACAAATGTGAGTTATTAAACCAGCATTACATATTGTGATTATACAATTAATTCTTATGTACAGGGAAAGTTCAAGCAATCTTGAATGCCCCAAGGTAACACAATAAGGGACTTTGGAGGTGTTCTAGTCCAACCTCCTGCTCAAGCAGGAAACCCTATGCCACTTCAGGCAAATGGTTGTCCAGTGTCTAGACAAATGGTTGCCCAATCAAAGAAGAGGGAGCCAAGCTATTCTCCAAGGCACCTGAGGGCAGGACAAGAAGCAATGGGTGGAAACTAATCAAGGAGAGAAGCAAGTTAGAACTAAGGAGACATTTCCTGAAAGTTAGAACAATTAATCAGGGGAAAAAAATTGCATCCAGAAGTTGTGGGTACTCCAACACTGGAAGTCTTTAAGAAGATGTTGGATAGCCATCTGAAACAGTATAGGGCTTCCTGCCTAAGCAGGAGGTTTGACTAGAAGACCTCCAAGGTTCCTTCCAACTCTGCTATTTTATTCTGTTCTGTTCTGTTCTGTTCTGTTCTGTTCTGTTCTGTTCTGTTCAGCTCTGCTCTGCTCTGCTCTGCTCTGCTCTGCTCTGCTCTGCTCTATTCTATTAGAGGTTTATTGGATTTATATGCAACCCTTCTCCCAAAGGACTCAGGGTGGCGTACAACATAAAAAAGTACATATTACAAAAGTTAAAAGGGAGATTAAATAGAATATCCAAGAAAAACCAATTGACATTTACAATAAAATTTTAAAAATTAAATTAAAATTAACAATTAAATTAATCATTTATTTTATTCAGGCCAGGCTGGCTTGCTGGAAAAGCCAACTTTTTAGGGCATGTCGGAAGGACTGGAGGTTGGGAATTATGCGAAGCTCCGGGGGCAGCTCATTCCAGAGGGAAGGGCGCTCCCACAGAGAAGGCTCTCCTCCTGGGGGTCACTACCGACCTTGTCTGGCCAACGGCACCCTGATGAGGCCAACTCTATGGGATCGCACTGGACGGTGGGAGGCTACTGGTGGCAGTAAGTGATACCCTGGTCCTATTCTATTCTATTCTATTCTATTCTATTCTATTCTATTCTATTCTATTCTATTCTATTCTATTCTATTCTATTCTATTCTATTCTATTCCATTCCATTCCATTCCATTCCATTCCATTCTATAGTGTTAAGCATGATTTCCAGAGGTAGATTTAAGCATGATTTAAGCATGATTTCCAGAGTTTATCAGATCAAGTACTGCTAGCAATCTCCAATCCATAAAAAAATCCAAGGATTCCATTTACTATAGCTAATGACATGCATTGTTGGAACAGAGTTCAAAAGAACACACGATCATGCAAATGTCAGTGACTGATTGACTCATTTCTTCTAGGTGGTTTAGAGTGCGAAAAGCACACCACATCCAATGAGATTTCTTTTCTGGGTCTCCACCCCGCCCTACAAATCAAAAGTCTTCCCTTCATAGCTGAGATGTTTCAAAGAGAAATTAGAATACACCCAAGACTGTCGCAAGCCTGCGCAGCAGTTAAGAATGGCTAGAATGCACTGCAAAAGGGACGTGGTGGCTCAGTGGCTAAGACGCTGAGCTTGTCGATCAGAAAGGTCAGCAGTTTGGCGGTTCGAATCCCTAGTACCGCGTTAACAGAGTGAGCTCCCGTTACTTGTCCCAGCTTCTGCCAACCTAGCAGTTCGAAAGCACGTAAAAAATGCAAGTAGAAAAATAGGGACCATCTTTGGTGAGGAAGGTAACAGCGTTCTGTGCACCTTCGGCATTTAGTCATGCCAGCCACATGACAACAGGGACATCTTCGGACAGCGCTGGCTCTTCAGCTTTGAAACGGAGCTGAGCACCGCCCCCTAGAGTCAGGAACGACTAGCACACCTGTGCGAAGGGAACCTTTATCTTTACTTTAGAATGGAGTGCAGAAATATCGGTTTAAGAAATATTATCAGTGCCATGATGGGTGTATACTTGAAAATGGTGGGATTACAATTTCATTGTAAACAAGTAAAAGGACAATAAAGATTATACTTATACTTACTTATTACAGTATATAGAGGTTTAGAAACATCAAACCGTCCATGCTTGATTGTTGGAGGAACTATGGCATCTTGGAGTCCTAAGCTAATTCATAATTTTGCTTGGTGCTGGAAATAGCACATATATCCTGCTCCATGGTGCTTTACAGCCCTCTCTGAGCAGTTTACGGTGTCATTATACGTGCAAATTTTTATTTTTATTTTTCCCATTTCAAAATCATTCATTGATATACATTCTTATAAATGCTGTTTAACATTTATCTATTCATCGTTAATCTCTATACACATTCTTACATATATACTATATAATACAGTTTGGATCGCTTTCTTGCCACCCCTTGTCTCCATCTTATTTTGCAACAGCCTCACTCCTATCTTCTCAAGCTCTCTTCTCTGCCTTCTTATTTCCCCCTCTCATTTCTCCTCTCTTCTCTCTTTTCCCCCTCTCTTTCCTCTCTCCTCTCTTTTTTCTTATCCTCTCTCCTACTCTTAATTCCCACCCTTACTTTCTCTCCTTTACCCTTTCTTCCTTTCCCTCCTTGTCTCTCCCCTTTCCATTGTTGCCTTTGCTTGCTTATTTTCTCTGATGGGTTCTGGGGGTGGTGTTTCAGCAATCCAAACTTTATATACATATATATATGTAGGTCTTTGGTTGTTCGGGTTTTCTCCCGCGTAGAATTGGAAGTATCTTCACGATGTTTCGATGAAATCTCATTCATCATCTTCAGGCTGGTGCTTCCGGCTTGGTGCTTCCAGGAGCACCAAGCCGGAAGCACCAGCCTGAAGATGATGAATGAGATTTCATCGAAACATCGTGAAGATACTTCCAATTCTACGCGGGAGAAAACCCGAACAACCAAAGACCTACATACAAACACCCGCGAAAACCTCAGAAAACATATATATATATATATATGTTAGAATTTTTAAGGGCTGAAAATAAAGAGACCAGGATGGATCCATTTCAGGCTTATTAGCCTTCTTCAGCTGGCCATACTCCTTCTACTGGGATTTGAACCAGGGCTTTCCAGCATTTGAGGCAAGCTCTCTATGTGTTAAAAATCTAACACACATCTAAAAAATGTCACACAGCAGTAATCTAATTTGGTTCTCTGTCTGGATGACTCTGGGTTGAGTCGAAGGGCAGAGAGGGATGACATTGAGTCTCCTCCTCTTAAAGGGACCTTTTCACAGGAGCTGTGATAATTAGTCTTCATTTAAGAGTCCTGTAAATTGGCTGATATATCAGGGATACCAGACAGCTCAAGGCATAGAGAGCTTGCCTCAAATGCTGGAAAGCCCTGGTTCAAATCCCAGTAGAAGGAGTATGGCCAGCTGAAGAAGGCTAATAAGCCTGAAATGGATCCATCCTGGTCTCTTTATTTTCAGCCCTTAAAAATTCTAACACATATCTTAAAAAAAAAAATGTCACACAGCAGTAATCTAATTTGGTTCTCTGTCTGGATGACTCTGGGTTGAGTCGAAGGGCAGAGAGGGATGACGTTGAGTCTCCTCCCGTTAAAGGGACCTTTTCACAGGAGCTGTGATAATTAGTCTTCATTTAAGAGTCCTGTAAATTGGCTGATATATCAGGGATACCAGACAGCTCAAGGCATAGAGAGCTTGCCTCAAATGCTGGAAAGCCCTGGTTCAAATCCCAGTAGAAGGAGTATGGCCAGCTGAAGAAGGCTAATAAGCCTGAAATGGATCCATCCTGGTCTCTTTATTTTCAGCCCTTAAAAATTCTAACACATATCTTTAAAAAAAAATGTCACACAGCAGTAATCTAATTTGGTTCTCTGTCTGGATGACTCTGGGTTGAGTCGAAGGGCAGAGAGGGATGACGTTGAGTCTCCTCCCCTTAAAGGGACCTCTGAACAGGAGCTGTGATAATTAGTCTTCATATATATATATATATATATATATATATATATATATATATATATATATATATATATATATATATATATATATATATATATATATATATATATATATATATATATGAAGTGGATATATTGTTACAGCTTCCTGTTAGGCCTATTAAGGGAGGAGACAAACTTGTCATCCTTCTCTGTCCTTCGACTCAACCTAGAGACCATCCAGACAGAGACCTATTAAATTGCTGCTGTCTTTTTAGATATGTGTTAAATTTCTTTTTAAGGGATGATTAGTCTCTTAATTAATTATTACTAAACTGGTCTCTTACTTAATTAATTATTACTAATCATCCCTTAAAAAGAAATTTAACATATATATATATATATATATTCCCTTAAAATACAATTTGTAACCCACCACTGCCCCTGTCCTATAGACTTTATGGGTTCATTTATGGGCTCAACATTTTTAGTTATGGGAGAGGCCTATTCAGATAGAGGTGTTGGAGGTGTTTCAATTGATTTTCAACCATAGTTACACAAACTACAGCCGTAGGGAGGGAATATTTTTGAGACATTGGGTGTTACAAAGCCTTAGTAAATGACAGTTCACCGCAATTTGGACTGGAAAAATTTCAAGGTATTTTTTGGCAGGGGAGGAAAGAGACTAGAATAAGACATAAAACATCAGTAGCATGTCATGAATTGAGTGGAAAGTTTGCTCACTGTCTCTGGGGCCTTTCATGAGTACGCTGTCTGGAATGTCTGGAAAGAAAGCTCAACCTATTGAATGCAAAGCTTGAAAATATTGTACTCTCCTATCACTATACAGTGCATGCAACTACAAATCAAATGCCAATAATTGTTCTTCGGTCATAGCTTTCGTTCAAGGGTGGATTTTCTCAAATCTGACTTGAGAAGGAGTGATCAAGACAAAGTGTTGAAGGAAGCCAGACAGCTTCTCGTGATGAAACGTAACATTTCTCCGCTGGACTAACTATGAGCAAGGGAAGGAAGCTGCAAGTGGACAATTGGAAAAACCAGAGGAAGAACTGGACATCTTTTGTAGACATCACTATGATTAGCTGAAGACAACACAGGAAGGAAAAGAAGAAATTGCACATGACTTAGTTGGAAACTCAGCTGTGTTTGTCAAATTAAAGGTAAAGGTAGAGGTTCCCTTTGCACATATGTGCTAGTCGATCCCAACTCTAGAGAGCGGTGCTCATCTCCATTTTTAAGCCGAAGAGCCAGCGCTGTCCGAAGACATCTCCATGGTCATGAGGTGACCTGATTGAAGTCTATGAAATCATGCACGGTGTGAACAAAGTAGAAAAGGAAAAACTGTTTTTCCTATCGCACAACACTAGAACTAGGGGGCCCTCCATGAAACTTTTGGAAGCTAGACCTCAAACAAATAAGAGGAAGTACTTTTTCACCCAGAGGATCCCTAGTCTATGGAACTCCTTGCCAGAAGAAGTGGTGACAGCTGTCAGCCTCGACACCTTTAAGAAAGGATTAGATGAGTTCATGGAGAACAAGGGTATCCATGGCTATCATGATGGATGCCTAAGGACACCCTCCAGGTTGGAGAGATAGGCAGGATATCTCTCAATGCCATTTGCAGGAAATCATGAGCAGGTGAAGACATCTGCTTGGAAAGACCCTGAAGTAAATGGTGAGCCACTGTGTGAGACAGAATGCTGGACCGGATGGGCTGTGGCCTGTTCCAGCAAGGCTGTTCTTATGTTCTTCTGTTCTTATGTCATGTGGCTGGCATGACTAAACACTGAAAGTGCACAGAACGCTGTTACCTTCCCATCAAAGGTGGTACCTATTTCCCTACTTGCATTTGCATGCTTTCGAATTGCTAGGTTGGGAGGAGCTGGAGCAGGAGTGAAATCAACTTACCTTTGCTACCAGTTCGCAAATGTGAGCGCGTGCATGCGAGCACTCGCTTTGCTTTGCGCATGCCACCGCCGCACATGTGCAGGACCTTCCTCACAGGTGCAGAGCATAAAAAATGGGATGTGATGACATCCGGGCAGGTGGGCGGAGCCTGATACCAAGCATACCTTCAAAGGTAAGTAGAACAGTGGTGGGGGGACCACTGTGCCACGTGATTTAGATTAGCTAGAAAGCAGGAAATTTGACAATTCTACCTAATAGAAATCATGTGACACAGTTGATGGTCAGAAATACCGGTTCGCTCGAGCCGGTAGCATTTCACCCTTGAGCTGGAGCAAGTAATGGAAGCTTACCCCATCACACAGCGCACAGGTCTCAAACCTGGACTGTCAGCTTTCCAACTGAGAAGCTCACCATTTTAACCCCTGAATCCTCACAGTCTTCTTAGCAATGCCCATGAATTTGCATTATTGCTTGATTACTTTGAACGGCCTTTAATAATTCTTGAAGATTCATCAGATTTTAGTCCTCCTTGAAGTCTCAATAAAGCAAGGCATGGAAAAAATCCCATCCTGGCTTTTGTGATTTGTTTGGTGAGTAGAAAAGACCCAACCATCTTCAGCTATCCACAGCAATCTGTCCATATCCAAGCAGCCACCAGCACCCATTAAGAAATCACCGTTAGCTGCTTATGAAATCGTGAATGTTTATTACTCCTCTTGAGACCAAACATTTAAGAGCGCCTCCCTGTTCCATATAAAGCAAGCCGTTTTAAAACGATGATTCATATCTGTTATTTCTTCCTATCCTTGTGATATATTGCATACGGTCCTTGCCGTGTTCATTTATTCCCTTGGAAGATGTCAGGAAAAGCAAGGGATGTACATAATGTGCAAAGGCAACAGGAAAGAAATTCTCCAACGTCTAGTAGCTATCTGGAGTCAGCTTCCAAAACGAACGAGCCATCAACGGTCAACTGACATGGATAAACAATCAATCTCACCTATATGGGGGCCATACATACTTATGCTGTCCTGCCTTCAAATATCTGGATCGCCCGATGGAAAATGCAAGACCAGATGAGAACTTTGACAGTAAATGAAGTGATAAAAAAGACAGAGAAAATCCATTATAGTTCTCCAATGCATTGTTAAGTGTCAGACAGCTCCGAGCCTCAGCTGACAGCTTACCTCCAATTTTGGCTGTTGCTGATGCCTCAGCAAGGTGGTGTTTTTTTTTAAAGGCAGAGGAGGCACCGCTTTGCTGAAACGGCATCTTATCATAACATACAGATTGATGTACAGCCAATTCTAACATAATCCCTTGTCATTCTCGCCATGTAGCCCATCCTTGGATGACAATACTTCAAGTTAAGTGAGATGTATCTTTTGCTTTCCTATTTTATTTCCCCATATCAGTGGTGGGTTTCAAATTTTTTAGAACCTACTCTGTAGGTGTGGCCTATTTTGTGGGCGTGGCTTGGCAGTCATGTGACAGGGTGGGAGTGGCCACCTTTTAAAATGTGGTGAAACTCATTTAACAACGCTCTTGCTTAGCAACCAAAATTTTGGACTCAATTGTGATGATAAATTCTTTCTTTCTTTCTTTCTCTTTCTTTCTTTCTTTCTTTCTTTCTTTCTTTCTTTCTTTCTTTCTTTCTTTCTTTCTTTCTTTCTTTCTTTCTTTCTTTCTTCCTTCCTTCCTTCCTTCCTTCCTTCCTTCCTTCCTTCCTTCCTTCCCTTCCCTTCCCTTCCCTTCCCTTTCCTTCCTGTTGGGTCACTGGCAGCGGCGGGCCAGATTTACTTCCAGGTACGCCAGTGGAACCCCCTCTCACCGGTTCTCTAAATTTCACCAACCGGCTCTCGCGAGTAGGTGCGAGCCTGCAGAAACCCACCACTGCCCCATATATATCCTTGTATGGTCAAGCAGGTATACTGATTCTGCCCACATGCGCCCAGGGGTGGGATTCAAATAATTTAACCACCGGTTCTCTGCCCTAATGGTTTCTTCCAACAACCAGTTCATCAAACTGCCCAGAAAGTTAACCGCCGGTTCTCCCTGAAGTGGTGCAAACTGCCTGAATCCCACCACTGCATGTACCTGAAGTAATAGGGGAGCATTCTTTGGAGCAATGTTTGAAACGCCAGATGACTTAACAGTAACAGAGTTGGAAGGGACCTTGAAGGTCGTCTAGTCCAACCCCCTGATCATGCAGGAGACCTATATGAGGGATTCGAACCGCTGAACTGCGGAACATGGGCCAGTCCTGGAGTCTGGGGAAGGCTCTGAGGAGTGTTCTGCATCAGAGGCAGAGATGGGGCCAGGGCTGTCTGACAGTTATCAGCTGCCTTCGGAGTCAGACATAAGTGAGGCAGATGAACAGCTGGAGCCTGTTCCCAGTGTGCGCATGCACAGAGTTGCCAGACAAAGGGAACAACTAAAGAACAGGGGTTGATTTGGGAGTAAGGCCATAGGTCAGTGATGGCTAACCTTTTTTGGCTCGTGTGCCAAAAGCGGGGGGAGCGCAGGGGGGTCGTGCATGGGCATACCACACCCTTAATGATATGTGCGTGAACCCCTGCTTTTGGAGTGCTTTTTTCACCCTCCCCAGGCTCCAGAGGCTTTCTAGGAGCCTGGGGAGCGTGAAAACAGCCTCCCCCCACCTGCAGAGGTTTCAGGAGCTTCCCTGAAACCTCCAGAGGGTGAAAAATGGCCTCAAAAGAAGGCCTAAATCAACTGGCCAGCGCACACAAGCACGCTGGAGCTGACAGGGCAACGCCTCATGTGCCCTAAGAAATGGTTCCATGTGCCACCTGTGGCACCTGTGCCATGGGTTCGCCATCACTGTCATAGGTGGATGATCGATGGCCCCTCCCAGAGGAACTAAAAGAGGAGAGTGGAGTTTTTAGGAGATAATGAGTCTGCTTAATTGGTTCGTGACTCTCTAAGAAGACCTTGCCAGGTTTTGCAGATATTGGCCTGGCAGCTCTCCAAGCCAGATAAGGCCTGTGACTGTAAATCCTCCCTTGAAAGACTTTGCTGGATGTGAATGAGCAGAATTCATAGGAAATTAATCAAAGGGTTTTTTTGGTCAGGACAAGGAGTTTGCTTCATGCTCTTGGGAAGCCTCAGTCAGAACAGAACAGTAATGCTCATCAAATTTATAGCTGACATAACACTGGATGGAATAGGTAAAATCTTAGAAGACACAAATAAAATGGAAAATGATGGGGGTAGTTAAGGAAATTGGGCTGAAGGAACGGAAGAAAAGTTGGCAGGGACCAATACAAATTTTCTACTTAAGAAATAAACATCAAATGCCCAGGTATAACATGAGGGACAATTGGTTTGGGGAAAAAGCCCTTGAAATTGTAACTGATTGCAAGATGAATATGAGTCAGCGCTGAGTTTCAGCTATGGAAAAATGATAAAGGCAAACTTTGGCGGCATAATAGAAATATAATTTGAAATCACGGGAAGACTAATATCATTCTACTTCACTGTGTTTTGAATAGACTTACAATACAATAGCAGAGTTGGAAGGGACTTTGGAGGTCATCTAGTCCAACCCCCTGCCTAGGCAGGAAGCCCTATACTATTTCAGACAAATGGTTGTCCAACATCTTCTTAAAGACTTCCAGTGTTGGGGCATTCACAACTTCTGGAGGCAACTTCTGTTCCACTGATTAATTGTCCTAACTGTCAGGAAATTTCTCCTCAGTTCTAAGTTGCTTCTCTCCTTGATTGGTTTCCCCCCATTGCTTCTTGTTCTGCCCTCAGGTGCTTTGGAGAATAGTTTGACTCCCTCTTCTTTGTGGCAGCCCCTGAGATATTGGAAGACTGCTATCATGTCTCCCCTGGTCCTTCTTTTCATTAAACTAGACATACCCAGTTCCTGCAACCGTTCTTCATATGTTTTAGTCTCCAGTCCCCTAATCAACTTGGTTGCTCTTCTCTGCACTCTTTCCAGAGTCTCCACAACTTTTCTACATCGCAGTGACCAAAACTTCATCTTGAGCATTAGTCCTGGACACTATACTTTAAGTAAGAAGGCAAAGATGGTGGAGCAGACTTAGAGAAGGGCAACGCTATTGATCAGGGGAGAGAAACTAAATCTTGTAAATATAGCTTGAAGGTAATAATTTGTTTAACTTGGAGAAGGAGTATGATAACAGTCTCAGACTTAGTTATTTGCGGGATCGTATCCTGCCCCATACATCCCTTCGGCCGATTCGCTCACACAGAGAGGGACTTCTCCGGGTGCCGTCCACTAGGCAATGCCAGCGGGCGACGCCCAGGGGAAGAGCCTTCTCTGTGATGGGCCCGACCCTCTGGAACGACCTACCCCCGGCTATTAGAATGACCACGGACCTCCGCGCTTTCCGCCAAAAAGTAAAAACCTATTTGTTCCATCAGGCCGGCTTGGCCTAATTTACGCTTCTCGCCCCAGTCTATTTTCTCAAATTGTCTATTGGGTTTTAATGGGTAGTAATTTTAATGTTCTTAAATTTTTAGTACAGGTTAGTTTAATTCGCTTTTAACTTTGTGTGTATTGTATGTTTTTATATGGTTTTTTAATATTTCTGTACACCACCCCGAGTCCCTTCGGGGAGAGGGGGGCGGTTTATAAATGTAATAAATAATTATTAATTATTATTATTAAACACCCCATAGAATGTTAAACAGAAAAATAACAATAGCAACAGCACTAAGGCTTATATGCCCCTTCACAGATCATTAAGTGGTTTTCCAAAGTTGGCATATTGCCGCCAACAATCTAGACCCTCATTTTACTGACCTTAGAAAAATGGAAGGCCGAGTCAACCTTGAGCCAGTCAGAATTGAACTGCTGGCACTTGGCAGAGTCAGCATGCAATACTTCATTCTAACCACTGTGCCACCACAGCTCTAAGAATGTATGACCTGCTCCAAACAGGATGTAGCAGTGGTGGGTTCTGGATCCTGTTGCAACTGGTACACTGCAATGGGGCCCAGCATCCACCACATGCAGCACAGATGCAACGCATGCAGGAGTACTTACCGCCCGCAATGCTCCAGCTGCTCGGCGGAGCATCGCGCAGGTGCCGTGCGCAAAAGCCCCGATCGGCTCAAATACAGGTAAGGAGGGCAGGGTGGGTCCTCTGGAGCACCATACCAGAACGGTACCTGGTGCTCCCAGCAGGCACCAGTACACCTATACCACGGCGTACTGGTTGTATCCCACCACTGAGATGTAGGTTAACAGAACATCTGATTCCAAATCATAAGGCTGGAAGGGACCTTGGACATCTTCTAGTCCCGTGATGGCAAACCTATGGCATGCTTGTCAGAGGTGGCACACAGCGCCCTCTGTGGGCATGTGAGTCATTGCCCCAGTTTAACTCTGCCACGCATGCATACACATGCATGGGGGGAAGAGTGTATGCGCGGGGCCCATGCATGCATTGCATTTTGAGGGCTCGGGCACGCATGCGTGCATTCACATGTGTGCATGTGCTTTGGGCAGTCAGTCTGGAAAAGGTTATCCATCTCTGTTCTAGTCCAATCCCCTTGCCCAAGGGAATATGAGTGAAAAGCAGAAGGCATATTAAAAGCCCAGTAGGTACCTTGCAACTTATAGTGATCTGAATTTTATTATCTGCCATTCACTTGGCTTTCTTCCCCACACTTATTTATTCATTGGTTTCTATACTGTTAAATTATATGACTTGTGACAGTTCACAGCAGCCAACTATAATTGAATGTATAGTATACATCTACGGTGCATTGTTAATTCATATCGTTAAAGTTTTATTTTTCATTTGATCACAACTCTGCAGTTTCATTATTATAAAATTGTAAAATTCCTCCCTCCCTCCCTCCCTCCCTCCCTCCCTCCCTCCCTCCCTCCCTCCCTCCCTCCCTGATTAATTTCATATCTGTCTACAATCTTATTTCACCTCTATGTAAACACCAGAAAACATAGTACCATATTTTTCGGAGTATAAGATGCACCTTTCCCCCCTAAAAGTAGGTGAAAATGTAGGTGCGTCTTATAGACTGAATACGGGCATTTTTGGCTTCCCAAACCCTCAGCGGGTTGACACAGCATAGCAAATCTGTGCCCAATACTTTATTGCAGTACACACCTTCCCCAACTATAGGTTATGGATCTGGCCACTTCCACCGTTAAAGTTGCCCAACTTGGCAACTTTAAGACTTGTGGACTTCGACTCCCAGAATTCCTGCATGCTTTTGGCACGCGAGGACAAAAAGTTTAGCTATCACTGCACTAATATATAAAAAGAGAGAAAATCCTACTCCCTTCTAGCACTGATGATGTTACCCAGTTGGGTAATGAAACATCTGCAAGAAAACATCCAAGAGGAGAGAATACAAATGACCCCACAGTTCAACCTTGAGCTACACATATTATCTTCTGTTGAAAAGGAGCATGGTTCCAAGCAGAGGCAGTATTCAGCCGGTTCGGACCGGTTCCCCTGATCCGGTAGCGGAAATTGCGGGTGGGCCTGCCCACCTGACCCAACTCTACACTGTCCTATTTAGGCACATGATTTAAGCCGGGTGCATGTGAGGAAGGCCCGTGTGCAAGCAAAACGCATGTGTGGAAGGCTGGGCGCATGCGTGGAAGGGGTGCATGCACCCAGAAAGTGTGCATGTGCATGTGAAGCGAGCAGGCACGTGTGAAGTGCACACACAGGTGAAGCACATGGGGGCACGGGGGTGAACCGGTGGTAACAAAATGTGAAAGCTACCGCTGTTTCCAAGGTAAGAACATAAGAACATAAGAACAGCCTTGCCGGAACAGGCCACAGCCCATCCAGTCCAGCATTCTATCTCACACAGTGGCTCCCCATTTACTTCAGGGTATTCCCAAGCAGATGTCTTTACCTGCTTATGATTCCCTGCAAATGGCATTGAGAGATATCCTGCCTCTCTCTCCAACCCGGAGGGTGTCCTTAGGCATCCATCATGATAGCCATGGATACCCTTGTTCTCCATGAACTCCTCTCATCCTTTCTTAAAGGTGTCGAGGCTGACAGCTGTCACCACTTCTTCTGGCAAGGAGTTCCATAGACCAGTGATCCTCTGGGTGAAAAAGTACTTCCTCTTATTTGTTTGAGGTCTAGCTTCCAAAAGTTTCATGGAGTGCCCCCTAGTTCTAGTGTTGTGCGATAGGGAAAACAGTTTTTCCTTTTCTACTTTGTCCACACCGTGCATGATTTCATAGACTTCAATCAGGTCACCTCTCAGGCGCCGTCGTTCTAGAGTGAAGAGGCCCAGCCGCTGCAGCCTCAGATGGTAAGGAAGGTGTTCCAGCCCCTTAATCATTTTGGTTGCCCTCCTCTGCACCTTTTCCATTTCCATAATATCCTTCTGAAGGTACGGGGACCAGACCATACCTTCAGACTTCTCATACTTCAAAGCTCCTTCCAAACTTTGCCAGACTATGAACAGTGAAGTCTAAAGAGAATATTTTTCTCATTTATTTGAATGAAAAAAAAAAAAGAAACAGCTGAAGCCCCATCTTTTATCTACGCCTCTGACTGAGAAGGATCATGACTTTGGCAAGCGCATGGCAAGATAAGCCAAAAAGGGGAAGGGAAAAAAAGTAATACAAATAGGAGCTATTTGCTAATTTCTGATATCTGAAACCCGACCTTTTCCTTCTGAAGATAGGAAGTCCTGAGCATAATTAGGTCATCGTATCCGTGGTTTAATATTTGTTCAACAGTAATTTGTGTTGAGAGTTTAATTGAATTTTCATATGGATGAAAGTGAGACAATAGGCTCCACTGCAGAGTGTAAAGCAGTGACTCATTCGGACTTATGCTATAGAAGCCCTTTATATATTTATTTATGCAGTTCCCACATTTGTCCGTGGTTTGCGAGCCTGAATTTTTCTCTCTCCCCCTATTGTCTCATTTAATTATAAGCCTTGACACTAGTTAGAGGATTTATGCATTTAATTACGTGACGTCCAAATAATGCATGGCGGTATATTTTCATGCAATAATATGATTTTTCTATTACTTATCTTAATCAAGAGGTTGGTTGTGTTTTCCATAATCAAGAAAAAAGCCTTAAAAATCAACCACGGGAACTAATTAAGGATTCTTCCTTAATGCTTCACTCTGAAGGTTAGTTTGCTGAAAGATTAACTTTTTCTTTTATCTTACTCATAATGGATAGATGGGCGCTGGAGCTTTTGGTCTGAAACACCATCGAGACATATAACAATCAGTTTAGGAACGAGCGAGCAATCTAAAACATTACCAACAATTAAAAATAAATGCCGGCAAAGGAGGAATGGAAGCCACGCAGTAATGGAACAATTACATAGGAATAATTTTCAGAAGCAATTAAGAACTTCGTCTCAATTTTTTTCAGAGTGGGTGAGGTTTAATGGCACATTATAAAACACACGTGGTTTTTTTTAGCTGTTCTCCCTGACTTTTCCAGCTCCATCCTTGAAGGACGTACAGTAGCTTCTGTCTTTTCGCTTTAGCATTTCCCCCTAAAAGGGAGGCAGAAACTCAGACACCCCCAACCATACCTTTGTCAATGGGCCATTAAGGCCTGAGCCAGTCTATTCTACATAACAAAGATCTACCCCTTTCAGCTCCAGAATGATGGGGTTAAGGTATGGCCCTCGGGACTTTTTTTATTTTTCATTTATTTTATTTTGTGAAGCATGAATTAGATAACAGATATAAGTATAAATATGATTATGATTATGAATGTCAACTCCCAAAGTTGTCATGGTGAGAGAAGGGGTAGGAGCGCATTCCACGCATACTTTCGGCTAAAGTAGGATCTCAGATTACTGCAGCAGGCTTGGGAGGGGTGCACCTCATTGGGGAATGTGATTTATGACACAGACGGAGGGGAGGGAAGGAACAGGGGTAAAATTCAGCTATAACTCAAACAAAGCTTAGACCTGACTGCGAAAAGGCCTTGCCTATGGTGCTCCTAATAAACAACTAGTTTTGTATTGAAACTTGGCTCAATACTCATGAATCAATTAGGGCTTTCTCAGGAAACCTGACAATGAATATATGAAATGGATATGAATACAAGGGAATATTAGGACAGGCACGCTTATGCAGGCCCCTTAAAGACCTCTTAGGAATCGGGTGAGGTCGACAGTAGACAGTCTAAGGTTAAAGTTAAGTTTAAGATTAGACATGGTAGGATTAGCCCTCTACGCATCTCACTACATGGCACCTGGAAAGATTATATCAGCCAGCAAGGCTCAACCAAGCCTGGGAGACAGACAACCTACAAAGTTAGCTAAGACCTCCACCCCCTGGGAGTCTGACTACCAATCAGAATACATTTCTTACACAGGAACAGGAAGCTCTAAGGTGGGGCCCACAGAGGGCATAAAACCAGAGCACTCTCCGCATCTCTTCCCTTTCCCCCCAGCATCTCAAGCAAACCATGTGATCCTGTCCATCATTAAAACTATCTTTCCAAGCAGCCTCCATGTTTCCAGTGTCTTTTTCCCCACTTGGAGCTGAACCCAGAAGGACATTTCTCCCAACATTTTCTTGACTGAACAGATCTAGTGTGAATTAGAAAGTGCTGCATATAGTTAATTATTAACCCCTTTAAATTATTTAGCATTTCATTTTCAAGCGATTTTTTTAAAAAAAAATACAACACTTAAATTAAATTAGATATTAAAAAAAAAAAACAGGCTCCCCAGAATAAATTTCGGGCAAAGACAATGGCACTTGTCACTGGAGAACAAAGGATGAGAGAAGGAATTTTATATTTAACGTTCTATTTTTGCATCAAGTTGTGTTTTTTTGGGTGGGAGGGGGAGAAGAAGGTGGATGTATCTTCTCATGTTTTGAAGTGTGAATCTTCAGCACTTCCTGACCAGCTCCTAATCAAGAGGTAAGTAGAGTTTGGGTAAAAAGTTAGGGATTTAGTTTCTATTCTGTCTTTGTCATTCATTCTTCCTCCTCTTTGTCTAAAATAGTTTTCTTACACTATTTTCAACACCCCTAGCCATTTTAAAAAATCAGAAAATCAAAAAATACAATTTTTTTTAATTGGGTTAGATATTCTAAGTGAAGGTAAGACCTCACCCGGAACATTGCATCCAATTTTGGGTGCCACGATATAAAAAAAAAGATGTTGAGACTCTAGAAAGAGTGCAGAGAAGAGCAACCAAGATGATTAGGGGTCCGGAGGCTAAAATATATGAAGAATGGTTACAGGAATTGGGTATGTCTAGTTTAATGAAAAGAGGGACCAAGGGAGACATGATAGCAATCTTCCATTATATAAGGGGTTGCCACAAAGAAGAGGGAATCAGTGTATTCTCCAAAGCACCTGAAGGCAGAACAAGGAGCAATGGATGGCAACTAATCAAAGGGAGGAGCAACCTAGAACTAAGGAGAAATTTCCTGAAAGTTAGAACAATTAATCAGTGGAACAGCTTGCCTCCAGAAGCTGCTTCAACACAGGCAGTTTTTAAGAAGAGATTAGACAAATATTTGTCTGAAATGGTATGAGTTCTCTTGTTTGAGCAGGGGGTTGGACCAGAACCCCTTCAAGATCCAATTCTGTTATTCTGTTACTGACGGTTTCTGTCAAAATGCAAATCAGCTGATAAAAGAAGAAAGATTGAAGAAAATAAAACAGATAAATCAGCAAATGAACAGACAGGAAGATATCGTTGATGAGGAGATTGAGATATGGGCAGATATGTGGGAGGATAAGAATGTCTTGGAAGAAATGTTTGGATTAAATAAGAAAGGTAGAAATGAAGTTAGAGATAAAGAGGAGTGTGGAAAACGTTAAAAAAAACCCGAGAAGAATAGAAGCACTAATGAGGGCAAGAGATGACGGTTAGAAATAATTGCTTTCTAAATATTAAGGTAGCTTGATTGCAAGGTGGAGAAGCAGAAATAAATTAGATAGGGGAAATGTGTTTTTCTATAGAATAAAAGAATAATAGAAAGATTAAAGGCTTATAGATGTTAGCCTTTTAAGGTATGTTTAAATAATATAAAGATAATTATTTAAATTTGATGAATGTGAAAAAGAACACTAATATTGTGGTCTATTGGATCAGTATGAATGATGCTCAGATCTAACACTGTTCACATGTAATATGGCTGTACACTTAAAAAAATAATATATATATACAAAGCAGAGGTGGGTTGCAGGCGGTACGCCCTGGTACAGGTGTAATGGTGCCAGCCGGGAGCACTGGGTACTGTTCTGGGTGCTCCGGAGAGCCCATCTGCCCGCCCACCCTCCTTACCTGTATTTGAGCTCTTTGGCACTTCCATGCAAGCACATAGAGCAGGGGTCTCCAACCTTGGCAACTTTAAGCCTGGAGGATTTCAATTCCCAGAATTCCCCAGCCAGCTTTGCTGACATAGAGTGTACAGCGCCTGCGCAATGCTCCATCGAGCAGCTGGAGTGTTGCGGAGGCATCACAGAGCATCGCAGGAGGTAAGGATGTGTGCGCGCCAGTGGTGGGTTTAAATTTTTTTAGAACCTACTCTGTAGGTGTGGCCTATTTTGTGGGCGTGGCTTGGTAGTCGTGTGACAGGGTGGGAGTGGTCACCTTTTAAAATGTGGTGAAACTCATTTAACGACGCTCTTGCTTAGCAACCAAAATGTTGGGCTCAATTGTGATGATAAATTCTTTTTCTTTCTTTCTTTCTTTCTTTCTTTCTTTCTTTCTTTCTTTCTTTCTTTCTTTCTTTCTTTCTTTCTTTCTTTCTTTCTTTCTTTCCTTCCTTCCTTCCTTCCTTCCTTCCTTCCTTCCTTCCTTCCTTCCTTCTTTCTTTCTTTCTTTCTTTCTTTCTCTCTCTCTTTCTTCCTTCCTTCCTTCCTTTCCTTTCCTTTCCTTCCCGTTGGGTCACTGGCAGCGGCGGGCCAGATTTACTTCCAGGTACGCCGGTGGAACCCCCTCTCACCGGTTCTCTAAATTTCACCAACCGGCTCTCGCGAGTAGGTGCGAGCCTGCAGAAACCCACCACTGGTGCGTGCGCTGTGAGTGTGTGTGCACGTGTCGTGCGGGTTTATGTGGTGGATGCCGGGCCCCATTACATTGTACCAGTTGCACCGGGATCAGGAAACCACCACTGAGACAAAGGTTTCTGTCAAAATGATGAAACTACCTGTTGGAAGAAATGTCCTTGTGGGCTCTGTTCCAAGTGGGGAAAAAGACACTGGAAACATGGAGGCTGCCTGGAAAGATGGTTTTAATGGTGGACAGGATCACATGGCTTAAGGTCCTGGGGAAAAGGAGGATCACATGCCTCAAAGATGTTGAAGAGGAAAAAAATGGCTGGCTTACTGAGAGTCCCTGGGTTTTGTGCCCCACCCCAGGGCCTCCTGCTCCTGTGCAAGAAATGCACTTTGATTGGATGTCAGACTCCCACGGGGTCATGCAGGGGCAACTCTGTAGGCTGTGCTTTGATTCCAAGTTTGGTTGAGCCTTGCTGGGTGGTGATGTAATGAAAGGGCTTTGGGATTCCTATTATGGCTCTGCCTGTAGATCTTTGTTATACAGAATAGACTGGCTCAGGCCTTAATGGCCCATTAGCAAAGGTGGGGGCTGTAAAGAGTGAGTCTGTTTCCTGCCTAAAAACATGCTTCTCTGGCCCAGGCCTTAATGGTCCATTGACAAAGGTGGGGCGGGATGAGTTTCTTCCTCCCTTTCAGGGGGAAATATTCTGCCCTTTTAATATTTCCCAAAATAATTCATTTTCTAGGAGAGAGGTGGATGCCAACTTCCTACTCTCCATTGCGATAGCATGTTGTCTCTTTCATCTGTGGCTCGTGCATATGCAAATCCATGGACAGAAAAGTTGAAGCTTGCATCACAATTGTGCGACCCTGATTTGGTCATTTGTTTTCCCCACATCTGCTCTGCTCCCCCCTCCCCACCATTAAGTTTTGTCAAGTAGATTAGGGGCTGTGTAGCATTTAGTCTTCAAATTGCGCAGGAGGTCCTTTCCCCCAGCTGTGATTCCAGGAAAATGCAGAACAGTTTTTTTTCAGATGATTGTGGACAAGCGCTACGCTGGTGCTCCAAAGCAATGTTTGAAGACCAAAGTCACAAACCCAGCACAGCCCTACTGCAAATAGCCTGCGGGCTTGTTTATACAACTGCTGTGCCAGCACTTTCAGATGCCAGTGTAATTGGTCTGCAGACAGCAAGGAAACAGATTGAGCGGTAGAATTGGTTGTTGTTCCTTGAATGTGAAAAGACAAAAGCAGCCAGCAGAATGGATCTTAAAGAAGGTGAACTTCTCGGGAAACAAAAGCTACATATTAGGCTGATGCAACCCTCAATCCAAAATGGGAAGGGAGAACATGTGCAGCTGAACATCTGTAGATTTTCCTGGAACAGTCACTGTGTGGGAATTTGTTTGCATTTCTGGAGAGAGATTGGTGGAGATATGCCCCATACATCCCTCAGACCGATACGCTCCCACAGAGAGGGCCTCCTCAGGGTGCCGTCGGCTGGACAATGCCGACTGGCGACACCCAGGGGAAGAGCCTTCTCTGTGGCGGGGCCAGCCCTCTGGAACGACTTACCCCCTGAACTCCGCACCATCTCCGACCTCCGCCTCTTCCGCAAGTGTCTGAAGACACATCTGTTCCATCTAGCCGGCCTAGCGTAACCTCCATTACTGACTACTAGACAGTTTTAAATTGGGATTTTTAATTCGGTTTTTAGCGCAGGTTTTATTAGAATAAGTTTTTTTAAATTTTATATGTTTTGCATGTATTTTAACATTCCTGTGCGCTGCCCTGGGTCCGTTTGGAGAAGGGCGGGGTATAAATTTAATAAAATAAAAATAAAATAAAAAAATAGTTTCCTCATATCAAAAAGGTTCGTCATCATTGCCCTACCGTATTTCCCCGAAAACAAGACAGGGTCTTGTTTTCTTTTGACCCTTGAAATAAGTGCTTGGTCTTATTTTTGGGGTGGTCTTATTATTTTTGAGGTGCAGGAGTGCGGTCACCTCATGGCTGCTGCTGTGCTGTGCTGCAATATTTTCAAAGAGGGCTTATTTTCAGGGAAGGGCTTATTTTAGCGCATGGGCTCAAAAGCCTGATTGGGCTTATTATCCGGGGAGGTCTTATTTTCAGGGAAACAGGGTATACCAGTGATGGGTTCTGGATCCCGTTGCAACCGGTACGCTGTGACAAGGCCAGGTGTCCACCTCAGCCATGCCACCGCCCTACGATGCCCCAGCTGCTCAGCAGAGGTCTTGCAGGCGCCGTACGCTGTGCGCATGTGCACAATTGGCCAGTTTCCCTCAAAAAGGGGTAAGGAACGTGGGCAGGCAGGTTGGCGGGCTCAACGAGCCACTGTTCCGATACGGTGGCTGCTGCTCCCAGCCGCCACCAGTATGCCTGTACTGGGCCGTACTTCCTGGAACCTACCACTGCCCTGTACCATTTCAGACAAATGGCTGTCCAATCTCTTCTTAAAATCCTCCACGGTTGGAGCACCCACAACTTCTGGAGGCTTCTCACTGTCAGGAAATGTCTCCTAAGTTCTAGGTTGCTTCTCTCCTTGATTATTAGTTTCCATCTTTTCCTGCCTCCTGATGCTTTAGAGCAGGGGTCTCCAACCTTTGCAACTTTAAGTCTGAAGGACTTCAGCTCCCAGAATCTGGAGCTCCCAGATTCAGCTCCCAGATTCAGAAGTCTGAAGGACTTCAGCTCCCTGAAGGACTTCAGCTTTGCTGGCTGGAGAATTCTGGGAGCTGAAGTCCTTCAGACTTAAAGTTGCAAAGGTTGGAGACCCCTACTTTAGAGAATAAGTTAATCCCCTCTTTTCTATGACAGCCCCTCAATTATTAGAAGATTGCTATCATATCACCCCAGGCTTTCTTTTCCCTAGACTAGACACACTCAATTCATGCAACTGTTGTTTATGTGTTTTAGCCTCCCGTCTCCATATCCTCTTTGTTGCTCTTCTCTGCACTCTTTCTAGCGTCTCCACATCTTTTTTACACCGTGGCAACCCAAACGCCGTATTCCAAGTGTGGCCTTACCAAAGCATTATAAAGTGGTATTAACACTTCATGTGATCTTGATTTTATCCCCCTCTTAATGCATCCGTGGATTGTGCTGGCTTTCTGGCAGCTGCCGCATTAAAAAGCCTACAGTATGTAGTCCTAAGCTGCATTAACAGAGGGATAGAATTAATTTCATTATTTTTCTAAACAACTCAAAGGAGCAAACATATGGAAGTGAGCATGAATTCATCCCAATCATCCCCATATTGCCCTTTCATTATATTTTTCCAGATTGGGAAATAATCAGAAGACAAGCATCCGAATCTGGATCAGAAGGACCGCCCTGGGTCCTTTTTTAGGAGAAGGGCGGGGTATAAATTTAATAAAATAAAATAAAATAAGAAATCAAGCATCAGATTTTCTTCCCTGACTCTCTCTTGAAAGAATTTCCGTTTTCTTTCTCTTGAAAGAATTTCCAACCAACGTAAAGCTTCCTGGAACAACATTAAATCTTTCTTTTTCTTCCTCTTTTCCTTTTCTCATAATGAGGACAAGGAAGAATAATTAAGCTAGCTTCCATCATTAAGGAAAGTTACCATTTATCTTCTGGGTTTTTTTTTCATTCAAATGATTTTTTTCAAAACAATATTGTTGCTCCAATGCATGATTTGCCTTTGTCTGATTCTTATCAAGCCCGTCTTGCTGTAAGTAACATTAAAATTTAATTCGGCATCTTTGTTGTCTCTGTATCATTTTCATGTGTTAATAAAAATATTAATGCATGCTATTGATGATCTCTCCTGCTGTTTTCCTTATTACTCCAGACATATCCCTGTACTTCATAACCCCGGTGTATAATATCTATTTGAGCCTTAACATTTTAATCAGCCCTGTGATAGGGTTGGTATGGCTCCGGTGGCTTCACTATTATTTTGTGAAGGATCAGAATTTTATTTCTTTAAGTTGAGATTCCTTAGCTCTCTAGACCAGCAAAGTTTAATTTATCTACTGTAGGTGCTAATTTCCTCCTGAACTATATTTATATTTTAAATGATTTTGGCACCCGTATTGAGGCTGCTGCTTTGAGAAAGAATGAGAATCATATTGCAGTTTTCCTTAGAGATGAAATATGTTGACATTTAAATGTTTATGGATGTATCCTTCCATGATGTACGCAGCGTGTTGATTTATAGGGTGTCTCGGGAGATTAAAGAATAACATGCTGCATCTTGTTTTTATTTTGAATTATGAAATTGTATTGCACAGGGTTATTTTACTAAGTAGGATAGCGTATTTACTAAGTAGGATAGCGTATACCTTGCTCGATAGTAGCAACTGTGAGAGGGATCTCGGAATCCTAGTGGACAACCATCTAAATATGAGCCAGCAGTGTGCAGCAGCTGCCAAAAAAGCCAACACAGTTCTAGGCTGCATCAACAGAGGGATAGAATCTAGATCGCGTGAAGTGTTAATGCCACTGTATAGTGCCTTGGTAAGGCCACACTTGGAATACTGCATACAGTTTTGGTCGCCACGATGTAGAAAAGACGTGGAGACTCTGGAAAGAGTGCAGAGAAGGGCAACCAAGATGATTAGAGGACTGGAGACTAAGACATATGAAGAACGGCTGCAGGAGCTGGGTATGTCTAGTTTGATGAAGAGAAGGACCAGGGGAGACATGATAGCAGTGTTCCGATATCTCAGAGGGTGCCACAAAGAAGAGGGAGTCAAACTTTTCTCCAAGGCACCTGGGGGCAGGACAAGAAGCAATGGGTGGAAACTAACCAAGGAGAGAAGCAACTTAGAACTAAGGAGAAATTTCCTAACAGTAAGAACAATTAACCTCTGGAACAGCTTGCCTCCAGAAGTTGTGAATGCCCCAACCCTGGAAGTCTTTAAAAAGATGTTAGATAGCCATTTGTCTGAAATGGTATAAGGTTCCTGCCCATGCAGGGGGTTGGACTAGAAGACCTACAAGGTCCCTTCCAACTCTGCTATTGTATTGTATTGTATTGATTTTTTTATGCTGTCGCAAGACACAGATTTGATAGATCTGGAGGCACAGTGGTGGGTTCCTACCGGTTCGGACTGGTTCGGCTGAACCGGTAGTGGTATGACGGCATGGGTCGCTGGAACTGGTAGCAACCCAGGCCTGCCACACCCCAGAACTAGTTCCCCAGTCTCTTCTGCTGTTATCGGCACGTTTCTGCGCATGTGCAGAAGTTTTCAGCCAACTGCGCCTTGCGCAGCAACATGTGGGCGGTGCATGCGCAAAACGCCCTCTCAGCTAACCAGTAGTAAAATGGTTAGGAACCCACCACTGTCTGGTGGCATAAAAATCTGGTAAGTGTGTAAATCTGTCTTCCTTCCTTCCTTCCTTCCTTCCTTCCTTCCTTCCTTCCTTCCTTCCTTCCTTCCTTCCTCATATTTTTTCCCAATTCCCTAATTCCCATTATAGATTTGATAATTTCTTAGTTCACATTTTGATACAAATTGATCTCAATTTGTATTAGCTTTCTTATACTAACCAACATGGCCAGGGGGGCTTTTTTCCAGGTCCGCCTGGTCCGCCAGTTACGTCTCTTGCTAGACAGTCACTCATGCACTCGTGTCATCTCGTCTGGACTATGGAAACGCTCTCTACATGGGGCTTCCCCTGAGGTGCACCCGAAGACTACAGCTAGTGCAGAATGCGGCCGTGCGGGGGATCTTGGGAGCCTCACGGCATTCCCATATAACACCTCTCCTGCGCGAGCTGCACTGGCTGCCTGTGGTTTTTCGGGTGTGCTTCAAGGTGTTGATTATCATCTTTAAAGCGCTCCATGGCACGGGTCCTAGCCATTTGCGAGACCGCCTCCTACCCCACACATCCCTTCGACCGATCCGCTCCCACAGAGAGGGTCTTCTCCGGCCAGGCAATGCCGGCTCGCGACGCCCAGGGGAAGAGCCTTCTCTGTGGCAGGCCCTGCCTTCTGGAACGAGCTACCCCCTGATCTTAGAAACATTACGGACCTGCGCCTCTTCCGCCAACACCTAAAGACTCACTTTTTTCACCTAGCTGGCCTGGCTTAACTTCCGAGACTATATTAGCGACTGATTTTAAATTAAATTAAGTTTGAATAAGGGGTTTTAAATTGATTTTTAGCACAGGTATTATCTAATTTAATAGGATTTTATTGATTTTATGATGTATTTATTCTTAGTATGGTTTTATTTGTGTTTTAGTTTCCTGTGCAACGCCCCGAGTCCCTTCTGGGAGAGTGGCACGGTATATAAATCCAATTAAATAAATAAATAAATAAATAAATAAATAAATAAATAAATAAATAAATAAATAAATAAATAAATAAATAAATAAATAAATATAAACTAGGATGCAATTAGTCTGAATTGTTCTGTTTTCTGATTTAAAATGAATACTGAAAAGAATACCCTTTGGGAAAAAAAGAGGAATATATGTATATATAAAAGTCCATACTTTTATATATACATATATATATATATATATATATATATACATATAAGTCCATGGGAGGGAGATTACTTAGACAAGATTAGGGCTCCCAATCTTACATCAACACAGCTGGTTCTGTGTTCCCTGATGACTTTGCCACTAAATACTAATTTTGAAAAGGAAAATTATTAAATACACGAGGAACATCCGTGCTAATTGTATCTAATAAATTCATGTTAACGGTATTCAGTTTCTTTCTTTAATTTGAATTATATCCATTAGGACTGTGCAGGCTTCAAAAATGATTCTAAAGCAGTGTTTTATATATTACAGAGCTGCAAAGTCTCTCCAATATTCATTAAAAATAGTCCAATTGGTTTTCAAGGATTCACAGCCCTCCAATGTATTTTTAAATTAAATTGAAGCCAATTAAATTATTGCCCTTGTTTATTTTAATGCAGCAATTCCCACCATCAGCTTAACGGAGTCAACGGACAGATCCGCCAAAAAGGAATTGACAGATTCATTGCATTAACAATAACAAGGGTAGACTTATTTCAAAAATTGTCTGAGTCTTATATAATAGAACTGGATTCAGTCCCTCTATTATCTACCGTGCGTCCCCAGAGCCTGTGCAGTAAATACAGGTAGTCCTCAATTTATAACCAACATTTATGCGGCTAAGCGAGACATTTGTTAGGTGAGTTTCCCCCCCATTTTATGATCTTTCTTGACACAGTTGTTAAGTGAAAAATACGGTGCATTATCTTGTTTGTATGTACACTTGTTGTTTGTATAAACAAGTTGTTTGTATGTACTCTGATTATATTATCTTGTTGATTGCATGTACACAAAGAGCTTCTGCACCAGAAAGAAATTCTTTGTGTCCAATCACTCTTGGCTAATAAAGTATTCTGTTTTGTTCTGTTTTGTTCCGTTCCGTTCCGTACCGTCCCATTCTATTCTATTTATTTATTTATTTATTTATTTATTTATTTATTTATTTATTTATTTATTTATTTATTTATTTATTTATTTATTTATTTATTTATTTATTTATTTATTTATTTATTATTAGATTTATATCCCGCCCTTCTCCAAAAGGACCCAGGACGGCGCACAGGAATTTAAAATACATACAAAATTGTAATACAAAATTTAAAAACCTATTAAATGCCTGTCCTGCGCTAAAAACCAATTAAAATCCCCGAAATAAAAACTATCTAAACTAGTCCCAGCGGAGGTTATGTTAGGCCGGCTTGATGAAAGAGGTGTGTTTTTAAACACTGGTGCAAGAGGTGGAGGTCGGTGATGGTATGAAGTTCTGGGGGTAGGTCGTTCCACAGGGCAGGGCCCACCACAGAGAAGGCCCTTCCCCTGGGTGTCGCCTGTCGGCATTGTCCGGCCGACGGCACCCTGAGAAGGCCCTCTCTGTGGGAGCGTATCGGTCTAAGGGATGTATGGGGCAGGAGACGGTCTCGCATATAACTAGGTCCCGAGCCATGGAGCGCTTTGAAGATGGTCGTCAAAACCTTGAAGCGCACCCGAAAGACTACAGGAAGCCAGTGCAGCTCGTGCAGGATCAGTGTTATATGGGAGTGCCTCGAAGCTCCCGTAATCACCCGCGCGGCTGCATTCTGAACTAACTGTAGCTTTCGAGTGCACCTCAAGGGAAGCCCCATGTAGAGAGCATTGCAGTAGTCGAGTCGGGATGTCACAAGTGCTTGAGTGACTGTGCGAAGGGCAGCTCGGTCCAGTAAGGGGCGCAATTGGCGCATCAGGCGTACCTGATGAAACGCCCCCCTGGCCACGGCCGCCACATAGTCCTCCATGGACAGCCGGGAATCCAGGAGGACACCCAAATTGCGCGTCCTCTCCACGGGGGCCAGTGTTTCGCCCCCAATGGCCAGAGTTGGAGTAATCTGGCTGAACCGGGGTGCCGGAAACCACATTCCACTCCACTCCATTCTATCCCATCCCATTCCTCCCAAAATCACTGTTCCAGTGAAATAGGTGGCATAGAAATTTAACAAACAAACAAGTTTATTTAGCAAACTCAACCCCTTCAATGTCTATGAAGATTCTTAGTCATCCAGGTCATGGTTGTCCCAAAGGAGCTTTTTCAAGACTCTCATCCAAGAAGCTTCACAGAAAAACCAGAAAGTCCAGTTGCCTCTTGAAAAAGCACCTTTGGGATGGTCAATCCCTTCAACCAAGTTGTGACGACACCATACTCCTTCAATCACTTGTGTTGTTTCATCTCCTCAGTCCTCCAAGAAAAGGATTTGAAGAAAAAGAACATCTTGAATTCATATTCCTGGACATAATTTTGAATTCTGCTTCTAGAATCTTGATGGCTGCTTAAGTGCTTTTTTGTTGTCTCCTGAGAAGTCTTTAAATGAAGACAGGATGCAAATATCACAAAAGCCAGACAAACAACCCACCTACGTACCTATAAATAAAACCCTTAGCCTAAATATATTTGACTAGAATAAGTCCATTTTGTTCCTCTCGTTTTCCCTGCCTTTATGTCCTATCACTAATTTCTTGGGCTGATCTTGTGTTGAACTCATATGTCCTGTTGCTTGTGTTGATCTAAGAGTTGGTTCCCTGGGTGATAAAGACTCGTGTGATGGTTATGTGACAGCCATCTGAAAGCTCCCCCATTTTATCAGTCAAAAGTCCCTCAGAAAAACCATAGGAAGGCTGTTAGAAAATCAGCTATCTGTGGGATCGCATCCTGCCCCATACATCCCTTCGACCGATTCGCTCCCACAGAGAGGGACTTCTCCGGGTGCTGTCCACTAGGCTATGCCAGCGGGTGACGCCCAGGGGAAGTGCCTTCTCTGTGGCGGGCCCTGCCCTCTGGAATGACCTTCCCCCCGAAATTAGAACAACTACGGACCTCCGCTCCTTCCGTCAAAAACTAAAAACTCACTTCTTCTGTCTGGCCGGCTTGGCTTAATCGACCCATTTATCTCTAGCCGAATACTCAAATTGTTTTATTAGGGATTTTTAGGGGTATTAGTTTTTAGATAGTTGGGGATTTTAACGCAGGATCTAGGTTTAATTCATTTTAAATTTGTATTATAATGTCTGTTGGTTTTTATATATGTGTATTTTTAATTCCCTGTGCACCGCCTCGAGTCCCTTCAGGGAGAGAGAGTAGTTTACAAATTAAATTATTATTATTATTATAGTCTCCATCATAATAGTCCTAGGTAGGGGTGGGCTTCAAAAATTTTAGCAAGGGATTCTCCACCCAGTTGCTGGGTGGGTGTGGCCATGGTGGGTGGCCTAGTTGACCTCTTGCACCATGGTGGGGGAAGGGGCTGGTGGCGTTTTTTCCCTTCCCAGGCTCTGGAGGCTTTCCTTGAGCCTCTGGGAAGGCAAAAACGGCCTCCCCAGGCTCCGGAGGCCCTCTGGAGGTGGGAAACAGGCCTGCTTCCAGCCTTCCCAAACTTCCAGTAGGCCCATTTTTCATCCTCTCTAAACCCCTGCATACACTCTGCACTTACCTGCATCCAAAACGGGCTGTGTTTTCAAGGTGTTGGTTACTATCTTTAAAGTGCTCCATGGCTTAGGACCTGGGTACTTAGGAGATCGCCTTCTGCCACCGAGAGCCTCCCACTGGCCAGTACGCTCCCATAGAGAGGGTCTCCTCATGGTGCCGTCGGCTAGACAATGTCGACTGGCGACACCCAGGGGGAGAGCCTTCTCCGTGGGAGCCCCTGTCCTCTGGAACGAATTGCCCCCGGAATTAAGAACTATCCCTGACTTACGCACCTTCCGCCGTGGTCTCAAAACCTTTTTTTTCCAACAAGCCGGGCTGGCATAAAACATGGTTTTTTAAATTCATATTTTTATTAATTTTAATCTGGGTTAGTTTGGTTTTTTTTTCCACGTTTCAGCCAGGTTGAATATGTTTTTAAAAGCTTTTTAACTTTTGTATATTTGTTTTTATTCTGGCTGTACACCGCCCTGAATCCTTCGGGAGAAGGGCGGTATAAAAAACCAATAAACTAAACTAAACTGTGTGGGGACTCCTGGGAAGGGCAGGATGGAGCGGGCAGGGCCAGCCAGTAGTGGGATTTGGGGGAGGAGTTCTCCAAACTGCGCAGAATCTTAGCTAAAATTTCTCCTGAATCCCTGCAAACCCCCAGCAGCCCCAGCCGTGGTCCTAGGGATCTGTTAGTTCTAAAACTGATATTATTTAGTGGCTAGAATTGTTATAACCTCACACTTCTTTCTAAGCTTTCTGATTTTGGGATGAATTTTAGGGAGGACGGTGTAGAGGAGCATATCATTTGTTTGTTTATTTAATTATTTGCTGTATTTCTAGACTGCGGCATACATATCAGACCCCCAGGCTGCTCAATATGCATTAAAATCAACCGAAACACAAACAACACAGTGAAAATCAAAATTCACAACACCATAAAGCCTTAATTGGCTGCCTGTCCTCTAGTGATTATCTTAACAACTAAAACCACTTTGGAGCAGCTTGTTCTAAACTTAAAGGTTAGGAGAGAGCATTAGGCAGACCTCTAAGGGGAGAAGCTGTTCCAGGGGAATAGGGCCATAACTGTTTTCCGACATCCAAAATATAAGCCTCAAAAATCTCTATTCAGGACATGCAGACCAGACCGAAGAGATGTTCCTGGGGGAACCTGAGTGCCAAGCCATGTGTGACCTTATAGTTTGGACACATCACTTTGAATTGTACTCAGAAGCCTATTAGTAACCAACATAGAATTTGCAACACCCATGTGACATGCGTGTAACAGCCATTATCGGCCAAAACACCAGCTGCTTTATTTTACACCAACTGCAGCTTGTGGATAGCCTTCAAAGGAAGCCCTATTTAATTAATTGATTGATCTATAGAGCTGTCCAATCAGATACAACTCAGCGGAGTCAACTAATAAAGAAAAAAAAATTACAATTCATGGGTACAATAAGAACAGAATAACAATCATGTTTTGCTGCTGTTATCACTACTCTGAAATCTTTAATAAAGGTTCTGTTTAGTCAGTGTTGCTGTATGTAGAGTAGATTATAGGAACCTACCTTTGATGGGACTGCTGATGAGATTCAAATATATACCGTATTTTTCAGAGTATAAGACGCATCTTCCCCACCCCCCAAAAGAGGGTGGAAATTCGGGTGCGCTTCAAGGTTTTGACGACCATCTTTAAAGCGCTCCATGGCTCGGGACCTAGTTATATGCGAGACCGTCTCCTGCCCCATACATCCCTTCGACCGATCCGCTCCCACAGAGAGGGCCTTCTCAGGGTGCCGTCGGCCGGGCAATGCCGACTGGCGACACCCAGGGGAAGGGCCTTCTCTGTGGCGGGCCCTGCCCTGTGGAACAACCTGAACTTCGCACCATCTCGGACCTCCGCCTCTTCCGCCAGTGTCTAAAGACACACTTTTTTCACCAAGCCGGCCTAGCGTAACCTCCGCTGTGACTATTTTAGACAGTTTTAATTTTGGGGATTTTAATTGGATTTTAGCGCAGGATGGGTATTTAATATGTTTTAAATTTTGTATTTTGATTTTGTACATGTTTTTATATTCCTGTGCGCCGCCCTGGGTCCTCTTCGGAGAAGGGTGGGGTATAAATCTAATTAAAATTAAAAAAAAGGAACCTAATGTAGCCCCACCCACCCACCGGCCCCCACCCTTTGGCCTCTGCCTCCCACCAATTTACCTCCTTGCAGCAAAAGGAGAAAATGGGGCTTGTGGAGGGGGAAATATGCTATAGCAATCCCTGCAGCCAGAAACAGCTGATTATCGAGAGCCCCTAAACTGAAATTGAACATGAAACTTGCTGTTTGGTGCAAGGAGGCAAACTGCTGGGAGGCAGAGGCAGGTTTTTTTCTCTTGTTTTCTTCCCCAAAAGCTAGGTGCGTCTTATATTTTGGAGCATCTTATAGTCCAAAAAATACGGTATCTCTGTCCCTGTAAACTAAGTAATATTTTCTTGCATTGCCTGAAAGCTCTGGAGGAAATACAAGAGGCTGTATCTGAACTCTAGTAATGTTCCTCCCCAACCTCCTCATTGTTTGAGTCTGCCACCAGCTCTGCTGATGGGCCACAACAATGTTCCTAAACGTTTGCTTTTATCAATGTTCAACCTGTTTTGAGACATTCTGTTCAGAAACCAGAAGTATACCGAATCACCCTGCGAAAAGGACATGCAGGGATTTTGTTTCACTATCTGGAAATGTTTACACTCAGCTATCAACAGTATTTAGCTGTAATGCCTAATTGTGGATGTCTGAAGTCAGCTTCTCCATTCAGAACATCTTATGTAAAAAAAAAAAAAAAGAGAGGAAGAAATGTTTTCCTTAGAAAACCAGTTTCCTCCAATCAAATAAAATCAAATACCATTTATGAATGCAACTCTCCACCACCCTCCTGAAGACACGAAGTGTACTTTTTGCCTTGCACTTTCTAAGAGAAATTCACAAAGAGCTTTTATGTCACAAGGGGCTACTGATAATTGCCTCGACATCAAAAGAATGTTAGAAGTTGAAGCATTGCATGTGTACCTGGGAGCATTGCTCAGAGAACAATCAAGCCTGAACAAGGGTTGTTGAAGCAGGTTTCATGACTACAATAGAAAGGAAATATATTTAGAGATCCACGGATTTATACCTATTATTATTGTAGGTATTTATATACATTGCAGAGATTAGCAAAACCTAACACCTAGCTAGTTATATCCACCAGGAGGCAGGTGTTTTTTGGGGGAAAATTGTGCAAAAGAAAGAGACCTCAGATTAGCAATTGCTTAGATAATAAACAATAATAAAAGATAATAAACAAGGCGATCCAACTGGTCAGTCCTAGAGGAGATCCACCCTGACTGCTCTTTAGAAGGCCAGATCCTGAAGAGGAAACTCAAAGGCTTTGACCACCTAATGAGAAGGAAGGACTCCCTGGAGAAGAGCCTCATGCTGGGAACGATGGAGGGCAAAAGAAGAAGAAGGGGACGATGGAGAATGAGGTGGCTGGATGGAGTCACCGAAGCAGTAGATTTGAGCTTAAAGGAACTCTGGAGGATGGTAGAGGATAGGAAGGCCTGGAGGAACATTGTCCATTGGGTTGCAATAGGTCAGACATGACTTCACTAACAACTAACAACAACAATAACAGATAAAGAGCAGGCAGAGTGATAGACAAGTAGACAGATACACATAACACTCCTTATTTTCCACTGCTCCCTTGTGGCTAATAGGTCATGAGATTTTAAAGAATAACAGAGTTGGAAGGGACCTTGGAGGTCTTCTAGTCCAACCCTCTGCTCAGGCAGGAAACCCAATACCATTTCAGACACATGGCTGTCCAATCTCTTCTTAACACTCCCCCCCCCCCCCCCCCAAAAATGTTGGAACATTCACAACTGCTGCAGGCAAGTCATTCCATTGATGAATTGTTCTGTCCGGAAATTTCTCCTTACCCCAATCCCACATCCCAGTCAACATCTGGTTTGGTTTTATATGACTTATATGCCACCCAAAGGACTCCCAAAGGACTCATCTAAAAAGCCACTTACAACAAACACTATTTGGGCAGTTGGTGCCGAAAAGGTTCACCCTCGCTGTCCTAGTCCTTCTCTTCATTCAACTAGGCATACCCCATTCCTGCAACCGTTCTTCATAGGTTTTAGTTTTCAATCCTCTAATCATCTTTGTTGCTCTTCTCTGCACTCTTTCTAGAGACTCCAGATCTTTTTTTTTTTAATATTGTGGGGATCAAAACTGAATCCACTACTCCAAGTGTGGTCTTACCAAGTCATTATAAAATAGTACTTACACTTCACATGATTTTGAAGAATCGAGGCCATTGGATTTGGACTTCTACAAAGAATAAACTGGTCCTTCCAGCTGCAGGAAAATGGTCTGTAAATTTGGATGCTTGGCAACTGATTCATATTTATGACCGTTGGACGTGTCCCATGTCCCGGGATCACGTGATCCCCTTTTGCGTCCTTCTGACAAGCAAAGTCAACAGGGAAAACCACTTAACAACTGTGTTACTAACTTAACAACTGCAATAATTCACTTAACAACTGTGGCCAAAAGGTCGTAAAATGGGGCAAAGCTCTCTGAACAAATGTCTCACTTAGCAACAAATTTTGGGGTCAGTCATTATTTATTATTTATTATTTATTTAATTTAATTTGTAAAACCGCTCCCTCTCCCCACAGGGACTCGGGGCGGTGCACAGGGAAAAATAAAACAATAAATATACAGCATTACATAAAAACGAATTAAATCAATTCCTGTGCTAAAATCCCAATTATAACTAAAATACCCAATAATAAATAAAACCCTATAGTAGAGAGACTACCCTAGGCCGGCCAGGCGGAAAAGATGTGTCTTTAGTTTCAGGCGGAAGGAGCGGAGGTCCGTAGTTGTTCTAATGTCGGGGGGAAGGTCGTTCCAGAGGGCTGGGCCCGCCACAGAGAGCGCCCTTCCCCTGGGCGTCGCCCGCTGACAAAGTCTAGTGGACGGCACCCGGAGAAGCCCCTCTCTGTGGGAGCGAATCGGCCGTGAGGATGTATGAGGCACGATCCGATCCCGCAGATAGCTAGGTCCCGAGTTATGGTCATAGGTAAAGGAATCTCTGTATTGGCGGTCCATTTTAGACATCAATTTTCCTGAAATTGTTTTCTTGTACTTTTAAGGTATAGGTAAAGGTTCCTCTCACACATATGTGCTAGTCGTTCCCGACTCTAGGGGGCGGTGCTCATCTCCGTTTCAAAGCCAAAGAGCCAGCACTGTCCAAAGACGTCTTTGTGGTCATGTGGCCCGCATGACTAAATGCCGAAGACGCACGGAACACTGTTACCTTCCCACCAAAGGTGGTTACTATTTTTTCTACTTGCATTTTTACATGCTTTCGAACTGCTAGGTTGGCAGAAGCTGGGACAAGGAACGGGAGCTCACTCCATTACGCGGTGCTAGGGATTTGAACCGCTGAACTGCCGACCTTTCTGATCAACAAGTTCAGTGTCTTAGCCACTGAGCCACCGTGTCCCTTCTCTTGTACTTTTAGGAAGGCTTAAAGGTTTATAGAAACACATGTAGTGGACAGTATAAGTTAACTTCTTCCTTGCTATTATATTATTTTTATGAACCTCTGCCTTCTTTTTTTATGTTCTTACATTGATGAACCCAGGCTTCAAAGTTAAAAAAAATTAAAATGTGACCTGCATGAATTTTTCCATTATCCCCATTGTGTACATGCTGTAATTATAGAGTATTTTTTTTAAAAAAATAAAAAAAGTTCCAGGCAACTTGCTGATGAGAAATACTTCAGAAATGCTGACTATAAATTGGAACAGATAAGCCCATGATATTACTACTCTGATGGCTTTAATTGTGTTTTAATTATGCTTTAATATGATGGTTTTCATTAACATTCTAAACTGCCTTGAGTGTTCTAGCTGGAAAACCAGATTAGAAATTTGAAAGACAAGTCAAGATTTTTAATTGCTGGTATAAACAACTACCATCGCTTTCAGACAGTTCACATGCTGTAAAAAAAATGAATACATATGTCTATGCAGGAAATTTCATTGAGATAAATGACTTGGATGATAAATAAATGACTTAGATGAGGGAATAGAAGGGGAACTCAATCAAATTTGCAGATGAAATTTGCAGACGGATCTCGACAGACTTAAACCCTGGGCCCTATCTAACAAAATGAAATTCAGTGTAGAGAAAAGTAAAGTTTTAGGCAAGAAAAACCAAATGTACAGGTACAGATGTGTATGGCTGTGAAAATTGATCCATAAGAAAGGCTGAGCGTCAAAGAATTGAGGCCTTTGAACTATGGTGCTGGAGGAGACTCCTGCGAGTCCCCTGGACTGCAAGGCGATCAAACTGGTCAGTCCTAGAGGAGATCAACCCTGACTGCTCTTTATTTATTATTTTTATTTATTTTATCCAATTTATATCCCGCCCTTCTCCAAAAGGACCCAGGGCGGCGCACAGGAATTTAAAAACAGCATATAAAGATAATACAAAACATATAAATTTAAAAATCTATTAAATGGTAACCTGCGCTAAAACCAATTAAAATCCCCCAATTAAAACTATCTAAAATTCGTCACAGTAGAGGCTATCCTAGGCCGGCTTGGTGAAATAAGTGTGTTTTTAAACACTGGCGGAAGAGGCGGAGGTCGGTGATGGTGCGGAGTTCAGGGGGTAGGTCGTTCCACAGGGTAGGACCTGCCACAGAGAAGGCTCTTCCCCTGGGTGTCGCCGGCCGGCACTGTCTGGCCGACGGCACCCTGAGAAGGCCCTCTCTGTGGGAGCGTATCGGTCTAAGGGATGTATGGGGCAGAAGACGGTCTCGCATATAACTAGGTCCCGAGCCATGGAGCGCTTTGAAGATGGTCGTCAAAACCTTGAAGCGCACCCGAAAGACTTTAGAAGGTCAGATCCTGAAGAGGAAACGCAAAGGCTTTGGCCACCTAATGAGAAGGAAGGACTCACTGGAGAAGAGATTGAAGGATCAATTGAGGCCAAAAGAAGAAGGGGACAACAGAGAATGAGGTGGCTGGATGGAGTCACTGAAGCAGTCGGCGTGAACTTAAATGGACTCCAGAGAATGGTAGAGGACAGGAAGGCCTGGAGGAACATTGTCCATGGAGTTGCAATGGGTCAGCACGACTTCGCAACTAACAACAACAACAACAACAGGTACAGAGTAGGTGAAACCTGGCTCAATAGCAGCAATAGCGAGAGAGATCTTGGAGTCCTAGTGGACAATCACTTCAATATGAACCAGAAATGTGTGGCAGTAGCCAAACAAGACAATGCAATCTTAGGCTGCATTAACAAAGAGATAGAATTATGTGAAATATTAGTACTGCTTTATAAAGCTTTTGCTAGGTGATATCTCCGTTGGAAGACAGCAAAGGGTGTGCAGCTAGAGGAAACCTTGCTAATGTACACACAATTAGTAGACCAGACACTGTTTAAGTAAAATAAAATAGCTTTTACTGAGGTTGTAAAAACTACTAAACTAAACTACTACTCAACAAGCTGTGATGTTAAACTGAGTCAAAAACAAAGTCTCAACAATATCAAATAGCTTACACAATCTTCCGTCTTCTTCTTCAGTAAATCACAGTTCACGACACAATTCAGTTATCAAACAGCAAGTCCAGCAGAGAGAGAGAGATGCGCTCTCCTGGCTTTCTCTTATAGTTAGAGATAATTGCACTTACTAATTGCACTCTAACATTCCAACATCCTTAAAGTTACAATGACCATATATCATTATGGTACTATATATTGTCTACCCAACTATAGGAGCCTACTCTTAACAGCTTTAGTAAGACCATATTTAGAATACTGCATCCAATTTTGGTCACCATATGTTAAAAAAGTTGTTGAGACTCTGGAAAGAGTGTAGAAAAGAGCAACAAAGATTATTAGAGGGCTTGAGGCTAAAATATATGAAGAGCGGTTGCAAGAATTGGGTATATCTAGTCTATTGCAAGGAAGGACTAGGGGAGACATGATGTCAGTGTTCCAATATTTCAGTTGCTGCCCCAAAGAAGAGGGGATGGGTGGGTGTTTAGCCTATTTTCCCAAACACAATGTCAGGCCTGCAGCCATCTTTTCTTTTGGATCTTTGGCCTGCCACACTTTCTATTATTTTACTATGCCATTTCTATTGTGGGAAAATGGGAGGGGGGATGATACGGAGTTAAATGTTATGTAGCCAAAATAAAATTCCTTTCCAGAAAGCCAAGGTCATCCTTTGTCTCTGCACCTCTGCACCTGACTGGAACTGGATGGGTGGGACTGCCAGCATGGCAGTGGAAGATTGGGCCATGCGATGGACTTGGGACGGGGTGGGTGGGTGGGGGGGGTAAGATCTTGAACTTTCAACTGGGTGGGAAAAACCGGGAAGCCTTCAGATTTGGGTTTTCCCAGATGTGCCAACTTGGCTCTCAATAAATTGGAACTTTGAGCAATACTTTGTCTTGGACTCTGATTTAATTTTGGATGCTATTTGGAACCCTGACACACAAGCCAAGCCAAGAAACAATGGATGGGAACTAATTAAAGAGAGAAGCAATCTAGAACTAAGGAGAAATTTCCTAACAGTGAGAACAATTAACCAGTAGAATAGCTGGCATTCAGAAGTTGTAGGTGCTCCAGCAAGGAAGCTTTTAAGAAAAGACTGGATAGCCACTTGTCTGGAATGGTATAGGGTCTCCTGCTTGAGTAGGGGGTTGGACTAGAAGACTCCCAAGTTCCCTTCCAACTCTGTTATTCTGTTTTGCTCTGTTCTACAATTAAGGGAGTGTTGTATTCAGAGGTGGGCTCCTCCTCCTCCTCCTCCTCCCTCCCCTCCCCTTGCCTCCCCTCCTCTCTCCCTCCCCTCCTTTCCTCTGATGGAACTCCTATTTTTTTCCCCTTTCCATTTATTTTTTTCTAACTCTAACCCTGCTTTAATACAACCGTATTGCTTCTCATTTTGCAAGATGAACAATAAAAACTGCTGCAGAAAACTTCCCATCAAATTTTGGGAGTTGGATTATAGGGGTCAGTGGGGGGAGGGGGAATGACATAAAAGAGAGGTGTATATGTAGCATATAGAGAATTGCCTCCTCCCTCAAGCATCCAAAATATGAACTTTAACTTGCCCTAATAAAAATGCTACTTTAAAATGGATTTTGGATCCTCCCCCCTGATAATTATCAGAGATGCTTTTGCTTTTTGTGTGTTTTAGCATAAACCCCAGAATACCCAAAGGCAAGAATTCCCAACATCCTTTCCATTATTCTAACTATGGAAACTTGTCTGGACCGCAACATAAAGAAATGTTTTGAAGCACACTCTCTCTTGAGGGAACCAGATGAAAGCTATTGATCTGTTTTGGGATTCCAGGATTCTTAAATGCTGAATGTGCAAAAAACGGTTGACATTGACTTCAAGTAAAAATACCACCATTTAAATTTAGATAATGGAGTAATATTTCACAAGGATATTGGTGAAGCAAATTGCATTGTGAATAATACTAGAATAGATTAGAATTCTTGATTGGCCAAGTGTGATTGGACACACAAACAATTTGTCTTTGGTGCATATGCTCTCAGTGTACATAAAAAGACAAGATACATTCGTCAAGAATCATAAGGTACAATAATGATAGTGTTGGGTACAAATAAGCAATCAGGAAACAATCAACATCAGTATAAATTGTAAGGATACAAGCAACCAAGTTACAGTCCTACAGTCATAAGTGGGAGGAGATGGGTGATAGGAATGATGAGAAGACTAATAGTGATAGTAATGCAGCCTTAGTGAATAGTCTGACAGTGGTGAGGGAATTATTTCTTTAGCAGAGTGATGGCGTTCGGGGAAAAAACTGTCCTTGTGTCTAGTTGTCTTGGTGTGCAGTGCTCTATAGCATCGTTTTAAGGGTAGGAGTTGAAACAATTTATGTCCAGGATGTGAGGGGGTCTGTAAATATTTTCACAGCCCTCTTTTTGACTCGTGCAGTGTACAGGTCCTCAATGGAAGGCAGGTTGGCAGTGTATAAGACGCACTCAGATTTTCAGCCTTTTTTTTTTTTGAGGGAAAAAAGGTGTGTCTTATACTCTGAAAAATACGATATATATGTCAGCACATAATTCTTTGTTCTTCCGTTATTCAATAATTCTAATAGTTATAACACTGTTGTTGAGCATACCAAATAACGTAAATCTAATCTTAACCTCTATCTTTCATTCTAAGTATGTATATATGTGTGTGTGTGTGTGTGTGTGTGTGTGTGTGTCACAACACCCTGTTAAGCCCCAAATAAGGGAGGAAGCATACTGCTTTCCTTTTCTGCCTTTCGGATCATCACCAGAGACCATCTGGACAGAAAGCCATGAATTCCGTTGTGTGATTTTTTAATATGTGTGTTAGTTTTATGAGCTGATCAATAAATAAATCAGGGAGACTAGGATAGATAGATAAATAGCTAAAGCTATAGATAAATAGTTCGAAATAGATCTATCCTAGTCTCCCTGATTTATTTATTGATCAGCTCAAAAACCTAACACACACACACACACACACACACACACACACACACAATATGTATAATAATGTTACCCTTATTCCTAATCTCTTATCTATTCTAATTCTTACTACAGCCAGTCCTGATTATTAAGAAAAAGAATCCTTCCTAACCATCATCTCTCACCCACTTAGGAGTTACAATTCTTCCTTTTTTAACCTGCCTTCCATATCCCTCCCTTATTGTATAACTTTAAAGCAGCACTTCTCAATTATTTTCTGTCATGCCCCCCCTAGGAAGAAGAAAACATTTCGCGCCCCCCGCGCGACTGTAAATAGTATCATTTGTCTATAAAATTGTTATAAGTACACTTCTGCATAACACTGTATCCTTATTAACGTATAAGAGAATAAAAAAAGAAAGAAATGTGGATCAATTTACAACAAAGAATAGCTTTATTAACTGTAGCAGAAAAGATTTAAAGTGCATTAGAAATTAAAAAAAAATTAAATCCTTAATTAAACTAAACTGCCGAGGTCAAACGCGCCCCCCTTTACAGAGCCTCGCGCCCCCCCTGGGGGGCCCGCCCCACTATTTGAGAAGCACTGCTTTAAAGGAAGCCATTGTTTGACCAGATGGGGAGACAGGAGAGACTGCAGATATCTAAAGATTTCTCTGATGGGTTCAAACCAGACACAACACAATGCTAGAACAAACAAAAAAAGAAAACATTCCTAGACATTCATGCTAACGCTGGCTGCTGATCCAAAAATTTCATTTCAGTTGGATTGGATCGCACCCATTGAATTTTTTTTTTTACAGTGCTAATACTAAAATAAATCAGCTTGTTTCTTCAGTGGACAAATAGTTCCAGGATATGTAGTATGTGGATAATGGAAAGAGTAGCAAACCCAATTTGACAAAATATGAAATGCATTGCAAGTCCATGATGGATGTCTGGGAAAGTCCAGCCAAGGGCTGAGGAACACAATCTGGTTGAGAAACACATGATAGCAGAATCTCACAGAGATTTAGTGCAGATTTAATGAGAGCTAATGAGAAACTTTAGATACAATTATCCATTGGCGATTAATCATGAAGGTTTCCAACCTTGAATTTGTAATAAAGGCAGTGACCATGTTGAGTGGGGCTTAGATTTCGGCATCCGATAAGCACTTAAATGTTTGGGAAGATGATTCCTAAAAATGCTTGGCTGAGGTTTTTGTTTTTACCAGGGAACCGGCTTTTCATCAATTATGTTGTGAAGTTATAATTACCCAACGGCAAATATGAAATTGACCCGACTGCAGTATCCATCTACATTATAGTTCTCATGCTATTTACTTGTTTGTTCTCCCATAATCCAAGTTTTGGAAACAGACTTGGAATGCTAACTTCTCCATGGCATTGGTGCCAGGTAACACTATGCTGAGAAATTCAATGGTGGAAAAAGTAAGGTTCTACATTTAGGCAAGAAAAACAAAATGCACAAGTACAGTATAGGTGGTACCTTGCTCAATAGTAGCAACTGTGAGAGGGATCTTGGAATCCTAGTGGACAACCACCTAAATATGAGCCAGCTGCTAAAAAAGCCAACACAGTTCTAGGCTGCATAAACAGAGGGATAGAATCTAGATCACGTGAAGTGTTAATGCCACTGTATAGTGCCTTGGTAAGGCCACACTTGGAATACTGCATACAGTTTTGGTCGCCACGATGTAGAAAAGACGTGGAGACTCTGGAAAGAGTGCAGAGAAGAGCAACCAAGATGATTAGGGGACTGGAGGCTAAAACATATGAAGAACGGCTGCAGGAGCTGGGTATGTCTAGTTTGATGAAGAGAAGGACCAGGGGAGACATGATAGCAGTGTTCCGATATCTCAGGGGTTGCCACAAAGAAGAGGGAGTCAAACTATTCTCTAAGGCACCTGGGGACAGGACAAGAAGCAATGGGTGGAAACTAATCAAGGAGAGAAGCAACTTAGAACTAAGGAGAAATTTCCTGACAGTTAGAACAATTAACCTCTGGAACAGCTTGCCTCCAGAAGTTGTGAATGCCCCAACCCTGGAAGCCTTTAAGAAGATGTTAGATAGCCATTTGTCTGAAATGGTATAAGGTTCCTGCCCACGCAGGGGATTGGACTAGAAGACCTACAAGATCCCTTCCAACTCTGCTATTGTATTGTATTGTATTGTATTGTATTGTATTGTATTGTATTGTATTGTATTGTATTGTATTGTATTGTATTGTATTGTATTGTATTGTATTATAAAACTATACAACCCAGGGTGATGGGCACCATTCAACAACTCTCTCGCATCCTTATTGACATGGTCATTGTGAAATTATTCACAGCTAAGCTGTTTTCAATCTATTTTTGTACCTATATGTGTTGGAGGAATTCAATAGGATGACTCCAACCCTGTCTTAATGTTGTGGGCTGCCAGCGGCCAATGGAACTGGCAGCAGAGTTGGACAGTGAGGAGGTTGGGGAGGAACATAGGCCAGCACTGGAGGCTGGGGAAGGCTCGGACGAGGGCTCTGCATTGGAGGCAGAGAGGGGGCCAAGGCCATCTGGCAGTTCTCAGCTTCCTTCGGAGCAAGACAGCAGTGAGGCAGAGGAACAGCTGGAGCCTTTTCCCAGTGTGCGCATGCTCAAAGAACAGCTAAGAAATCAGGGTCAACTTGGGAGGAAAGCAACAGGTGGATGGTGAATGGCCCCTCCCATAGGAAATAAAATAGTGGTGAAAGGGGAGTAGGCTTTTACAGGAAACAATTTGTTTATTTGTTCATTTCAGGAGTGTGAAGATCTGTCCGTGCACCTCAGAGACTCTGTGCCAAGTCTTTCCTTGCACAGCACTGTGTTTGGAAAAGATTTACGTGACAGCTTCCCAAGCTAGATAAAGTCTGTGGTCATAAATTCACCTTTGAAAGACTGTTTGCCAGGCCTTTGCTGAATGTGAATGAGCAGAATTCTCATTCGTTTAATAAAAGGGGTTTTGTTGGGACCAGGAATCTGCTTCGTGCTTTTGGGAGAAGCTTAGGTCAAAACACTTAGCTAGAGAAGAATCAGCCCTTATCTAGATCAAATCATGATCCACAGAAAAACAGTGGATTATTATTTCTCCTCTGAAATTAATGGAAATCCTCGAAAGTTAAATGTGAAGGTTTCCACTCTCCAGTCATGTCTGACTCTAGGGGGCAGTACTCATCTCTGTTTCCTGGCCAAAAAAGCCAGCATTGTCTGAAGATGCTTCCATAGTCATGTGGTCAGCATGACTGTACATCACGGCACATGGAATGCTATTACTTTCCTACCAAAGTGGTACTTATTTATCTACTCACATTTGCATGCCTTCAAATCGGTTAGGTGGGCAGAAGATGGGGCAGAAGATGGATCTCATTCCATTGCATGGTAGCTTGGGTCTCGAACCTGAGCGGTCAGCTTTCCAGGTTCAACACTGAGCCATTGTGCCCTTTAATAGGCTCCAATAGATGATTGGGAACCAGAACACATTAAATGGAGCTTAAAAATGTCAACAATGCATCCCTCATGCCAAGTGATTGTTTTATTTAATACAAGGCTGTTAAATATGAGCCAGCAGTTTGCTGCAGCTGGCAAAACAGCCAATACACAATCATAGGCTGCATAAACAGAGGACTAGAATCAAGATCACATGAAGTGTTATAAGGCCTTGGTAAGGACACACTTGGAATTCTGCATCCAGTTTTGGTCACCACGATGTAAAAAAGCTGTTGAGACTCTAGAAAGAATGCAGAGAAGAGCAACAAAGATGATTAGAGGACTGGAGGCTAAAATATCTGAGGAATGGTTGCAGGAACTGGGAATGTCTAGTTTAATGAAAAGAAGGATTAGGGAAGACATGATAGCAGTCTTCCAATATCTCAGGGGTTGCCCCAAAGAAGAGGGAGACAAACTATTCTCCAAAGCACCTGAGGGCAGAACAAGAAGCAATGAATAGAAACTAATCAAGGAGAGAAGCAACTTAGAACTGAGGAGAAATTTCCTGACAGTTAGAACAAGTAATCAGTGGAACAGCTTGCCTTCAGAATAATAATAATAATAAATAATAATACATTTTATTTATAAACCGCGTCCTCTCCCCGAAGGGACTCAGAGCGGTGCACAGGGAAAATTAAAAATACAATACAAAATACATAAATAGATAAAATAAGAATTAAATAAAGTTATCCCTGCGCTAAAACCACCACTATACTAAAATTAAACTACAATTCCCTAAACCCAGTTAAAAACAGCAGACTAACCTATGCCGGCCAAGCAGAAGAAGTGTGTTTTCAATTTTTGGCGGAAGGAGCGGAGATCCGTAGTTGTTCTAATTTCGGGGGGAAGGTCGTTCCAGAGGGCTGGGCCCGCCACAGAGAAGGCCCTTCCCCTGGGCGTTGCCCGCTGGCATAGCCTAGTGGACGGCACCCGGAGAAGTCCCTCTCTGTGGGAGCGAATCGGCCGCAGGGATGTATGGGGCAGAATCCGATCCCGCAGATTGTGAATGCCCCAACACTGGAAGTCTTTAAGAAGATGTTGGATAGCCATTTGTCTGAAATGGTATAGGGTTTCCTGCCTAGGCAGGGGGTTGGACTAGAAGACCTCCAAGGTCCCTTCCAACTCTGCTATTGTATTGTATTGTATATGTCAAAAACTGCATGCTCTCAACCCACAGTTTCCAGAATTGGTCCAACACCAATCGGAGAGAGAAAGAGAGAGAAAGAGGACAGACAGAGAGATGAACCCAGGTCATATTTAAAAAGATGGATGAGTTTGTAACGATGAAATTCCTGATCTAGTTGATAAACATCCTGTAGCTTCGTTCTTTCAACTTGTCTAATTACCACCCAGCATATAACAGAAGATTCTAGTCTGGGTGACTGACCTGCAATAAAGAGTTCAATTTGAACAGAAAACTCTCCAGTAAATAATTAATTTCCGTCTACTGTTCCTTGCATAGCAATTCTGTCAATTTCACTTTTTGCTGAATTTCAAATCTTGCCAACTACAGGTTATGAACAGCGTTACTATTTATAAAGTTGGCATGAAAGGTTAACATGAATATTCATATCCTTTCTAACTTATGTTTTTTTCCTAGAGTGCACACCTTTTTTCAAATATTTTTTTTCTATGGAAATATATTTTGGGTAGCTTTCTTTGCTCTGTTCACATTTTAATGTGCAATTTGTTTAATGTATGTCTTTGCATTTATTTGTTCTTACATTTATACACCACCAGAATCCAAAATGTATCTGAACCATTTTTAAAAAATGTTTATAAAATTCTCGAATGTAGCCAAATTCATCAGCATTTTGAAAAAGGCTATTGCTTCCTGAAAACCTAAACTCATAATCTGGTATTTCCGCACCACTTCACCGTTTCTGGTCCTCAGTGATCCTCAAGGATGCTTTAGTGATGTCCTTGTGGATTCAGAGGTTGTAGTAGAGCTATTTTAGGCTTGGAATAACATTCTTTGGAAGTAGAACAGGCTGACTTCTCTCCATGCTTCAGGCTAACCCTCGGGTCATAAGGTAAGACGTGATCCAAAGACACAACAGTTTCATTTTCCAATACTTGAAAATAGAAGAACATTTCTCCCAGATCTGACCAAGGTTCATCTTAGGTCAGCATTTTGCTACTCACAATGGTCTTACAGATGCCTTTGGGATGTTTGCAAGAAGGGTACGGTAAGTTGCTCCCAATTCTATGGTATTGTGATATTGACACAGACATCTTCAGGACCCTTGGTGTTTGATAGGTGCATTAACAGAGGGATACAATCAAGATCAAGTGAGGTACTAATACCACTCTATAAAGCCCTAGTAAGGCCATGCCTAGAAGAATACTGCTTCCAAGTTTTGGTCACCCCACTATAAAAAGATGTTGAAACTCTAGAAAAAGTGCAAAGAAGAGCAACCAGGAAGATTAGAGGACTGGACACTAAAACATATGAAGAACGGTTACAGGAACTGTGCATGGCTAGTCTAGTGAAGCATTGCTTCTTCCCAAATTTCCCTTGGTGGGATGGGTAAAGAGCTAATACTATCATGCCTTAATCCCATCACCCTGGATCTGAATGGGGGATCTTTGTTATGTAGAATAGACTGGCCCAGGCTTTTATAGTGGCCCATTGACAAAGGTGGGGGCTATTAAGAGTGGGTCTGTTCCCTGCCTAAAAACAGGTTTCGCCATTTCACATCCAGGGAAATATAATATTCTGCCTTTTCAATATTTCCCAGGATATTTCATTTTTCTAGGAGAGGGCGTGGGTGCTAACTTCCTACAAGATATAGATACACACCCATACTCTCTCACACACACACATACACATAGTACCTACATAAAGGGTTAAGCCTGATCTGTTTATTAAGAGATGATCTTTGCTTACTCCAGGCTTAAAAGAGTAAAACCCGCTGTAATCAGTGGGGTTTTAATTATGCAAAACTAATTCTTCCCACTTCTTAACTGAATCTGTTAAGCCTGGAATAAGCCAAGATCACTTCTTTGGGGATTGTCCTTTCTGATTAAGCACAGAATTGTTTTCAATAGATCTGGAAAGTCCTAGGCCTTTTTCAGACAGATGATGATAGATAAAAGACAGACAGACAGAGTAAATTCTTGCCTGCCTTTAACAAGTTTTGCCAGTTAACTATTTGGGTGTTTCCTGATGCTCAGGAATAAACAATAACCTCTATTTTCGCTTTCAGAAGTGAGTGGGATGTGGGTGCTTGCTCTGATTTGATCTGAATGTAAGAATTGGCTGGGAATTTTCTGGTTTTAAACTGAACTGGAAATTAGCCACAGGAATTTTCCAATAGCTATAACTAGATCAGACACTGTATATCTATATACTATGTATTTGTTTATTTATTCATTCATTCATTCATTTATTCATATATGTGTGTGTGTGTGTGTGTGTGTGTGCATGTTTGTGTGTGTCTGTGTGTATGCACACACACACACACACACACACACACACACACACACATATATATGTGTGTGTGTCTATAAGTCCGCCCATTTCACTGCTGTGACTCTAAGCAGGAAAACATACAATCCTATGCCTCTACTCGCGATTTTAAGAATCTAAAATAAGATGAGGATTTTGCATATTTGTATATAGAATTTGCTAGAAATTACTCAACCCTTTTCCCACTGCTCTTCGATTTTGCCTCTGGTTTTTCCATTCGTTCAAGGTGGAGCCTGATTCCTGAACCACGCCGTAATTAAAACCTTGGAGATGTCACGCCAAAAATGGTTTGCTTTTGCTGCTTTCTGGATTTTGTGTTTTAAACTCCCCAACCAAACCTATAACACTGGAATTACACTGGGATCCCCCAAGTCCTAGATCAGTGATGGCTAACCTTTTAACAACAACAACAACAACAACAACAACAACAACAACAACAACAATAATAATAATAATAATAAAAAATTTATAGACCGCTTCCTCTCCCCGAAGGGACTCGGAGCGGTGCACAGGGGAATCAAAATATACAAACATAAATATACATAAATATAGATAAAATCAAGATTAAATAATTTATCCCTGCGCTAAAAACCCAAAATACTAAAAAAAGCTAAACCCCTTAAAAACCCAATTAAACAATAAACAGATGACTAACCTAGGCCGGCCAAGCAGAAAAAGTGCGCTTTTAATTTTTGACGGAAGGAGCGGAGGCCCGTAGTTGTTCTAATTTGGGGGGGCAGGTCATTCCAGAGGGCCGGGCCCGCCACAGAGAAGGCCCTTCCCCAATGCATGCCAAAAGTGGGGGGAGCGTGCGGGGTGTGTGTGTGTTGTGCATGTGCGTGCCCACACCCTTAATTCTATGCACCCTCTCCCGCGCATGCACGTGACCCCTTGCGCATGCACACATGCCCCCCTGTCCTCCCCCCACTTTTGGCACGCAATGGCACGGTGAAGCTTTTTTTCGCTCTCTCCAGGCTCCAGAGACTTTCTAGGAGCCTCGGGAGGGCAAAAAAAAAGCCCCCCCCTGCCCCCCTAGAGGCCAGAAACCTCTTCAGGGGAGCCTCCTGAGGCCCCCAGAGGGCAAAAAACGGCCCAACATGCAAACCGGAAGTTTGGGAATAGACTTCCGGGTTGCCCATTGGGCCATTTTTCTCTGACAGGGTAAAACACCTCGCGTGCCCTAAGAAATGGCTCAGCATGCCACCTGTGTCATGTGTGCCATAGGTTCACTATCATGGTGCTAGATAGTTCCAAATGACCCTTGAAAAAAAAAAAGCAGCCAAAGTTGTTTGGTCTTTAGAGCTATATATCATGGGTGACCAACTTTGGCAATTTTGAGATCTGTGGATTACCCAGAATTCCCCAGCCAGCCATCACTGAGAGTTGAAATCAACAACCCCCATCCCCCCCTTTTTAAATTTTACTAAACATTCGACAATGAATGATAAAGAACTTCAACCCTAATCCACTGTATCACATTACAGGGAAAAGCAACAACGATGTTTAGGGGGCTGGAGACTAAAATATATGAAGAACAATTGAGTATGTCTAGTCTAGTGAAAAGGGATGCGGTCGCTCAGTGGCTAAGACGCTGAGCTTGTCGATCAGAAAGGTCGGCAGTTTGGCAGTTCGAATCCCTAGTGCCATGTAACGGAGTGAGCTCCCGTGACTTGTCCCAGCTTCTGCCAACCTAGCAGTTCAAAAGCATGTAAAAATGCAAGTAGAAAAATAGGAACCTCCTTTGGTGGGAAGGGAACAGTGTTCCGTGTGACTTTGGCGTCTAATCATGCTGGCCACATGACCACGGAGACATCTTTGGACAGTGCTGGCTCTTCGGCTTTGAAACAGAAATGAGCACTGCTCCCTAGAGTCAGGAAAGACTAGCACATATGTGCAAGGGGAACCTTTACCTTTAGTCTAGTGCAGGGGTCTCCAACCTTTGCAACTTTAAGTCTGAAGGACTTCAGCTCCCAGAGTCTGAAGGACTTCAGTCTGGGAGCTGAAGTCCTTCAGACTTAAAGTTGCAATGGTTGGAGACCCCTGGTCTAGTGAAAAGAAGGATTGGGGTGACATGATAGCAATGTTCCAATATTTGAAGAGCTGCGACAAAGAAGAGGGGTTCAATTCATTTTCCAAAGCACCTGAGAAGCTCAAAGTAAGGACAAATTTCCTGACAGTGGAATGGATTGCCTTCAGAGGTTGTGGGTGCCACCATCACTGGAAGTCTTTAAGAAGAGATTGGACAATCCTTTGTCCAGAATAGTACAGAGTGTCCCGCTTGTGAAAGTTGGACTAGAAGAACTCCAAGATTCCTTCCAGCTCTGTTCATTTGTTTCAACAAGAATAAGTTTTCCTGAACAGTTCTACATGTTAAAATAAGCACGTTTAAAGATATGGCCAGGATTTGTCAGGTTTCAGATAGACTTCTTCAAAAGAACGGGATACCTTAGATAAATTAAAACTTCAATGATTACAGTGGGTTTCCTCGAAAACATGACTAAATCTGTCTCCAATCTGTTTACATTTAAAATACGTATATTTTCCAAAAGACACTTAGTTCTAAAATATACGTGTTGAATAAGTCATTTGAGTAGGTTTTTTGCATCAGAACAGTCAGAAAATATAGTGGTTGAATAATTAAGTGGCTGCCAATGATTTAATCTAGAAATGACAGATCAGGTCATTTCATATCAGAATTCATTAAAACCAATTTTTCTCAAGATCAAACTCCTCAGTATAGAAATCTACATAGGTAGATATAATTGTCTTTTAAATTCTTAAGCAGGGTAGAGGTCATGATGGAATACTGTTCTTGCTTGTTTAAAAAAATCTATATTCTGTAGAGCTTTTAAAATATTCTTCTTCCAGACTGAATTTTTTCTGAATTGTTGTATTGACATTATTTTAATCCTGGGTATGGGGAAAAAAAGGGGGTGGGGTGGGAAGGGGTCTATTATGAGATTTGTATTCAGGTCCGATGCTTTGTGAATGCTTGGATAGAAGTTTAGAGTGGGGGGGGGGGAAACAAGAGGGGGGGTGAGAGAATGAGAGAGAGAAATAGAGCAACAGAGAGAATGAAAGAGACAGAGAGGGACAGACAGAGAGCGAGAGAGAGTGAGACAGAATGAGAGAGAGGGAAGGGAGGCAGAGAGAGAATGAGAGAGACATAACCATAGGCATAGAGAAACACAGAGAGAGAATGAGAGAGAGACAGACACACACACACACACACAGAGTGAGAGAGTGAGAGAGGCAGAGAGAATGAGAGAGATAGAGCCATAGAGAGACAGAGAGAGAATGAGACAGACAGACAGACAGACAGACACACACACGCACACAGACAGGCAGAGAGAGAATGAGAGAGAGAGAGAAATAGAGCAACAGAGAGAATGAAAGATACAGAGAGGGACAGACAGAGAGCGAGAGAGAGTGAGACAGAATGAGAGAGAGGGAAGGGAGGCAGAGAGAGAATGAGAGAGACATAGCCATAGGCATAGAGAAACACAGAGAGAGAATGACACACACACACACACACACACACACACACACACAAACAGAGTGAGAGAGTGAAAGAGGCAAAGAGAGAATGAGACAGATAGAGCCATAGAGAGACAGAGAGAGAATGAGAGAGAGACAGTCAGACAGACACACACACATACACACACACAGACAGGCAGAGAGAGAATGAGAGAGAAAGAGACAGACAGATACACAGAGAGAAAGAGAGAGAGAGAAAGAGACAGACAGAGACAGAATGAGAGAGACAGAACCATAGAGACACAGAGAGAGAATGAGAGAGAAAGAGACAGACAGACAGACACACACACACACACACACAGAGCGAATGAGAGAGAGAGAGAGACCCTCAACTCCATGCTAAAGATGATGAAAACGGTAGCTTCTGTGTTGATTCTGTCAATGAACATAAGATACATTAGATTTACTCAAAAAGGCCAGCCGACGAATGTTCTCCAAGGAGAATGTGCCTTTTACTGTAAATCTCAGCAGAATAAAAGATGGGTTCATTGTGTATTTTTCCTCTTTCAACTTTCAGTATCCCAAATCTCTCTGGGATAATGAATTCCTTGGTGATAGCTTGCTGAACAGCTAAGGCTACCGTGAATTACGAGAGGGGCTATGTTTCCTATAGCTGTCCATAACCTTAGGCCTCCTATCAATCTTAAAGACATATGTATCCCAATGTCCTGTAATGTCTAAAGTGTTCTGCCTTTATAAAACATCGCCCTTCGCTTCCTTGGTGTCATCTCTGCTTGGGCCATATTGGCCTGAAGAATATGAATACACACACACACACCTTATATATACTGTATATAAGAAATGTTATGCTGGACACACACACACAGAGTGGCTCTGTGTGTGTGTGTCCAGCATAACTCTGGAACGCCTCAAGCAAATTCAACCAAACTTGGTACACAGACGACTTACTCTCTGGAAAAACCTACTGTGGGGATAACCACCTTGGGGGCGGGTGTTCTGTTAAGCCGCCCCGAGTCCCTTTATGGTGAGATGGGTGCGGGTTATAAATGTGAAAAATAAATAAATAAATAAAGATACAGCCTGTTGTGCCTTAAAATGGCTTCTACTGTACTTCCTTAAAATGGCTTCTACTGTACAGTGCAGAGGAGTTGCCATGGTAACGTCTTTACAGTACTCCACAAGGGGCCTCCCTCTGGTAAATGGGAAAATCCAACATTCGAAATAATGCTGCTGGGGGCACAAGGAAAACATTGTTAACTAACTTAATTGTCACCGAAATCAGGGCTCAGGACCATAAAACTTAATGTGCCTGAAATATCCATGTCTTCTGATCAACCTGATCCAAAGAGAAATGTTTGGGCAGAAAGAAAGACTGCAACCATTTCCAAAATTCCTCAAGTCTGAAGGGGCCAAGGAATTAAGAATTTTATCCAATCTCTTTTTGGCCAGGTTTCTCAATTCTCCAAGGATAAGTTCTGCACAGCCTTTGTTTGCATTTCATTAATCTTCAAGGCCCTCTGTGATTTCATATCTCTATATTTTCTATACTCGGTTCCTAGCACATGCACATTCCCCAAGCAACGTTTAATTATTAAACTGCAAAATTATTACAATTGTTACAGCAAATGCGGAGGAGTTTCAGCAGGCCCATGCCTTAACCAAAATGGGTGTCCGGGTCTACACCTACCGATGGATGGAAGGTTCCCTATTTTTCCACCCCAGGTGGTCCTCAGCTTAAATCAGTTCATTTAGTGACCGTTCTAAGTTACAACGGCACTGAAAAAAATGACATGACTGTTTTTCACACTTAAGACCATTGCATGGGGAAGCCAGGTTCATTTAACAACTGCAGGGATTCACTCAGCAACTGTGCCAAGAAAGGTTGTACAATGGGGCAAAACCAGAGGTGAAATGCAACCGGTTTAACAACCGGTTTGGTGAGTGCACGCTTTATGCACATGTGTGCCAGTGGTAGATTCTGGATCCTGGTGCAATTGGTACAGTTCAATGGGGCCAGCGTGCACATGCGTCCCACCCTCCAGTGACGCCTCCGCGAGCCTCCCCAATGCTCCAGCTGCTTGGTGGAGCATTGCGCAGGCGCTGTATGCGCTGTTCATGTGCACAGAAGCCCCGAAGAATTTAAAGACAGGGAAGGATGACAGGCGGCTGGTGGGCTCTCCAGAGCATCGTACCGGAACAGTACCTGGTGCTCCAGGCAGGGTGTACCGCCTGCAGTACCTGGTGCTCCAGGCACCCGTACCAGGGTGTACCGCCTGCAGCCCACCACTGGTGTGTGCAGCATTCAAAAAACGACCTTTTAAAGTGTCAAAACTTACCTTCCTTTTCAGCGCCTGTGCATAAACGTGGGAATCCACTATGCCTCGTGAATCCACTAAGCTAAAACCACAGGGAAATGTAAGACAGGAAAGCGCAAATGCTCACTGGAACTACCAGTTTGCCTGAACCAATCCGAACCAGCTGAATCCCATCCCTGGGCAAAACTCAGTGAACAACTGTCTCGCTTAGCAGCAAAACTTTAGGGCTCAGTTTGTGGTTGTAAGTCTAATACTATCTGTATTAGAAAATAAAACTCCGTGAGAAGGGCATTAAAAGTGCTCCAGAATGGTGTATTCTAAATTGTTAGACTACATTCAGACTAGGTGATTAAGTTGTTCCTGTCTTACGCTAATGCAGGCTTTAGACCAGGGGTTCCCAAACTTGGCAACTTTAAGACTTGTGGCTGGAGCATAGCTGGCTGGAGAATTCTGGGAGTTGAAGTCCACAAGTCTTAAAGTTGCCAAGTTTGGGAACCCCTGCTTTAGACTAAGAAAATTTGTTCTGCATTGAGACACTGGTTGCAGATTGCCAGATGTTCCACCTACCATTTTGTAAACAATCTACCAGTTTGCTTGCTTTTAAAAATATATGTTTTTCTCGATAAGCCCACTATTGCATTGTTTTATAAAAAAATTTCCAACAGTACATCTGGTGGCCTTATTAATAAAAAATGCAGCACAGCAGAAAATAGGCAGCTTAGGGAAAGAAAAACAATAAGCTAATAAAACCTATTCCTGATGGGTTTTGAACTGGGGAACATTCTGTATATAGGACAGGTATGACAACCGTTATGCCAATAAGGAAGATCTCTCAAAACTGTTTCTGCAGAGATGTGGTGTCCCGTCCATCTGTGTCCCTCCCGCATTCTTGCCTTTGTGAAATGTAAGAGTTGGCCAAGATAGGCATGTGGCCAGGGGAAGACTTAGAAAGAGGCTTCAGCAGAGGCATCACCAGCAAGATTATGTCAAAAAAAAAGGTCAAAATGATGGGCATATCCATGTATTCAAAGTCCTGCTCCCTTTTCACATGTCTGAGATGCTCGCAAAAAAAAAAGTATTCACCTTCAATCATTCAGAAGATGTCCATCATCTTGACTTTTTTTTTTTGACATTCTTGCGGGCAACCTTAGTCTGATGTAGAAAAGATGTGGAGACTCTAGAAAGAGTGCAGAGAAGAGCAACAAAGATGATTAGGGGACTGGAGACTAAAACATATGAAGAACACTTGGAGGAACTGGGTATGTCTAGTTTTTAGAAAAGAAGGACTAGGGGAGACATGATGGCAGTCTTCCAATATCTCAGGGGTTGCCACAAAGATGAGGGAGTCAAGCTATTCTCCAAAGCATCTGAAGGCAGGACAAAAAGCAATGGGTGGAAACTAATCAAGGAGAGAAGCAACTTAGAACTGAGGAGAAATTTCCTGACAGTTAGAACAATTAATCAGTGGAACAGCTTGCCTCCAGAAGTTGTGAATGCCCCAACACTGCAAGTCTTTAAGAAGATGTTGGATAGCCATTTGTCTGAAATGGTATAGGGCTTCCTGCCTAGATAGGGGGTTGGACTAGAAGACCTCCAAAGAAGTCCCTTCCAACCCTGCTATTGTATTGTAAGATAGGCCTTAATTTATCAACAACTAGCCAATCAACCGGCATTGCCTGGGTATTTATTTATAGGGGGAAAATATCCGGACCAAACATAATTTCTAATGTTGGATTTCCCCCCTTACAAGAGGGAGCCCCCTTGTGAAGTACTGTGAAACCATTACCATGGCAACTCCACTGCGCTGCACAGTAGAAGCCATTTCGGGGCAGTACAGTAGAAGTCATTTTAAGGCACAACAGACTGTATCTTAACAGAACACACACCCTGAAGGGTTTTAGGGGTGTCTTACCCCTACAATATTTGTTTCCAGAGAGTAAGTCACCTCGGTACCATGTTTGATTAAAATTGCTCAAGGCATTCCAGAGTTATGCTGAAACGCGCACACACACACAGACATTTATATCTCTATCTCTATCTCTATCTCTATCTCTATCTCTATCTCTATCTCTATCTCTATCTCTATCTCTATCTCTATCTCTATCTCTATCTCTATCTCTATCTCTTTCTCTATCTCTATCTCTATCCTTATCCCTATTCCTCTCTCTCTCTCTCCCTCCCTCCCTCCCTCCCTCCCTCCCTCCCTCCCTCCCTCCCTCTCTCTCTCTCTCTCTCTCTCTCTCTCTCTCTCTCTCTCTCAAGTTAATTGTTAAGTTAAGACTAAATTAAGTGAGCCTTAATTCAGGCTAACTTGTCCATGGTTGGGAATGAGCTGTGAACATCGCTGAGATGACTTAATTCTGAACCCTTAAAGATGAGCATCTTTCAAGTTTTAAGATTTAGATGAAATATACCCAAAGGGTACTAGGCAATTGGCAATGTGTATATCTATTCTCCCACACTATGTATCATGTGTATAAACTTGATTGTGATTTTCCCTGCTTATTTATTGTGCTGTGTAATCTTAAAAGCTCCAAGCCCTCCGAGTGTTTGTCATATGGAAGAGTTCTTGTGGCTTTTTCTTGTCATTTTGATCAGTTTCCTCTGTAGTTCTTCTAGCAGACAGAGAGGGCTGATCACAAATAACTTTTTGAAATATTTTCAGCAAATTTGTGGGCAGAGAAACTGGGAGAAAGAAGGATCATTTCCCCAGATTTTTCAACCAGATTCTCCCTAGGGCAGCTTTCGTTTCTCAGGGTGTAGTGGGATGGGCTTGCCATGCATCCTGGACCACCATTTTGGACCACCGTCTCTGTTCACTTAGATGCCAAGCACAGGGTTTTTTTTGTCTGAAAAAGACTTGTTTTAAATGACACAATAAAAAAATGAATGACCTCAGTAGAGATATGAAGCATAATTTATAATAATTAGTTTCTAGACAGGGTTTTTTCAAGGAAGTCAAGAAAGGGTTCCGCCTTACTTCATTTTTTAGAAGTTACCGTATTTTTCGGAGTTCAAGATGCACCACAGTATAAGACGCACCAAGATTTCGAGGAGGCAATTTTTTTTAAAAAAAAGTTTTTTAAACTCTGGAGACCTCCCAAAAATAGCCCCCCCCCTTTTTTTTGGCCAAAATGGGCCTGTTTGTTGTCAAAAAAAAAAAAAGGGCACGCATAGCCTTTAGGAGGCTTATAGAAGGCTCCTGGGGGCTGGGGGGGGGACAAAAATGAGCAAAAAACGGCCTGTTTTATGCTCTTTTTGCCCTCCCCAGCCCCCAGGAGCACTCTGGAAGCCTCCTAAAGGCTATGCATGGCCATTTTGGTAAAGTGGGCTTGGTTTTGGGAGGCCAAAAATGCTGTATTCAATGTATGACACCCTCAGATTTTCACCCTCTTTTTTGAGGGAAAAAGGTGCGCCTTATACTCCGAAAAATACGGTATCTTGCCCTCAAAATGTTGCTTAGTTATATACATATATATGTATATACATATCAGGGGCAGGTTCCGCTGCTGCTACTGCCGTTTGCTCAGGGATGCACATGCACAGCACTGAAAAAACAAGATGGCGCCATTGAGAGAACCAGTTTGGGGGCATGGCAGGCCAAGTTGCTATCTACTCGGCCGAACTGGTCTGAACCAGTAGGAACCTGTTACATATTGAGACTGAAGCAATAGGCTGCACCAAGGTCCTGCATACCGGCGGGAAAATACTCAAGAGCCGATTGGCTGAGCCGTCTGACAGCTTCCTTTAAAAAGGCTAGCTGTCAGACAGGCCGGTTCTGGATTTGTTAATAGTTGTCCAATAAAGAGCTGTCTCTCTCTCTCTCTCTCTCTCTCTCTCTCTCTCTCTCTCTCTCTCTCTCTCTCTCTCTCTCTCTCTCTCTCTCTCTCTCTCTCTCTCTCTCTCTCTCTCTCTCTCTCTCTCTCTCTCTCTCTCTCTCTCTCACACACACACACACACACACACACAAACTCCAAAAAAGCAAATCTAGATGAATTTGCAAACAGAAATACCTCCAGGTTGTAAAACATCTTGTTCTGCCATTTGTAACAAGCTTCTGTGACAAGTTGCAATAAGAAACAGCTTGGCACATAGATGTTACAAAGAATTAGATGTCAGTTAAAGATAGGTTAGGACAAGTTCAGGGGGAAAAATCATACTTATTTATACATTTAATTTTTTTTAAAGTGTCAAAATGTCTGGCTCAGAAATATGGAGCAAATGTAATTAAGCAGTGGAGGAGAAAGCAAAAAACTAAAAAAGTTTTAAAAAGACACAACCCTTCCCCAGCTCCTTGGCATATTACCCGGAATGGTACATAAAACCCCAAAATTGGGTCCGCTTAACCTTGTCTTCTGGTGATGTAAAGTGAAATAAATCTGCATCTTTGACAGGAGGGCCAGCTAGTGTAGTGCTGGCAAACAAATCCTTCTGCGTTATTTTTCCACCTGTTCTCATTTAGTTTATGTAAGGAATTCTGTTTTAAGAGCACAGAATATCTAAGATATTCCATGTGAGTTTTTGTGATAATAGCAAAAGCACTTAGACTTGTATACTGCTTCACAGTGCTTTACAGCCCTCTCGGAGTGGTTTACAGAGTCAGCCTATTGGCCCCAACAATTTGGGTCTCATTTTACCAAACTAGAACGGATGGAAGGCTAAGTCAACCTTGAGCCGGTGGGAATCGAACTGCCAATCTTCAAGCAGCTGGCAGTCAGCAGAAGTAGCCTGCAGTACTGCATTCTGTCAGAGTTTAGAAAACTTTGAAAAAATCAAATCCAGAAAGCGCACACAGATAACTGATTCAGCTGGATTCATTAATTTCTTTGTATACATAATAACAGATGAATAAATGTACAACACCAATAGTAGATTCTTTCAACGTGGCAGAAGTTACAAACAGAACCCAAGCAGGAGGCGAACGGTTTCATTTTAGAATTCGGAGCAGGCAGAGTCTTAAGTTTCTGTTCTGAGGTTAAAACATATGAAGAATGGTTGCTGGAATTGGGTATGTCTCATTTAATGACAAGAAGGACTAGAGGTGACATGATAGCAGTCTTCCAATATCTCAGGGGCTGCCCCAAAGAAGAGGGAGTCAAGCTATTATCAAAAAGCACCTGAGGGCAGGACAAGAAGCAATGGGTGGAAACTAATCAAGGAGAGAAGGTAACTTAGAACTAAGGAGAAACTTCCTGACAGTGAGAACAATGAATCAGTGGAACAACTTGCCTTCCAGAAGTTGTGAATGGTCTAACACTGGAAGTTTTTAAGAAGATGTTGGATAACCATTTGCCTGAAGTGGTGTCGGGTTTCCTGCCTAAGCAGGGGGTTGGACTAGAAGACCTCCAAGGTCCCTTCCGACTCTGTTTTTCTGTTCTGTTATATATTTAATTAAGACAGCAAACAGTTTGATTGGATTATGGCAAAGGTGTCTCCTGAATGACATAAAGGTGATCTAGGAGTGTCATCCAGGCATTTCTTTTTTCCTAGGTGTTTTCAAATGTCCTTGCTTTCTAGCACACACACACACACACACACACACACACACACACACACACACAATTTCCTGAATCAGCGTTCCTCTAAGTGTTTTATGGCTGAGTTTATAGTTTATTTTCCTTGATGAAGTGCATATGGGGACAGGGGTGATTTACTTGCCTATTCTAATGCTATTCTTTTCCCCTTCAGCATCCATTCTAGTCATCCCTCTTGTTCTTTCTGCTGAAACTCTGCTTCTTGGGAAGGGAAGGAAGGGTGACTTACAATGCCACTTGGGAGGCCTTTCATGCTTAGTTCAATACCATCGTTACATACTGAGTGGCCAATGAAATTATGCCTCCATCATTTGATGAACCATTATTCTCCTTTATTGGACCGCCAATTTTGTAGTGGTCAGGACCCATACTTTAATTTTGTGGTGAAGGTCAAGACCTTCCCAAGCTGGGTGACAATACAAATCAGGAGTCGGTTCCTCACCGGTTTACTACCGGTTTGCTGAGAGAGGACTTTTTGCGCACGCACAAAAATATCTCTCTGTCTCTCTCTTTTTCTCCCTCTCTCTCCCTTACTCCCCACTCTCTCTCTTCCTCTTTCGGTCTCCCTCTCTCTGTCTCTCCCCTCTCTCTATCTCTTCCTCTTTCTGTCTCTCCCACCCTCTCTCTTTCTTTCTCTGTCTCCCTTCCTCTCTCTCTTCATCTTTCTGTCTCCCTCTCCCTCTCCCACCCTCTCTCTTTCTTTCTCTGTCTCCCTTCCTCTCTCTCTTCATCTTTCTGTCTCCCTCTCCCTCTCCCACCCTCTCTCTTTCTTTCTCTGTCTCCCTTCCTCTTTCTCTCTCGCTTCCTCTTTCTGTCTCTCCCCCCCTCCCTTCTCTCTGTCTATCTATCTCTATCTATCTTCTGGAGGCAGGGAAGTTGAAAAACGGGCCATTTTCGCCCGTTTTTTGGCCTCCTGGGGCCTCATTTTTCACTCCTCATCTCCAGAAGCATTCTGCAGGCCAAAATTGTTGGCCTTACTTTTCAGTTCCAGCCTGCAGAGCTCGCAAAGGTAACTCCTGCACTCAGCTGAAGGGTGGGCGGGGGCTATGGGGGGGCAGCCTCATGATCCTGCACGGGCCAGATTAATGGCTTTAGTGGGCTGCATGCAGCCCGCGGGCCGTAGTTTGATAACCCATGAATTGGGAGAACTGTTTCCAGTTATGTTGAGCCTAACAAAAAGAAGGTTCTGGTACTTGAGGGGCTCAGACAGAGAAGAGGGGGATTGACTTATTTCCCAAAGCACCTATTAGGTTGGAAAAGAAGCCATGGGTGGATACTCATTGTTGAGGTCCTCGACTTGCGACCGGTCCTCGACTTACGACCGGACTCCTTTCCTCCCTTAAAGCTATAACACTCATCAAAACAAATTCCAACCTGAAACTGAGGAGAAATTTCATGACAGTGAGAACTATTAATTAATGGAACAGCTTGCCTCCCAGAATGGGGGTACTCCATAAATTGGGGGTTTCTAGAAAAGATTGGACAACCATTTGTCTGGGATGGTATACTGTATTTTTCAGAGTATAAGACGCACCAAGATTTTGGAGAGGCCAATTAAAAAAAAAGTTTTTGCACTATGCAAACGTCCAAAAATTGGCCCATTTTTCAAGAAAACGGGCCTGTTTGTTTTTCAAAAAAAAGGGCATGAATAGCCTTTAGGAGGCTTGTAGAGCGCTCCTGGGGGCTGGGTAGGGGGCAAAATTGAGCAAAAAAACTGGCTCATTTTTTGCTTATTTCTGCCCTCCCCAGCCCCCAGGAGCACTCTGGAAGCCTTTTAAAGGCCCTGCACGGCCATTTTGGTGAAGGGGTGGGGTTTCAGGAGGCCAAAAATGCTGTATTCAGTGTATAAGATGCACCCAGATTTTTACCCTCCTTTTTGAGGGAAAAAGGTGTGTCTTATACTCCAAAAAATACGGTAGTTGTTTTTCTCCAGACATTATTTTTATACTGTATGGGTTGTTTACATTTTGTACATATCATTCCTGAGTCACAACGGAGTCAGGCAGCGTATAAATTTAATAAACAAGTAAGGTTGGGCTGCAGCTTGTAGGTCTTAGGTTATTCGTCTTTATGCTGTCAAACTGAGGGGTATTTTTGTGCTAAGATTTCTTTTTGGGACCTCCTGACATAAAATCTTTCTTTCCTCCCAGCTTTCCCTTCTTTATATGCTCATAAAAGCAAATCCTTTTCTTCCTCACATTTTTATAGAACGCTATCTTGATCCTGGGTCTTACATCCTGGGTCTTATATATATATATATATATATTTATAGCATTGATTTATGGCTGCTCTGATAGCTGGGATGGAGTCCTTGCAAAGCTCTGAAGATGCTGGGTGACCTCAGACCAACCGCAGCCTCGCATCGGATTTCATGGGAGGCATCGCCAAATGAATTCGCAGGGCCCGATAACAAGAAATACTGACTTGATTCAGGCGAAATGTTTATAACCAAAGTGTGCAGAGGTTTCCTCCCCCCCTCCACTCCTGTGGGGAAGAGTAATAGGACAACCCATGTTCCTCAATCCAAGAGATCTGGGAAGTGATTGCAAGGAGACCATGAGCAGATGGGTAATTTATGAAGGAATGCAGCAAATTAAGTTTCCACAGGAGATGTAACAACATTGATGGTATCAGATCGTCCCATTACTCTGCAGTTAATAAGAGTTGGTAACAGTCGCACAATATTCCGTCCTATTAATATATCTGGAGTGTTAAGCCTGATTCATTTATGGGCTGGTACCGTTTTTATCACTCCACAAACAACAACAGAGATCTATGCATAAATATGCATAAAGCTCATTAAAATGTCTGCCACCGTGCAATATAATCTCATCTATCTAAAGGGCCCCAAAGCATTCGAGTTAGTTACAGAGTCTCTCAGATAGGAATCTTAGCCGTGGTGTATTGCATTGACCCTTGGTTACTAGGTGGAAAGGAAGACAGGGTCAAATGTCCGGATACAGATTGGAAAACACGAGATGACCAATAGATGGCAGCAAAGAGGCACAAACCACCCCTCACAGCCTGACATCCAGTGGTCATCTGGAGATCTGCAACTCAGATGATGTAGTCCTTCCCCTGAATTATCCATAACTAGCTGATAACCCGGCAGGGCCCGACTTTTTATTTATCCCAACCCTCCTTCCATGAACGTCACTCTAATTTCTAACGTTGGATTTTCACCCTTAGCGGAGGGAGCCCCCTTGTGGAGGACTGTGAAGCCGTTACCATGGCAACTCCACAGCGCTGTATAGTGGAAGCTGTTGAGTCCTCAGGTCTACGACCCAGACAGCAAGTCTGGTAACCTGTGAGTCACCGCATTCCGGAACAGATCCGGCAGCTGCGTTGATTGACTGAGACGAGCTGACCGGAATCTGTCTGGAAAAGAGTTACAATGTTGCAATTGCTTGCTAGTAGTTTTCCCGCCTGGTAACTCTATATAAGAGGTTGCCAGAAAAGAAACCTTGCCAGTTGAATCTTGTGTGTTGTAAATAGTGTGAATAAACGTTCCTGTTGTTTTGACCATGCCTGAGTTGGAATCCTTTGTCTGATCTAACACTGGCGACGAAGGTGGGATTCAGGCCGTGTCTTTAGACACAACGGGGAACGAAGCCTAAACCACCGAGCGCAGAACAACGCACAGCCTCATCATGGCCATGGCGACAATGCCTCCCTTTGCGCCGTTCGATCCGATGAAGGAACAATGGGCTTCCTTCTTAGCCCGTTTCGAGTGCTTCCTGATAGCGAGCGACTACGGCGAACTCGCGCCTGCAAGGAAGCTGAGCCTTTTCCTCCAGTGCGGCAGCCCAGAATTGTTCGCTACCGCCCGAACCATAGCAGCACCCGCAGCGGTACACGAAGTGCCCTGGGACGATCTCCTGGGCCGCCTGAGAGCACACTATGCACCTGTACCTTCCCGCATAGCACATCGCTACGCATTCAGGCAATGTGTGCAACAACCGCAACAATCAGTAGCCGAATTCCTTCAGAAATTGAGAGCCACCGCAATTCCCTGGAGGAATCCCTACTGGAGCAGTTTGTATGCGGCGTAAAAGACATCCGCCTAAAGCGCCGCTTGCTCTCAAAAACTGTCCTGACTCTCGAGCAAGCGGTGGAAGAAGTCCGTGTGGTGGAATTGTCAGAGATTTCCACATCTGACATGGGCCGTGTGCGCCCTCCTCTCTTCCCCACTCCGCGAGCGTGTCTAGTGGATGAGATAGCCCCGCTAGACGAGATGGAGGAGGAAGACCAAGAGGAATGCTTGAGAGTGACCGGGCGTGTGCGTAATCGCGCATTCGCGCCCCAGCAGAAGTTCGGGAGCTGCATAGGCTGCGGAGGTGCCCACCAGAGACCCGAGTGCCCCTTCAAGGCATCGGTGTGCCGCAGATGTGGCAGGAAAGGACACCTAGCAGCCGTGTGTCGTGCTGCCGCACCAACGACAACTTCAGCTGCTGCCTCCAGAGCCGCTCCACCAGGACAACAAGCGTCGCAGAAGCATTCGAGACGCTACCAGCCACAGCCAACTGACTGCTTCGCGCTGTCGGAGATGCTCCCAGCTCTAAACTACGACCAGGCAGAGAGTATGAGATTGTCAACAATGGTTTGCTTAGAGGGGGTGGGTGTAAAAATGGAAATAGACTCCGGGTCCTCTAGATCGCTTATTTCCTGGGCACAATTACTTAAGCTGTGCCCCCAGCTCAGGAAGCGAGATCTCAGCTCCACGGCGACAATTCTAAAGGACTACCAGGGCTCGCAAATCCCCATTCTAGGACTGCATAGAGTGAGGGTAGACTACGGCTCCTTCCATGGATCCCTTCCCATCTTGGTAGTGGCCAAATCCCTAGCTGCCTTGATCGGATTGGACTGGTTTCCGGCCTTGGGACTGTCAGTCCAAGGAGTACACAGCGTGCCAGCCAGTTCTCCGGTAGACGTAGTGATCAGAGAGTTCAATGACGTCTTCGATGGCAGCCTAGGAACGTACAAGGGCACCCCCGTTTCCCTAAATCTGGATCCCCAGGTTGCTCCTGTCCGCTTGAAGGCCTGCAGGCTGCCGTTCGCGCTGAAGCCCAAGGTTGAAGCGGAATTAGATCGATTAGTGGTGCAGGGCGTGCTCGAACCCGTCGATCAGGCGAAATGGGAGACCCCAATTGTGGTTCCCATTAAGCCCGACGGGTCCGTGAGGATCTGCGCCGACTATAAGTCGACGATCAACCTCGGGCTTCAGGCGAACCCATACCCGGTTCCGGTAGTGCAAGACCTGCTCCACTCTTTGGGACGGGGTCGAGTGTTCGCAAAACTGGATATGGCGCAGGCCTACCAACAGCTCCCCGTGGACGACGAGGTTGCGGAGGCGCAGACCATCGTCACCCACCGTGGGGCTTTCCGCTGTCGCCGCCTCCAATTCGGCGTGTCCGTGGCCCCGGGGATCTTCCAGAGCCTCATGGAGCGACTGCTCCATGGGCTCCCTGGCATTGTACCATACTTTGACGACGTCCTGATTGCTGCTTCCAGCATATCAGAACTCGCCAAGACGTTGCGGAAGGTCCTCAGAGTTTTCAGGGGCGCGGGTTTAAAGTTAAAGCGCAGCAAATGTACGTTTGCTGCGCCGAGGGTGGAATTCCTGGGCTTCATGATTGATGCCCAAGGAATTCACCCAACCCCTTCCAAGGTCGAGGCCATCCAAAAAGCCCCCACTCCTGCCTCCAAAACGGAGCTGCAGGCATTCCTCGGCCTTTTAAATTTCTACGCGCCATTTATTCCCCACAAGGCATCGCTAGCCGAGCCGCTGCATCGGTTGCTCGACCGATCCGCGGCCTGGTGCTGGGGCAGCCACGAAGCGCATGCGTTTGCGGCTGTCAAAGCCATGCTCACATCAGATGTGGTACTAGTCCAGTACCATGACAGGCTTCCTCTGATGCTTGCATGCGATGCCTCCTCTTTTGGCCTGGGGGCTGTCCTTAGCCACGTCTTTCCAGACGGCTCGGAAGCCCCCATTGCTTTTTACTCCCGGACAATGTCTCAAACAGAGAGAAACTACAGCCAAATCGACAAGGAGGCTTTGGCTGTAGTGTCCGGGATTAAGAAGTTCCACAATTACCTCTATGGGCGGACTTTTTCTGTTGTCACGGACCACAAGCCACTCCTTGGGCTGTTGGCCGGTGACCGTCCGACCCCCCCCATCCTGTCACCCAGGATGACCCGCTGGACGGAATTCCTGGCAGCGTATGACTATACGCTGCTATACCGTCCTGGCAAGCAGATAGGGCATGCTGATGCCCTGAGCCGCTGCCCTCTCCCGGGGCCGGATCCGACCCCTGTGCCTGCCCTCTCTGTCCTGATGGTCGCGGAGTTGGACTTGCCCCTGTCCTCATCCGCCGTCGCCGCTCACACCCGTGCAGACCCCGTCCTCGCCCAGGTCTGCCGATGGGTGCTGAGGGGCTGGCCTTCGGGCAGCGTGGCCGAAGACTTTCGGCCTTACAAGTCATGCCAGCTGGAGCTCTCGCTCCATTGCGGGTGCTTGTGTTGGGGAGATCGGGTCATCATCCCTTCCCCTCTCAGACACATGGTTCTTCAGTCGCTCCATGCCAACCACCAAGGCATCGTCCGTATGAAGGCTTTAGCCCGGAGCTATGTCTGGTGGCCTGGCATGGACGCTGAAGTGACGGAATGGGTGGCCGCTTACTCCTCCTGCCAATCGTCCCGGCCGGACCCGCCGGTCTCCCCACCGAGGGAGTGGGACGTCCCCAGGAGCCCGTGGTCCAGGCTCCACTTGGATTTCGCGGGTACTGTCCATGGCCAGAATTTCCTTGTGGTGGTGGACACGTTCTCCCACTGGGTGGAGGTGATTATCATGGCTTCCACCACGGCAGAGAGCACGGTGCGCGCCTTGCGCCTCCTGTTCGCGACCCACGGGTTGCCAGATGTCATTGTGTCCGATAACGGGCCCCAATTTCAGTCCTCCACCTTCTTGGATTTTCTGGCCACCCAAGGGATCTGCCACGCGCCGGTTGCCCCTTATCACCCGGCGTCTAATGGACGCGCGGAACGAGCAGTCCGCTTGGCCAAGGAAGCCTTGGCCTGTTTGGATAAAGGGGACTGGCAGGCAAGGGTGGCTGCGTACCTCTTGGGACAGCATGTCACACCTTGCCCGGCCACAGGGAAAAGCCCCGCGGAGCTCTTGATGGGCCGACGCTTGCGGACCACCCTGGACAGACTGCACCCCGATTACGATGGGTTGCAGAGGAGCAACATGCAGACTTCCGCCCCTCGCTTATTTAAAATTGGGGACCTAGTTTGGGCAAGGAACTACTCAGGGGAGCAGCGATGGATTGCCGCCACCATCTTGGACTTAACCGGCCCCTGTTCTTACAGGGTCAGACTTCACGATGGATCTGAGTGGCGGCGCCACCTGGATCAACTGAGGCGCCACCTGCCTGAGACAGCCTTCACCACACCAGGCCGTTCCTGCCCGTTGGCCCCCGTTGGGCCGTTGTTCCCTGTTCAAGCCGAGCCGCAGTTTGGAAATCCTGAGACCCTTGCCTGTCCAGGCCTCTCCTCGTCAGGCAACGCCTGGGGAGGCTGTCAGGACCATTCCACTCAACCTGACACTGAACCGTGGGACTCGCCCATCGGAGGCCCACCCTACCAGAACGCTGCCTGCCAGCAACCGTCAACTACCTCAAGCCCGGTCGCCATGCCCCCTCGCCCGGACTTACTATTATCGCCAATTCCAGCTGCGGCGACTCCACCTCCGGGGTAGGCCGCGGTGACGTAGGCGAAAGCTCCACTCCCCGCAGGGAGGAGCTTCCACAGGACCTGCTGTCCGCGCCAAACACTCCACAGGAACTAAGGCGTTCGGGGCGGACCCGACACCGCCCCGCCTATCTGAACGAATACGCGTGCGCATGTACTGTGATGGACAGAGAGCCTGGACACATGCGCACTGACTATGGGGGAAGGAGTGTTGAGTCCTCAGGTCTACGACCCAGACAGCAAGTCTGGTAACCTGTGAGTCACCGCATTCCGGAACAGATCCGGCAGCTGCATTGATTGACTGAAACGAGCTGACCGGAATCTGTCTGGAAAAGAGTTACAATGTTGCATTTGCTTGCTAGTAGTTTTCCCGCCTGGTAACGCTATATAAGAGGTTGCCAGAAAAGAAACCTTGCCAGTTGAATCTTGTGTGTTGTAAATAGTGTGAATAAACGTTCCTGTTGTTTTGACCATGCCTGAGTTGGAATCCTTTGTCTGATCTAACAGAAGCCATTTTAAGGCACAACAAGCTGTATCTTAATAGAATCCATACCCCGAGAGGTGTTAGGCGTGTCTTACACTCCCACATTATTTGTTTCCAGAGAGTAAGTAATCTGTGTATCAAGTTTGGCTGAAATTGCTTGAGGCATTCCAGAGTTATGCTGGAACATACACACAGATAGATAGATAGATAGATAGATAGATAGATAGATAGATAGATAGATAGATAGATAGATAGATAGATAGATAGATAGATAGATAGATAGATAGATAGACAGACAGACAGACAGACAGACAGACAGACAGACAGACAGACAGACAAGGTAAGATAAGATTTTGGTGGATCGGGCATATAAATACATATGTTGTGATATGGGTGGAATGGGTGGAAACTAATCAAGGAGAGAAGCAACTTAGAACTGAGGAGAAATTTCCTTACAGTGAGAACAATTAATCAGTGGAACAGAAGCTGCCTCCAGAACCCTGGAAGTCTTTAAGAAGATGTTAGATAGCCATTTGTCTGAAATGGTATAAGGCTCCTGCCCACACGGGGTTGGATTAGAAGACCTCCAAGGTCCCTTCCAACTCTGCTATTGTATTGTATTGTATTGTATTGTATTGTATTGTATTGTATTGTATTGTATTGTATTGTATTGTATTGTATTGTATTGTATTGTATTGTATATATACACACTCACACCACAAGGAAAATACAGAATCTTTAGGGAATGTGAGAGTGATTTTAGGAGATGGGGAAATGTTAGCCTGCCTAGGGTATGATCATATAAAAAAAGGAGGGAGAAAGCTGTGATTGAGTAATGGGCAGAAAAAGAAACTTCGAAAGGATTCATTCTAATTTATTAGGAGGTTAAAAAAGAGACAGGAGGAGATTTGTACCTTCCGACTTGTAAGATCCTGTTAATACCGTCTTACAATATAAGTAGCATTAGTTAATCTGATCTGGCTGTGTTTGCTGTTTTGGGAAACTGTCCAACTTGGGTTGCTGACAAGGAGTAAGGCACCCATTAAAACACATGATGCAATGAAAGAAGTCAGCTAAAGAATATTGTCAGCCTTACTATGTAAATTAGGAAATGCAGCCAGATAAGATAATATTACTCTATTGCAGTGATGGCAAATCTTTTTTCCCTCGGGTGCCAAAAGAATGGAGCATGTGGAGACTCCTGGGAGTGGCAGGGCAGGGTGGGCACAGCCAGCTAGTCCTTGCAACTACCGGTTCAGTGAAGCAGATGTAAAATTAGCATCCAGTTTGCCCAAACCAGTCCAAAATGGCTGCATCCCACCCCTGATTATCCCACCATCTTGAATCAACACCATTATCCTCCTACCTGATTCTCAACATCACTACCACCAAGGAACTGATGATGTTACCCAGTTGGGTGATGAAACGTCTGCAGGCAAAACCCAAACGCAGAGAACATCAAAACTCCACAACATTGACCTGCTACATTATGACACCCAATAACAGCAATACAGCAAAGAAGATGATTTCGATGTGCGTAACGATGGTCTGCTAGACAATGGCAGAGAGGACATTTTGGCAGAGTGGTATTTGAAGGCCTGGTTTGCGAGTTATTTTTGAAACTATCACGTGATAGAGGAAAACCATATTGAATAACAAACAATTCAATACAATATTTTAAGCCCAGCATCTGCAATGAGACCATAGGCCAGGGATGTCCAAACTTGGGAACTTTAAGACTTGTGGACTTCAACTCTCAGAATTCCTCAGCCAGCTATGCTGGCTGGGGAATTCTGGGAGTTGAAGTCCACAAGTCTTAAAGTTCCCAAGTTTGGACATCCCTGCCATAGGCAAACAGGTGGTGACAATAGTAGCAGGAACCCCAAGCTTTCCAGATGTTCTAAAATACTTATTGTGGTCAATGTATACACTTTTAAAAAAATATTTGATTTTCCTGGGTTCCTTTGAGACTGTGAATTAAAGATTTTCCTAACTGTGATGCCACCAGAGTAGAACTTGGCTGTTTGATACCAGGATGCATGTCCCAATGTCAGTGTGTGTGCCAACAGCTTTTTTAGCATGTCCTTGAACCATTTCTTTTCTCTCTATAGCACAGACTGTGTAATTTGCAGAGCATAGAGTCTATGCTAATGAGATACTGGAAATATCAACAGCGTTTGCAAATTAAGCATTAGAAATAAGCTCTATCAATGAGCCCCCTGAACGGAATATATATTTGCCAGCGTGAGCAGAGAAGTTTCCTGCCAGCTGTTGATAACAAATATTCCTCTTTACGCTATAGATTTATTTAACAGACATGTATCTTCTCCCTTAAAAGGCAATTGATGTTACGTCTTATCTTCGCGGCAGTTTTCATCGGAGGAGATGTAGCTTATTGAAAAGCAAAGAAACGCTCAAACGTTGTTGTTTTTTTAAAAAAAACGGAGTTGCGAGTCATTCAGGCAACATGAAGAGCACAGGAAGGAAAAAGCTGGCGAGGACTTGAACATCTGTGCTTTAGTGCTCAGAACTAAACCAAAATGCCTGGGACCACCGACGTTCGTGTATTTCCCTATGGATGTAATGAGGTGGCTGTAAAATGGATCACAAAGAGCTTTTTGGAAATTCTCCATCCAATCCTTGGGCAGAGAAATTGGTTGGGAAGTTTTTGTGCGGGTGAGTTTTTAGGGAAAGGAGACATTGTCTAACCGTTTTTCTGGTCTGACCTAGGCTTCGCAAAAGCATGAAGCCGACTCCTCGTCCCGATAAAACCTCTTTTATTTAGGTTAAAGGGAATTCCTCTTCAGTAAAGTCCCTGCCAACAGTCTTTCATGAGATTTCACAACAACAGACCTTGATCAGGCTTGGAGAGTTGCCAGGCCGATATCTTCCAAACGCCACTCTGTAGCAGACAATACTTAGCAAGAAGTCAGGAACAGATCTTATCCCTATTGAATTGAACTAAATAGGAATTATAGGAATTGCTATTGCTTGCTCAATACAATACAATACAATAGCAGAGTTGGAAGGGACCTTGAAGGTCTTCTAGTCCAACCCCCTGCGTGGGCAGGAACCTTATACCATTTCAGACAAATGGCTATCTAACATCTTCTTAAAGTCTTCCAGGGTTGGGGCATTCACAACTTCTGGAGGCAAGCTGTTCCAGAGGTTAATTGTTCTAACTGTCAGGAAATTTCTCCTTAGTTCTAAGTTGCTTCTCTCCTTGATTAGTTTCCACCCATTGCTTCTTGTCCTGCCCCCAGGTGCCTTGGAGAATAGTTTGACTCCCTCTTCTTTGTGGCACCCTCTGAGATATCGGAACACTGCTATCAGTGTTCTAAATGACTCCTGCAAACTCCACTCCCCTTTCGGTCCTCTTTATTCTCTATGGAAGGGCCCATTTACTGTCCACCGGTACATTTACTCCTGAGTCGACCCTTATTCTCTTCTCCTGGCAGCTCTGCGCATGTGCACATCAGGAACAGGCTCCAGCTGTTCTTCTGCCTCACTGCCGTCTGATTCTGAAGGCAGCTGATAACTGTCAGACAGCCCTGGCCCCCTCTCTACCTCCGACACAGAGCCTTCATCAGAGCCTTCCCCAGACTCCAGGACGGTCCATGTTTCTCCCCAACCCTCCTCACTGTCTGAATCTGCTGCCAGATCCGCTGGCAGGCCACAACATTTTCAAGCGCAGCACTCATCTTCAGTAACATTTGGAGGTATTGATTGATTGAGTGTCATCAAGTCAATGTTGACTTTTAGCGACCACCCAGGTAGTTCCTCTCTGGTATGGGCTGTCCCTAACATGGCTCTTCTGGACTTCCAACATCGCACCCTTTGTTGCTGTAACTGAGTCCATCCACCAGGATGCTAACTCTCTCATCTTCTCTCTCCTTCTGACTTTTCCAACCCTGTAGACTTCTCAAGATAAGCATCTGGAGAACTTTTAGTAGAAAGTTTTCTTTTGATATTCTTGGGATTTAATGGAAACAATGGGGAACCAGGGAGGTTGTAGGCATTGCACAGGAAGAAATGCACAAAGGAAGACAAACCATTATCACTCATTATCCAACCAAAAAAAAAGCAAATTTGCTTTCTGCAGATTGAATAAGAAATTAAAAAGACACATGAGAATTTTCTGATCCAGTATGCATATATCATGTATACATCCAAACGAGACTGTCTTGTTTCTCTCTGTCGTATAATATATGTGGGAATGTGGATATATGCATAATTGTGTGTGTGTATGTATGTATGTATGTATGTATGTATGTATGTATGTATGTATGTATTTAGTCATGTTTATGTAGTGCTTATTGGAGGTGGTGGTCCTTTGAGAGCTGTATGCAACCAAATTTCATTTTAATGTATGCCAATTAGTGTGCACTTAAAGTGACAATAAAGTTATTCTAAGACAAATAACAAAACTATGGAAACGACAATTTAGATTACCTAACTTCTGCTTAAGCACCTATGAAGTGTCAGTACCCTTTATAATACCTTGGTAAGGCCACATTTGGAATACGGCATTCAGTTTTGGTCGCCACGATGTAGAAAAGATGTGGAGACTCTAGAAAGAGTGCAGAGAAGAGCAACAAAGAGGATTAGGGGACTCGAGACTAAAACATACGAAGAACGGTTGCAGGAATTGGGTATGTCTAGTTTAATGAAAAGAAGGTGACTTAACAGCAGTGTTTCAATATCTAAGGGGATGACAGAAAGAAGAGGGAGTCAAGCTATTCTCCAAAGCACCTGAAGGCAGAACGAGGAACAACGGGTGGAAACTAATCAAAGAGAGAAGCAATCTAGAACTAAGGAGAAATTTCCTGAGAGTTTGAACAATTAATCAGTGGAACAGCTTGTCTTCAGAAGTTGTGGGTGCTCCAACACTGGAGGTTTTAAAAAGAGACGAGACAACCATTTATCTGAAGTGATATAAGGTTTTCTGCTTGAATGGGGGGTTGGATTTGAAGACCTCCAAGGTCCCTTTCAACTCTGCTAATCTGTTATTCTGAAATGTGCCAACCACACCTCAGAATTAATACTAAATCCCCTGATATACTTTAGTTATTTTGAGGATTGCAAATATCAGTCATTTGGGACATTTTGATGGTATGGGAAACATGGTTGCCAAGCATTTTAGCAGTGAGTGGAGAGGTTATAAATGAGTGAAAAATGTCAGTGCTAATTTACCTGATATTATTTCGAGACTTGTTGCAGGATACAACTTCAACATTGCAGTTAATAAATAATGGGTTGCAATTGATTCCAAAAGTAATTATGCCTTAATGTGAACTGGAACAAATGTTACATAGATTTTAGATATTGCATTCTAGGTTGGTGACAAGAAAGATGAGGAAGATGGGTCTGGTGCATATAAACCAAGCAAGATAATTATATTTTTCTTCACAGTACTACTACCGCAATAATTGAAACATTGTGCTGTATTACAAGCATCCACGTTCCCCAAGACTGAGACAAATGAAAACAATTCAGGGGAAGAATTGGAAATATCTGATTGGAAATTGGGAGATCCTTATTCAGAAAATTCAGTCAAGCTTTAGGACTTGCTGAAAGTGCATATAGCTGTTACATGACCAGACTTAAAAGCATATCTTGAGTTAATCATGACTTGTGACAAGTCCTGAATCAACTAGGTCAGACAGAGCAATAAAGTGTTAGTACTGCTTTACAATGCCTTGGTAAGGCCGCACTTGGAATACCACATCCAGTTTTGGTCACCACAATGTGTTGAGGCTCTAGAAAGAGTGCAGAGAAGAACAACCAAGATGATATCTCAGAGGGTGCCACAAAGAAGAGGGAGTCAAACTATTCTCCAAGGCACCTGGGGGCAGGACAAGAAGCAATGGGTGGAAACTAATCAAGGAGAGAAGCAACTTAGAACTAAGGAGAAATTTCCTGACAGTTAGAACAATTAACCTCTGGAACCAGAAGTTGTGAATGCCCCAACCCTGGAAGACTTTAAGAAGATGTTAGATAGCCATTTGTCTGAAATGGTATAAGGTTCCTGCCTACGCAGGGTGTTGGACTAGAAGACCTACAAGGTCCCTTCCAACTCTGCTATTGTATTGTATTATTAGGGGACTGGAGGCTAAAACATATGAAGAACGGTTGCAGGAACTGGGTATGTCTAGTTTCATGAAAAGAAGGACTACGGCTGACGATGACATGTAGCAGTGTTCCAAGGGCTTGCCATAAAGAAGAGGGGGTCAACCTATTCTCCAAAACAGCTGAAGGCAGGACAAGAAACAATGGATGGAAGCTAATCAAAAAGAGATCCAACCTAGAATTTAAGGAGAAATTTCCTGACAGTTAGAACAATTAATCAGTGGAACAACTTGCCTCCAGTAGTTGTGGACATTCCAACACTGGAAGTTTTAAAGAAGAGATTGGACAACATTAATTCAACCCCCTACTCAAACAGGAGACCCTATATCATTCCAGACCAAAAACTGTCCAGTCTGTTCTTCAAATCCTCCAGTGATGGCACACCCATAGTTTTTGGAGGTAAACTGTTTCACTGATTCCTCCTGAGTTCTAGATTGGGTCTCTCTTTAATTATCTTCCTGTACTTCTTGTCCTGCACTCAAGTGTTTTGAAGAATAGGTCGATTCCCTCTTCCCCATGATAGCTCCTCAAGTGTTCAAGTTACACTAGACATACCTCGTTCCTTCAATCATTCTTTGTAGTGTTTAACCTTCAGAATCCCTGTTGTGGCTGTTCGTTACACTCTTTCTCGGATCCCAACATCTTTTTTTATATTGTGGATGCAGCATTTTAAGTGTGTTGTTACCAGTGTAGTGTAAAGTGGTATAAACACTTCATGTGATCCTGATTCTATCCCTCTGTTTATGCAGCCTAGAACTGTGTTGGCTTTGCTGGCAGCTGCTGCAAATGGCTGGCTCATATTTAAGTGATTGTCCACTAGGACTCCAAGATCCCTTTCACAGTTACTATTATTGAGCCACGCTCCATTTAGCCTGTACCTGTACATTTGGTGTTTCTTGCCTAAATGTAAGATCTTGCTTTTCTCACCACTGAATTGCATTTTATTGGATAGTTCCCAGTGTTCAAGTCTGTCACACTCCTTCTGAATCTTGGATATATCTTTTAAAGTGTTGACATTTCCCCCAGCCTGGGGGAATGACATGATATGACAGGTATCATGAGAAATATCCTAGCAGATAAAATTGAAAGCTGGAAGGAAGGAAGGAAGGAAGGAAGGAAGGAAAAAAGGAAGGAAGGAAGGAAGAAAGGAAGGAAGGAAGGAAGAAGACAGGGACTCCATCCATCATGCTACACAAAGCCCAGGTGATTTTTGATAAACTGGATAACATTCCTTGATTTTTAATTTATTTTGCAGCAGTGAAATGCGCCATCATTTAAGAAGGCCAAGATTCCTGGAAGAAGTCAAGGAGACCAGTTATACTGGTCTGTGAAGCCCAAAATAGCTCTTACATACCATTTTCTTTTTATTGAGAAATGAAGGCTGATGTATCTCAGCCAAAAATGTTAACACTTATTTCTGAACATTGCGAAGCAAATGCCAAACAAGAGAGTGGGAAGCACCAGGATACCCTGTCTTGTAGGAAATGCTTTTTTAAAAAAAAAGTTATTCTGCAATTTAAACATCCAGGGAATACTCCAAGCACAGCATCACACTTGTTATTATTTGCCGGTGGTCATGCAAAGTGAATTTTGCAGCATGTGTGCGCCCTTCCTCTTCAGAGGACCCAGTAGAATGTCGAGACCCTCAAAGAGTGTCGTGAAATCAACACCACCTTACACACTACAGCTCAAGGTTTCAGCTCGATGGCTGGTTTGTGCTACCTCCCGTTGCAAACGGGACCCACTCTACTCGCATCTGCATCTCTTCCCCAAGCCAGGAAAGGCAAGGAGACGTTAGCATTCCTTGCACGTCACCAAGTAATGTAGCCGAGAGAAGGCGCCGAGTGGAGAAGAGCATTCAGGAATCCTTCAGGCTTATCTAATTGACACCCAGATTCCCTAAAAGCAAAGAGATTAAGACATTCAGTGGCCATCCTGGTTTTCTTTTTTCTTTTGGCATGGAAGGATGGTGCAGAAAACAGAGAGGAGGGAGGGGGAGGGAGAAATCCCAGCAGAAATAATGGGGCAGAAATAATTGGCGCGCACCCCTAAATTCATGATGCATCCTTTTTCGGATAAAGAAGAAACGGTACCTTAAGAATACCCATCGCCTGGGCTCAATAGCATGAAATGTCAAAGCAGAGGAAGCATTTTTGAGGCACAGAAAGAGCAAAGAGAGGGCTATAAATCTCTACATGGGAGCCCGCTTGATCTCCAGGAGAAAATGTAAACAGCCCTCTGAGAGGAAGATGTATAGGCAGAGCAACACAAACACACACACACTTCCATTCAACTGTCCATCCCAACATAAAGGTAAAGGTTCCCCTCGCACATATGTGCTAGTCGTTCCCGACTCTTGGGGACAGTGCTCATCTCCGTTACAAAGCCGAAGAGCCAGCGCAGTCTGAAGACATCTCCGTGGTTATCTGGCTGGCATGATTAAATGTCGAAGGTGCACAGAATGGTCTTTCGGGTGCGCTTCAAGGTTTTGACAACCATCTTCAAAGCGCTCCATGGCTCGGGACCTAGTTATATGCGAGACCGCCTCCTGCCCCATACATCCCTACGGCCGCTCCGCTCCCACAGAGAGGGCCTTCTCAGGGTGCCATCGGCCGGGCAATGCCGTCTGGCGACACCCAGGGGAAGAGCCTTCTCTGTGGCAGGCCCTGCCCTTTGGAACGACCTACCCCCTGAACTTCGTACCATCTCGGACCTCCGCCTCTTCCGCCAGTGTCTAAAGACACATCTTTTTCAGCAAGCCGGCCTAGCCTAACCTCCCGTGGGGACTATTTTAGATAGTTTTAAATTGGGGTTTTAATTTGGTTTTAGCATAGGATTGTTTAATTTAATATGCTTTTAAATTTTATATATTTTGTTTTATATGTTTTAAATTCCTGTGCGCTGCCCTGGGTCCCTCGTGGAGAAGGGCGGGATATAAATCGAATTAAAATAAAAAAATAAAAAAAAGAATGCTGTTACCTGCCCACCAAAGGTGATTCCTATTTTTCTACTTGCATTTTTCACATGCTTTTGAATTGCTAGGTTGGCAGAAGCTGAGACAAGTAACGGGAGCTCACTCCGTTACACAGCGCTAGGGATTCGCTAGGGATTTGAACCGCCAAACTGCGAACCTTTCTGGCCGACAAGCTCGGCGTCTTAGCCACTGAGCCACCGTGCCCCATGCCATCCAAACAGCATCTAATTTCCCTGGACGGCATTCTTTCATGCATTTCTAACCTCCTGCATCCGACACTCCTTCGTTAACACCAGGAAGTGAACTCCGGTGCCAAAGGCTGGCCCGGTTCAGCGGCACAGAAAATGCCAACTGACCTCCCGCTTGCTTTTGTGCAAAGCCTGAGCTCCGGAGGGAGTGCAGAGTGGAGAAGAGGTCAGGGGTCGGATGTGGCAGGGCACAGCAAGCGGCTCGCCTCTCAGCCACATCTTCTACGGCCATCTTTCCCTCCCTGAACTTTTAGCTAAGCAAATAGGATGTATTGGAGAGGGGCAAAGGCGAGGAGGGAGAGAGGAGCAGCTGAGTTATCCAATTTGTCAGCCAACTCGGCTGGCTTGCAAAGAGCAAATCAGGTTTTTAAATGAAACCTTGTGGCCTGGGGAGGATGTTTTCTCTATTCAATCAGAATCAGAATAGAGCTGGAAGGGACCTTGGGAGGTCTTCTAGTCCAGCCTCCTGTTCAAGCAACAGACCCTATACCAGTGATGGCTAACCTTTTTTGGCTCACGTGCCAAAAGTGGGGGGAGCGCAGGGGGGGGAATGCTATGTGTGTGACCCCCTGCTTTTGGCATACTTTTTTTGCCCTCCCCAGGCTCCAGAGGCTTTCTAGGAGCCTGGGGAGGGTGAAAACAGCCTCCCCTCCCCACCTCCAGAGGCTTCAGGACAGTGGTGGGTTTCTGCAGGCTCGCACCTACTCGCGAGAGCCGGTTGGTGAAATTTAGAGAAACGGTGAGAGGGGGTTCCACCGACGTACCTGGAAGTAAATCTGGCCTACCGCTGCCAGTGACCCAACGGGAAGGAAAGGAAAGGAAGGAAGGAAGGAAAGAAAGAAAGAAAGAAAGAAAGAAAGAAAGAAAGAAAGAAAAAGAAAGAAAGAAAGAAAGAAAGAATTTATCATCACAATTGAGTTCAAAATTTTGGTTGCTAAGCAAGAGAGTTGTTAAATGAGTTTCACCACATTTTAAAAGGTGGCCACTCCCACCCTGTCACATGACTGCCAAGCCACGCCCACAAAATAGGCCACACCTACAGAGTAGGTTCTAAAAAATGTGAAACCCACCACTGCTTCAGGAGCTTTCCTGAAGCCTCCAGAGGGCGAAAAACGGCCTCAAAAGAAGGCCTAAATTTAAATTTAATTTATTTAGATTTATAGAACCGCCCTTCTCCATCGAAATGGACCCAGGGCGGTGCACAGGAAATTAAAATCGATAAATAACAATAAATACAGAAAAATTAAGAATAAATTAAACTAAAAGCCTGTGCTAAAAATCCCAATTAAAATTCTAAAATGCATTTACTCATTGGCTAAGCTAGGCCGGCTTGATGGAACAGATAAGTCTTAAGTGAGCGGCGAAAGAGGGGAAGGTCTGTGATGGTCCGAAGTTCGGGGGGTAGGTCGTTCCAGAGGGATGGCCCAGCCACTGAGGAGGCCATCCCCCTGGGCACCGCTAGCCGGCATTGGCCGGCGGATGGTACCCTGAGGAGGCCCTCCCTATGGGAGCGGATCGGACGGAGGGAGGTATGCGGCAGGAGACGGTCCCGCAAATAACTAGGCCCCGTGCCATGGAGCGATTTAAAGATGGTAACAAGCAGCTGGCAAGTGCACACATGCATGCTGGAGCTGACAGGGCAACACCTTGCGTGCTCTAAGAAATTGTTCCGTGTGCCACAGGTTCGCCATCACGGCCCTATACTAATATGAGCAGCAGCTACCAAAAAAGCCAACACAGTTCTAGGATACATCAGAGGGATTGAATCAAGATTACGAGAAGTGTTAATACCACTTTATAATAATGCTTTGGTAAGGCCACACTTGGAATACGGCATCCAGTTTTGGTCGCCACGATGTAGAAAAGATGTGGAGACTCTAGAAAGAGGGCAGAGAAGAGCAACAAAGATGATTAGGGGACTGGAGACTAAAACATATGAAGAACAGTTGCAGGAACTGGGTATGTCTTAGTTTAATGAAAAGAAGGACTGGGGGAGACATGATGGCAGTCTTCCAATATCTCGGGGGCTGCCACAAAGAAGAGGGAGTCAAACTATTCTCCAAAGCACCTGAGGGCAGAACAAAAAGCAATGGGTGGAAACTAATCAAGGAGAGAAGCAACTTAGAACTGAGGAGAAATTTCCTGACAGAACAATTAATCAGTGGAACAGAAGTTGCCTCCAGAAGTTGTGAATGCCCCAACACTGCAAGTCTTTAAGATGTCGGATAGCCATTTGTCTGAAATGGCATAGGGTTCCTGTCTAGGCAGGGGATTGGACTAGAAGACCTCCAAGGTCCCTTCCAACTCTGCTATTGTATTGTATTGTATTGTATTGTATTGTATTGTATTGTATTGTATTGTATTGTATTGTATTGTATTGTATTGTATTTCAGAGAAGTGGCTGTCCAGTCTCTTCTTAAAAACCTCCAGTGATGAAGCACCCACAACTTCTGAAGGTAAACTGTTCCACTGGTTAATTGCCCTCACTGTCAGGAAGTTTCTCCTTACTTCCAGGTTGCTTCTCTCCTTGATTGGTTTCCACCCATTGTTTCTCCAACAATTTGAAAGCACCGATTCTTCAGTGCCCAGCTTTCCTTATGGGTCATCTCTCACGGCCATGCATTACTCCGGGAGAAACCATTGCTTTGACTATGCAGACTTTAGTTGCTAAGGGGAGGTCTCTGCTTTTTAATATGCTGTTTAGCTTTGCCATAACTTTCCTTCCCAAGAGCAAGCGTCTTTTAATTTCATGGCTGCAGTCACCGTCTGCAGTGATCTTGGAGTACAAGAAAATAAAATCTGTTGCTACCTCCATTTCTTCTCCTTCTATTTGCCAGGAAGCATGACTTGTTGACGAAGGTGCACGGAAAGCTGTTACCTTCCCACCAAAGGTGGTTCCTATTTTTCTACTTACATTTTTTACATGCTTTCGAACTGCTAGGTTGCCAGAATCTGGGTAAGTAACAGGAGCTCACTCCGTTATGCGGCACTAGGGATTCGAACCACCGAACTGCTGACCTTTCTGATTGACAAGTTCAGCATCTTAGCCATTGAGCTACCACGTCCCTATAACTACGTATAAGAACAGGAGTGTAGAAAAACCAGGAGGAACAATCTTATTACGCTCATGTGCAAAACTGTGAAAAGCATCTTCCCAACTGCCTCCAAAGTAAAGTTGCAATTTAATTGGTAGTATAAACATTTAGATTTCCCACTGGAAACATTTGGACAGAAACTGGAATTTTGGTGGCTGAAATGGGAACTCTACAAGCATCGGGCGATTGGATATCCATTCAGAAGTTCCCCTTCATTTCACCAAGGAAATAAAAATTGTACAGCCGAGGAAATTTTGTGCTCCTTTCCAAATTCCTTCCCTCAGCCTAAAAAATCAAAACGACAGACAGCTCATTTCGAGAATTTAAATAGGGGAGAAAGCCCAATGTGCTGTGGTGAACTGGATGCCGGCCAAGGAATTAATAGAAACAGTTTAGATGCTGCCTTATTTTCGTCTCTCTAATTAATATTTATATCCCGGTTCTAGCGAGATGGTTGTTTATGTAGCAGCAATTGTGTAGTTCTTTATACAGCTGGATTCTGGTGAGGGAATTATAACAACAACAACAATAATAATCTTCACTCTGTTTATGGCACTGAATTGTTCGAAATGAGTTTTTGGAACTAAGTGCCAAAGTGGCTTGTACACCAACCCCCCCCCCCCTGTCATTTTAATCGCCACTGCCCCCCCCCCCCCCCCCGCTTCAGCCAGCATGAACTTCCTACTATGGAAAAGTGCCCACAGGAAGCTCAAGTCACCCTTATAGTAATGTACAATATGGTGCAAAAAAAATGCATTAAACTTAATGCATGTTTCTCTAGGATTGAGGCTGCAGCTGCAGAGGGCAGCTGAATGAAGTGGGAGAAGAAATACAGCTGCATGAAGCCGTCTCAAAGAAGTTCTCTGTTCATAGCTCCAGGCTCTGAAGCAATGCATCTCAAACCTGCCTACTTTAAGACGCGCAGATATCAACTCCCAGAATCCCCCTGCCAGCAATGCTGGGAGTTGAAGTCCACCGCATCTTTAAGTGGCCAAAGTTGAAAAACACTGCTTTAAAGAGCTGCATTGATTCATTGAGTCCACCGATGGAACCCACTGAGGGTTCCATCAGAGATAAGAACTTATTAATTGTTCTGGGGTGGCACCGTTTTCCTGGCCGTGCTATACTGTTATGTTACACTGAAAAATAAAATTAAAAAGCTAGTTTTTCAAGGAAATCATTTACCTGCAGCTACTGTATGCAGTGGTGTAGCTCAAGAGATCTAACCAGTAAATCTAAAGTTTAGATAGCCTCCTCCTCCTTGAGATATAAATAAGGTTCTACATTTAGGCAAGAAAAACAAAATGCACAGGTACAGTATAGGTGGTACCTTGCTCAATTGCAGTAACTGTGAGAGGGATCTTGGAGTCCTAATGGACAATTTAAATAGGAGCCAGCTGTGTGCAGCAGTTACCAAAAAAGCCAACACAGTTCTACGCTGCATAAACAGAGGGATTGAATCAAGATCACGTGAAGGGTTAATATCACATTATAAGGCCTTGGTAAGGCCACACTTGGAATACGACATTCAGTTTTGGTTGCCATGATGTAAAAAAGATGTGGAGACTTTAGAAAGAATGCAGAGAAGAGCAACAAAGATGATGAGGGGGCTGGAGGCTAAAACATATGAAGAACGGTTGCAGGAACTGGGTATGTCTAGTTTAATGAAAAGAAGGACTAGGGGAGACATGATAGCAGTGTTCCAACATCACAGGGGTCGCCACAAAGAAAAGGGAATCAAACTATTATCCAAAGCACCTGAAGGTAGAACAAGAAGCAATAGGTGGAAACTAACAAGGAGAAGGAGAAGGGCGGGGTATAAATTTAATAAAATAAATAAATAAATAAAATAAATAAATAATCAAGGAGAGGAGTAACTTAGAACTGAGGAGAAATTTTCTGACAGTTAGAACAATTATTCAGTCCCTCTGTTTATGCAGCCTAGAACTGTGTTGGCTTTTTGATCCCTTAACTCTAACTGAAGGAATCTGGTCCTTCTCAGATCTTTCCGGAGAAGCTGCTACTTTAATTTCAGCTTAGCAGTTCTTCAAAAATGAAGGGACATTGGCACTTAAGGGAAGCAGCCAAAGTGCATTAAAACATTGAAGCTTTTTTGGGACACAAAATGCTTAATTTTGATCCTTTGGGCCATTTGGCTGTGTCAAAGACCCCACCGATTACACAATATTCATTAGCAGTTCTAGCTGAATTGGCTGTAAAGATCTGGGCCATGGCTTTTCACAAGTAGCTTGGCAATTTATTTTTTTATTTTTTAAAAAATCTGATCAGAGTTTTGATCTGGGCTTTGCTCCTCATTTTGCTTGTGGAAGAACTAGGAGGGGGAAATTCAATGCGCTGGTTGGCAGTTTGCAATAGATAAACCGATTATTAGAATTATTATCTAGCCTTTTCCCCCGAGGTAGGCAGCTGTTGATATTTGGTGGTGTAAAGAGGGATTGTCACATGATGTAAGGTGTTCCAAGTAAAGGTGCCTTCTGCAATTGACGGATGGTGAATTTGTCAATGCCGACAGTGTTCAAGTGGTCATCCAGATGTTTTGGGATTGCAGCAGTGGTGGGATTCAATTTTTTTTACTACCGGCTCTGTGGGTTTGGCTTTGTGGCCTTGGTGTGGCTTTGTGGACGTGGCTTTGTGGGCGTGGCAGGGGAAAGATACTGCAAAATCCCTTCCCCACTCCTGGAGGAAGGATACTGCAAAATCCCCATTCCCTCCTATTACTCTTGGTATGTGATAATTATTCTTCATTTAAGAGTCCTGTAAATTGGCTGATGTATCAGGGATACCAGATAGCTCAAGGCATAGAGAGCTTGCCTCAAATGCTGGAAAGCCCTGGTTCAAATCCCAGTAGAAGGAGTATGGCCAGCTGAAGAAGGCTAATAAGCCTGAAATGGATCCATCCTGGTCTCTTTATTTTCAGCCCTTAAAAATCTAACACATATCTAAAAAATGTCACACAGCAGTAATCTAATTTGGTTCTCTGTCTGGATGATCTCTGGGTTGAGTCGAAGGGATGACGTTAAGTCTCTTCCCCTTAAAGGGAACAGGAGCTGTGATAATTATTCTTCATATATATATATGTGTGTGTGTGTGTGTTAGTTTTATGAGCTGATCAACATATCTACATAACATAATACACAACATAACACACATATCTAAAATATTATACAACGTAATTCTTGGCTTGCTGTTTGGATGGTCTCTAGCGATGAGCCGATAGGCAGTAAGGGAAACAGTATGTTTCCTCCCTGAATTGGGGCCTAATAATAACGGGTTGTTGTGAAACAATTACCTATACACACAAACACACACACACACACACACACACACAGAGAGACAGATAGATAGATAGATAGATAGATAGATAGATAGATAGATAGATAGATAGATAGATACATACATACATACATACATACATACATACATACATACGAGAACACTCACACAGGAAACATGAAATCTCCAGAACCATCAAGCCTACAAACTTGAAATTTGTCACATATGTTCTTCTTGGTTTTTAGGTGCTCGTTAACAAAGAATTTTTCTAAGTGACCATCGGAGCATTAGTATTTCGTATATTATTATTAACACACTCTGATGCTAAGGAGTCAGATGTTCTACTCCCCCTCCCAATCCAAAAACTTGAACATGGGCATGGCCAGCCTGTGACTCATCTGGCCTACTGGCTGGGAGTTTAGAGAGGAGCCTGAGGGAGAGAAGGGGATACAATAGGTGGGGCTTCTGTGGGGCAAACCTTAGGGAGAGAAAGAGATAGGATAGGTGGAGCTTCTGTGGGGCAAATCTGAGGGAGAGAAGGGGATAAGATAGGTGGGGCTTCTGTGGGACAAACCTGGGGGAGAGAAGGGGATAGGATAGAGGGGGCTTCTGTGGGGCAAACCTGAGGGAAAGACGGAGATAGGATAGGGGAGGATCCTGTGGGGCAAACCTGTGTGAGAGAACGTAATAAGATAGGTGGGGCTTCTGTGGGGCAAACCTGAGGGAGAGAAGGGGATAGGATAAGGGAGGATACTGTGGGGCAAGGCTGAGGGAGAGAATGGGATAGGATAGGGGAGGCTTCTGTGGGGCAAACCTGAGGAAGAGAAGGGTAGAGGAGCAGTCAATGGTAACTACTCATTAATTTTCAAGCTGCATTTATCAAGCCCGATCACAAAGTAAGTTTAGGGCTGAAGGTCAAGCAACAGATGGAATTTTAATTTTATGTCTGCCACTGCACTATCTTCGGATTCGTATATAAAAATATTAGAGAGAAACTTCACCTTTGACATTTTTGATTTCTGAGACAGAAGAATCCTGCAAGATACAGATATACTTTATACTAGACTAAAATTGCAATCTCTGTTTCCCCCCATGGTCTCAGGTCAGATAAGAGAAGGAGCCTGTGCAATTCACCGTTTAAGAGATTATCTGTCTCTGGCATTCCTTTTCCGAACTCTGGCTGAAAAAGCTTAGGAATCATGGATCACTGAGCCAAAGAGCAAAGAAGGTCAAATGTTGGAATAATAGAATAATGAAGCATTTGATAGTGTGCGCCAACTCACTGTGCGAAATGATAGGTGCCATTTATTTTAACAGATCAAACCTATTCTGCTGGGATTTGTACACAGCTCTTCTCAGAACCTAGGATGCTGGTATTGTAATTCTCTACTTCGTCCACCGTAGCCTGTGTTTATACCAACACTTCAAAATCTAAAACACTCTGGGATGTTGTGACTTGAACATGTCAGAAATTTTGGGTTTTGTCATGTAAATTAAGCTACAGAGCTTCGACCAAAGAGAGGGATTTGGCTGGATTTAGCTTGGACTATCTCTTTACTTAAAAGCAATTTGAAATAATCACCGATGGAAGCTACACATTTACAGTTTTTTTTAAAAAAGTTTTATTGGGTTTTATAAATTTTTTACAAATACGGTAAAGGGTAAGTTGTGAAAAGACATTTTGAGAACTTTCACGTTGAAGTCATTGACTCCTTCCGAGACTTCATAACAGAAAATAGATAATTCATTTAACATACATTTGTACTACAAAGTGGAGAGAAATGCAGATATATCATTGTAAGAAAAAAACTGTGCTAGCAAACATATATAAACATCCAAACAATATTGTATTATATTAAAATAAAGTCACTTTTGAGATCTAAGTCTTTTGGCAATTGTATCTTCTTTTCCCTGGCCCCCAGTGGGCGGGGCCGCGGCAGCCTCTGCTCCCCCATTTTCATCCTCCAGGATTGAGGAATGTTTTTCAAGAAAGGCTTGTGCCTCTGCAATTGTTTTAATTTTTACTCTTCCCCCCTCCCAAAACACCAACATTCCCTCCGGCATCATCCACTTGAACCAGACCCACATTTATAGGTTTTGAGTGCAGCTCCCTTGGACTACAAAACTCCTAATCTAATCTTTTATTTATTTGCTGGGCAAAACCCTTTTATATTGGTGCCAGTTAGGAACCCTAGCCCTAGCCCTGGCCCTGGCCCTAACTACTTTACAAATGTTTTATATCACCACAATATAAAAAAGATCTTGAGATTCTAAAACAGAGGTGTCAAACTCAAGGCCCATGGGCTGGATCCAGCCCACGGGGTGCTTAGACCTTGCCCGCGGGCCCAGAGGAGGTATTCAGCAGGTTCTGACCACTTCTGGAGAACCAGTAGCAGAAATTTTGAGTAATTCGGAGAACCGGTAAATGCCACCTCTGAATGGCCCCACCCTCATCTATTCTCTACCACCCGAGTCCCAGATGATGGGGAGGAAATGGGGATTTTGCAGTAACCTTTCCCTGGAGTGGGGAGGGAATGGAGATTTTACAGTATCCTTCCCCTGCGACGCCCACAAAGCCACACCTACCAATCCACGCCCATAGAACGAGTAGTAAATATTTTTGAATGCCACCACTGTGTGGGGCGACCCTGGAAACAAGGAAGGACCAGCCTGTGGTTCCTCTCTCAGCAAAAACAGAGCTCAGGAGAAATGCATGTGACCCTCCTGAGCTCCAATTTTGCTGGCAGAGTGCTCGGAACACCACAGGCCACCACACGAGGGATGTTGAGCTGGCCATGCCCCCCCCCTGGCATCCTGAGGTCAAACACATCCCTGATGTGGCCCTCAATGAAATCGAGTTTGACACCCCTGCTATAGAAAGAGTGCAAAGAAGAGCAACAAAGATGATGAGGGGAGCGGAGGCTAAATTGTATGAAGAATGATTGCAGGAATTGGATATAGTTACTCTAGTGAAAAGAAGGACTAGGGGTGACACGATGGCAGTCTTTCTATATTTGAGGGGCTGCTACAAGGAAGGGAATGTCAACCAGAGGTGAAATCCTCCCGGTTTGGCCTGGTTCTGCCGAACCAGTAGGGACGATTGTCCTTGGTTCTGTGAACCGGTAGTACAAAAAAAGCTTCCAAGGATCGCATGGCTCAGCTGTGAAGCTGGTTCAAGCGAACCGGCAGGGAAAAATGCTTTAAAAAGCTAAAAAAAAGGTGAAAATGAAAAAAAGTTTGGCTGTGCCCACCCAGTCACATGGGCCCCCCACCAAGCCACACCCACAGAACCAGTGTGTGTGTGTGTGGGGGGGGGGGAATAGATATTTTCCAAAGCACCTGAAGGCAGGACAAGAATGGTCATAACATAATCACAACTCACTTTACAACTGCCTTGTTTAACAATGAATAATTTGATCTCAGATGTGATCGACCACCGACCTCCGCTCCTTCCGGGTAAAATTGAAGACCCATCTCTTTCGACTGGCCGGCCTTGAATAGTTCTCTCTGTCTTTTAATTACAAATTTTAATGGGTTTTAATTATATATTTTTAGCATAGGTAGATTCATTTAATTTTATTTTAAGTAATGTTTGTATTTTGTATATTGTTTTTAATTATGCCTGTGCACCGCCCCGGGTCCCTGTGGGGAGAGGGTGCGGTTAATAAATCTTAATTTTGATTTTTTTTGATTTTTTTGATCACAAATCAAGAACTACATGCAATTCATGCCCTTGGAAAGGTCATTCTTGCCTTTAGAATTGCACTGTTTATTTAAAGCAGGGGTGTCAAACTCAAGGTCCATGGGCAGGATCTGACCTGTGGGGTGCTTAGATCTGGCTCACTGAGCCACCTTGGAAGCAATGAAGGATTGACCTGCAGTGCCTCTGCCCGCGAAAATAGAGCATTTTTGGCTGCGACAGCTTCCTGCAGCTCTCTGCCAGTGAAAACAGAGCTCAGCCTGGCCACGCCCACCCAGCCACGCCCACCAGGCCCCCTGAGGTCAAGCGCAACCCTAATGTGGCCCTCAATGAAATAAAGTTTGACATCCCTGACAAGTTGATGTGAGGTTCTTGTGTGCCATTTGGGCTTTGATTGTAAAATTCTGACCTCTAAACTGGCTGGCTACCTTAACCTGGCTCTTGGAAACTTGGACTGGATTTTGACTATTCTTTTGCACGGTCCTATTAAAAGCAACCATTCAAGCAAGCACTTTCCAGGGACTCTGTTTAGGTTTGCATTTTTTGTCTGCTATTAGTTTCTTGACCTTGAGTAAACGACTGCCATAGCAACTGAGTGTGTTATGTTTTTGCATGTGTGTATTTGGAACCAGAAGCAGGGCACACACTCTGCATAAATCCCTAAGGATATCTCTGGTTTTGAATCCCTGCAAGAATAAAATTATTAATGTGTAGAAACCCCTACGTTCCCGTATGGGCAATGAGATGGAGCAGAATGTTGTAGAAAACAAAGGAGACAATAAAGTAAATAACCTCTACCATAAAGCTGCTTAAATTTTAGGGAACTGTTGCTGAGCTGTCATTCTTAATTTTAATCTGAATACAAGCTTTGCACGCTGCTAAGAAATGTGTCTGCTTTATAATTTGTCTCCTAACTGCATCTTCATTCTCCTTTTTACACTTGTTTGGAAATAGCAAAAGTGAAAATTAAGTGGTAATTAGGAGAAACAATACCCATCACTCTGCAGCGTTTCAAATCCTTCAAATTCAGGCCAACGGAAATAATGTCATGATTTTCTTCTTCTTCTAAGGCAAAACACTGTAAACATGAGGCATCTTTAATTTCAGAAATGTTATGTTTCCCCCAAACATCTCAAAAGTCTAGAATTCTAGTTATCTGCCAAGCTCTGTTGAAGATGGCATATTTGCCAATTTTACATCCCTGAGATGAAAGCCGCGAGCGCCAATAAATGACAAATAGTTTAATTTTCCTCCTTGCAGATAAAGAGTTTCCTCCGTAATATCGTAGATTAATTTGGCTGGTGAACAATTAAAATGCGAAAAGCCGTGGAACTCACAAAGCATAATTCTCTCTGATGGGGACCCTTGAAAAATAAATATGCCCTCTCCCCAAATATGCATTTGATCCGTAAAAAAAAGTTTTCATCTCAGTTTCTAAAATGTACCCCATAAATCACTTGTAAAGATAAGCAAGATTTTATGGATAAAAACATAATAGGATACATCCTGTCTGGCAGCCAAAGGAGAGGAGGGAGGGTGGAAAACTCTTTAGATATATAATCTAAAGAAATAACTCAATTTACCAAGATTTGCGCCAAGATCTCCCACATGCTCCGATGTAATGAGAGATCCAGAAAACGAATTGTTGGATTTCTGCAGCATGAGACACGTTAATAGAAGAATTGACTTCCAACTCTCCTTGTTTTGGACAGACACAAAGAAGGCTTCAGGAAGAAAAACTGAACACAATTATTTCTTTCCAACATGCATTCTCTTAGATGTTCTTTTTGTCCCTCCTGACAAAAGACGTTTACCAGAATGCTAGGTCTTTTGAAATGTATTGCTAAAGATTAAATACGACTAGCTTTTTACACCTACCAGGTCCAGTGGTGGGTTTCAAATTTTTTTAGAACCTCTTCTGTAGGTGTGGCCTGCTTTGTGGGAGTGGCTTGCCAGCCATGTGACTGGGTGGGAGTGGCTTGTCAGGACCTCCGCGCCTTCCACCAGAAATTAAAGACCCATTTGTTCCATCAGGCCGGTCTGGCCTAATTTATTTTACCTAGCCTATAGTCTGTACCTTAACTTGTTTTAATTGGTTTTAAATGGGGTTGAGTTTTAATGATTCTAAATTTTAGCGCAGGGATAATTTATTTAATTCGGTTTTCATTATTTGTAATTGTGATATTCATATGTTTTAATTTCCTGTGCACCGCCCTGGGTCCCTTTGGGGAGAGGGAGTGGTTATATAAGTCTAAATAATAAATAAATAAATAAATAAATAAATAAATAAATAAATAAATAAATAAATAAATAAATAAATAAATAAATAAATAAATAAATAAATGTGACTGGGTGGGAATGGCCAACTTGTAAAATGTGGTGACACTCACTTAACAACGCTCTTGCATAGCAACCAAAATGTTGGCTCAGGAACTCTGGCATTTGAAGCGCGCAAGTCTTAAAGCTGTCAAGTTACAAGATCCTCGCTCCCCTAACCGTTTAGGAAAAAAAACAACAACCCAGGGGTGTTCAAACTTGACAGCTTTAAGACTTGTGGACTTCAACTCCCAGAATTCCTCCTCTCGCTCTTCCTCTTGATGATGGGCGGACGGGTGGGGGGAGGGAGCTGGAACCTGTTCTAAACAGTCCTGTAGATTTGTGGAACCTCTTCTATAGAAGAGCTTAAAACTGGCAGGAACCCACCCCTGACCAGGTCCTTAGGTTCTTCATCTCCACCATAGCTGAAATGTTTTTGGGTAGAGTTTTCAAGTAGGACAAAAAACAACAATGTCAAGGAAATGTGGGAAATGTCAGGTTTCCTTTCCAGACTGGATAATGTTATTATTATTTTTTTAAATTTTGAGGTGTTCCCAATCCTAACATCTAAATAAGATAAGTGATGCACGTATTTGATCAGGGAAGCTGGAAACACAGTTGGAGGGATCATTCAGAAAATGGTAAAAAGGAAGTTTTTACTTTGCATATAAGTGTAGAGATTCTCAGTCATCCAGGTCAGCATCGTCCCGAAGGTGCTTTTTCAGGAAGCAACTGGACTTACTGGGGTTTTTTTTCCTTTGGAAGATGTTAATTCAATCAAACTAGTCCAGAGATGTTTCACGAGATGAGTCCTCCACTCTTCTGCTCGCAACAGAATCCCTCATGTCACCAGACGTGAAATTTTGGGCTTAGGCAACTTAGAACTTTGCCATTTTCGATCCAACCTAAGCGTAGTACATAAAATTATCTGCTACAATGTCCCACCTGCCAACGACTATTTCAGCTTCAACCACAACAATACACGAGCACACAATAGACACAAACTTATGGTAAACCGCTCCAAACCTGACTGCAGAAAATATGACTTCAACAACAGAGTGGTCAAATGCCTGGAATGCTCTATCGGAATCTGTTGCTATATCCCCAAATCCCCCACAACTTTAACCTTAGGCTGTCTACTGTCGACCTTCCCCCATTCCTAAGAGGTCTGTCTGTAAGAGGCGTGCATAAGCGAACCAGCATGCCTGCCATCCCTGTCCCAATATTCCCTTGTATTTGTATCTATTTCATGTTTTCATAATCATGTTTATACTTATATCTGTTATCTGATTCATGCTTGACAAAGCAAACAAACAAATTATTATTATTATTATTTTTATTATTTTTCGAATTTATACCCCGCCCTTCTCCTTGTTAGGACCCAGGGCGGCGCACAGGCATTATTAAAACCATAACAAAAGACAATATACAATATTAAAAACATATTAAATTAAATTCAAACCCGTGCTAAAAAACCCATTTAAAACCCTGAAAATGAAAATTATAGATAGAGTCTGAAACAGGGGGCTACGCTAGGCCGGCTTGTTGGAATAGATACGTCTTAAGACGTTGGCGGAAGAGGCGGAGGTCCGAGGTGGTCCGAGGTTGTTCATAAACAATGAAATAAATAAATTACTAAATGAATGAATGAATGAATGAATAAATAAATAAATTAAAATGTTTCACTTCTTATGCAAGAAGCTTCTTCAGTTCTGACAGGATAGTGGGGAATGGAAAGATGAAGTAATGGAAGGAATTTTTCCCCCTATCCTTTACAAAGGAAGGAAAGAAGGAAAGAATGGAGGGAGAGAAGGAGGGAGGGAGGGAGGGAGGGGGTGGGAATCCTTCCATTCCCCACTATCCTGTCAGAGCTGAAGAAGCTTCTTGGATGAGAAGCGAAACGTCTTCAAAAGGAAAAAAAAAGAAAGAAAGTCCAGTTGCCTCCTGAAAAAGCACCTTTGGGATTACTTTGCATATGTTCTTTATGTGTTGAATTATGGCAGAATTGTCTCTAGTTGATATTAGTTGATCTAGTACAGTGGTGGCTAACCTTTTTGTCCTCATGTGCCGATGCGCGCATGCAGCAGCATGCATATGGCCACACCCATAATGCAATGTGCACATGACACGCCCCCATGGGCCCCACTCACATGTGCATGCACACACGACCCCATCCCCATGCATGTGCGCATAACCCCTCCCCTCATGGCCCATTTTGGGCCTAGCAGGCCTCCCTGAAGCCTCCTGGGACCAAAAATGGACTGCAATGGCCGGTTTTTGGCCTAGCAGCTCCCTTCACGCGCTCCCCATGCTGCCCCCCCATACATGCACACGTGATCCTGGACCCCTGTGCATGCACACGTGTCTCCTGCATGCACGGCAGAGACCCAAAACCCAGCTGTTTGATGGGAGGCGCGTGGCGCATGCATGGCAGAGCTGAGCTGGGCGAAGGCTCACGTCCTGCAGAGAGGGCTCCGCATGCCATAGGTTCCCCATCATGGATCTAGTAGATCATAGTAGGTTTTAAAGAAGAGATTGGACAGCCATTTGTCTGGAATGGTTTATGGTCTCTTGCTTGAGCAGGGGTTTGGACTAGAAGACCTTTAAGGTCCCTTCCTTCCTTCCTTCCTTCCTTCCTTCCTTCCTTCCTTCCTTCCTTCCTTCCTTCCTTCCTTCCTTCCTTCCTTCCTTCCTTCCTTATTTACCTACCTACCTACCAATGGTGGGTTTCTGCAGGCTCGCACCTACTCTCAAGAGCCGGTTGGTGAAATTTAGAGAACCGGTGAGAGGGGGTTCCACCGGCATACCTGGAAGTAAATCTGGCCTGCCGCTGCCAGTGACCCAACAGGAAGGAAAGGAAAGGAAAGGAAAGGAAAGGAAGGAAGGAAGGAAGGAAGGAAGGAAGGAAGGAAGGAAGGAAGGAAGGAAGAAAGAAAGAAAGAAAGAATTTATCATCACAATTGAGTCCAAATTTTGGTTGCTAAGCAAGAGCATTGTTAAATGAGTTTCACCACATTTTAAAAGGTGGCCACTCCCACCCTGTCACATGACTGCCAAGCCATGCCCACAAAATAGGCCACACCTACAGAGTAGGTTCTAAAAAATTTGAAACCCACCACTGCTACCTACCCACCCACCCACCCACCCACCCACCCACCTACCTACCTACCTACCTACCTACCTACCTACCTACCTATCTTCTTTCTTTCCCTCCCTCCCTCCCTTTGTAAAGGACAGAAGAAAAAAATTCCTTCTATTACTTAAATATATTCCTTGGCACTAATTTTATTGAAATAACTCTTATTGAGTCAGGATCCAAGCATATAACAACAATTTTGCATGGCTGAAACGGTCTGATATGACTGGTCTACTTTTCCTCGGTTTCTTTCTTTTTTCTTTTTAACATCCAACCTCTACACAAGCGTTATTTTTGTCTCTCTTGGGCACCTTATTACCATTCTAAGGAAGGAATTACAAAGCTAATTTCCGAAGACGCAGTGCTCAAAATGCAAATGCTGGTTTCTATTATGTGATCTTGGCTTATAGGGACTCTGTTTTAATGAGAGGTTACTTCACAATAGACATTTTGATTTGCAAAGACTTATTTTTTTTGTGGATGCTCCTTTTCTCCAGAACTATATCCCATTGGGGCAGAAATTAACAAGGGGACAAATAGGTTGGACGTTTTTGTGACGTTAAATGGGTTGGTATTAGAATAAAATAAAGAAAGAAATCCAACTGATTTCTCCTTCCGTATTTGAAAAAAAGAAATGTGTTTCAGCAGGAGTCTTTCGTACCGTGTTTCCCTGAAAATAAGACCTCCCTGGATAATAAGCCCAATCGGGCTTTTGAACACATGCGCTAAAATAATCCCTCCCTCGTAAATAAACCCTCCTCAAAAATATTGCCACACAGCAACAGCCATGAGGGGACCATGCTGGCGGCCTCCCGCACCTCAAAAATAATAAGACCACCCCAGGGATGAAATTCTGAAGGTTCTGGAGAACCAGTAATGGAAATTTTGAGTAGTTCGGAGAACAGATAAATATCACCTCAGGCTGGCCCCGCCCCATCTATTCACTGCCTCCTGGGTCCCAGCTGATCGGCTGAGTCTTCTTTTGTTGCCCTGCACAGGAGAACAGAACTGGAAAACAGGTTAGTAGGGTGGGGAGGGAATGGAGATTTTGCAGTCTCCTTCCCCTGCCACACCTACCACAGACCCAGTAGTACAAATTTTTGAATTTCACCATTGGACCTCCCCCAAAATAAGGTCAAGCGCTTATTTTGGGGGGTCTGTTAGCAAACTCTGGGTTCAGAACCAGTGTTACAACTCTGGTCCCGTAACCAGTGTTAGTAAACAAATGCGGAATAGTGTAATTCACCGGACAGTAAAGAGCTACGTTGCTGTAATCACAAACAAACTCCAAAACAGTGATAGTAAGAAAATAAATAGTCTTTACTTTGAAGCAACTAAAATACTTCTTCCGACTAACTTCTCAAACAATAATAACAGTCCTTCACCAAACAGAGTTATCTTACAGTGATGCAAAACAAATCCTCCTCCTTCTTCAATATTCAGCTTCAGCTCCTCAGACGGCAAACAGTAAGAACAGGAATGGAATCGAAAAGGGAACGGACTGTGATTCTGAGCTTGCTTTATGGTAGAGCTGAGACTCACAGCCAATCAGAATTCAAACACAGTTCTTAAAGCTACATAACTCCTTAAGAACATAGGCTCATATATTGTCCACCCAATATAAGGCTGAATATCCTAACAGGGTCAAAAGAAGAAAAGACCCAGTCTTATTTTCGGGTAAACACTGTAGAAAATGATTTAGAACTGTGACCTATGTGTATCCTGCTATTGTTAAATCATCCATAAACGTCCTCTTCTTTTTTTAAAGTTACATTCGCTATCGCACAATATAGGGACACTCATAATGAGATTAACTGAATTATCTATGAGTGATGAATATTCATATAGATTCTCCTTCATGCCTGCCTGCCCTCTGCCTTCAAAATTATTTTTACAAAAGTAATTTATTCCTATTTATCAGCTTGCATTTAAAAGAAAACAAAAAACCAACCACACACACACACATTTTTGCTAGCACATTTTCCCAATATCCTCGTTTTTTCTGCACATATGTTTACATTGCCAACTCTATCCCAAGAGCCGTAAAAGATATTTTATCTTCTGACTTCTATATGTAGGTTCAGGGAACACAAATCTGGGGACGGTCGCATTAAAATGCAAATGGAACAAGTTTCTCTCCTCCATCCCAGCTAACAAGAATAACATTTAGCTAACACAGTCAACCAACAGCAAATGCAACTTTACAACTTCATGGTCAGTGAATGAATTATGACGATTCTCAAGTGGGTGAGAAAAACAGCCATATTTTCCT
>CM077649.1:56602500-56627500 GCA_039707465.1 Rhabdophis nuchalis
TTGTTCCTTGCTTGTATTTAAGCCAACTGGATCATTTGCTTACACATGTGCAGCGTACCGAGCAGCTGGAGCATCGCAAGGAGGTGGATTTTTTTTTAATTTTTTTAATTTTTATTCAATTTATATCCCGCCCTTCTCCAAAAGGACCCAGGGCAGCGCACAGGAAAATTAGAAATATACAAAACAATACAAAAATATTAAATTTTAAAAGCCTATTAAATATGAAATCCTGTGCTAAAACCAATTAAATCCCCCCATTTTAAAACTATCTAAACTAGTCAACAGCGGAGGCTATGCAAGGCCGGCTTGATGAAACAAATGTGTTTTTAAACACTGGCGGAAGAGGTGGAGGTCAGTAATGGTACGGAGTTCAGGGGGTTGGTCGTTCCACAGGGCAGGGCCCGCCACAGAGAAGGCCCTTCCCCTGGGTGTCGCCAGTCGGCATTGTCCGGCCGACGGCACCCTGAGAAGGCCCTCTCTGTGGGAGCGTATCGGTCTAAGGGACATATGGGGCAGGAGACGGTCTCGCATGTAGCTAGATGCGACAGTCTCACATGTAGCTAAATGCACATGCGTGGCTGTGATGGACACCTGGCCCCATCACAGCATACCAGTTGCGATGGGATCCGGAACCCATCACTGGTCTGAAGGATTTGAGGTCTGGTATTTAGTATTTCGTTTTAAAGTATTTAGTAGTTGCCTAATAGGGGCGCGATGGCTCAGAGGTTAATCTAATTTTAATTTTTAATTTTTCAAATTTATACCCCGCCCTTCTCCTTGTAAGGACCCAGGGCGGCGCGCAGGCAATATTAATAACCATACAAAATTACAAAATACATTATTAAAAAACTATTAAATTAAATCCCATGCTAAAAAACCCTTTTAAAACCCTGAGAATTAAAATTTATACGGATAAAAGTCAGAAAACGGGGGTTATGCTAGGCCGGCTTGTTGGAATAAATAAGTCTTGAGACGCTGGCGGAAGAGGCGGAGGTCCAAGGTGGTGCGTAGGTCGGGGGGTAGGTCGTTCCAGAGGGCTGGGCCCGCCACAGAGAAGGCCCTTCCCCTGGGCGTCGCCAACCGGCATTGCCCGGCTGACGGCACCTGGAGAAGACCCTCTCTGTGGGAGCGGATCGGATGAAGGGATGTATGGGGCAGGAGGCGGTCTCGTATATAGCTAGGCCCCGAGCCATGGAGCGATTTAAAGATGGTCGTCAACACCTTGATGCTGAGATTGTCAGCTGGAAAGTTGACAGCCCGGGCTCAAGACCCAAGTGCGGCAGGAAAGAGTGAGCTCCCGTTCCTTGCTCCAGCTCCTGCCCATCTAGCAGTTTGAAAGCATGCAAATGCAAGTAGATAAATAGGTACCACTTTGGTGGGAAATTAACAGTGTTCCGTGCCCCTTTGGCCTATAGTCCTGCTGGCCACATGACGATGGAAGCCTCTTTGGACAATGCAGACTCCCTTGGCCAAAAAAACAGAGATGGGCACCATGCTCAAGAGTTGGACGTGACTGGACAGGTAAACCTTTACCTTTTTACTTAGTTCAGCTGTGGTAAACTTTACTCTGCTCCATTAGTGGTTGAGGACTTTTGCTTTCATGTTTATCTTTGGAGAAGTTCCCTTAAGAATCTGGAACTGGAGTCGAACTTCAATGTAGATTCTTGGAACCTCTCTGCAGATTGGCCCAGGTTGTGTGCATTCCTGCGTTTTGTGCTCTTTTAATACTTCATTAACATTATGGCACTTATGGACATTTGGAGTTTATTCCCCAAATGCTGCATTTTTGGCTGTGCTTCGTGACTGATCAAATTCTCCCTCCTAGTTCTCTTGTATACAACTCTATTTGTCTTAACCTGACAAGAGAGGGCTTTGGATCAAAGTCTTAAGAGAGCTTAGTTTTTAAGCAAGGGGAACAAGAGATAGTTGATTGAGAGAACAGAATAGAATAGAACAGAACAGAATAGAATAGAATAGAGCTGAAAGGGACCTTGGAGGTCTTTTAGTCCAGCCTCCTGCTCAAGCAGGAGAATCTATACCCGTGATGGTGAACCTATGGTCAGCTGGCCAGAGGTGATTTCGGCCTTCTTTTGAGGCCATTTTTCACCAGCCCTAAGGCCAAACCGGAAATTCGGGAATAGACTTCCAGTTTGCTTGTAGAGTCATTTTTTGCCCTCCGGAGCCTTCAGGGAAGTCTCCGGAAGGCCCCTGAAGACTCCAGAAGGCAAAAAACAACCCTATGAGCAAACAGGAAGTCACTTCTGATTTGCTCGTAGGGCTGGTTTCAGCCCTCTGGAGCATTCAGGGGCCTTCCGGAGGCTTCCCTGAAGGCTCCGGAGGGCAAAAAATGACTCTACCAGAAACTGGAAGTCTCCGGAAGTCTCTGGAGGGCTAAATCCAGCCCTATGAGCAAACCAGAAGTCAGTTCCTGAACTTCTGGTTTTCCCATAAGGCCGGTTTTTCATGCTCCGGAGGCTTCAGGGAAGCTCGTGAAGCCTCTGAAGGGCTTCTGGGGGGGAGGGGGGAGAGGCTGTTCTCACCCTCCCCAGGCTCCTATAAAGCCTCTGGAGCCTGAGGAGGACAAAAAAAGCATGCCAAAAATAGGGGGAGCATTAGTCATTATTTTCATTTAGTTAGTTCAGAGAGGTTCTACCTGAAGCTTCAAGGCTGGATTCAGGGCTGAAGGCCTCAAGGAAGGCAACCATTAGAGACCCCCCCCCCCCCAAATCCAGTTGTAATTTATAAAATGATGCAAGGGGAAAACCATTCAATGCATGACTGGGGAATAATATTTAATTTCAAAATGAAACACAGTTGTGTAATGAATTGCAAACATACACGGAGTAAAACTATATTTAACTACTAAGTTAAACACAGGCGTGTAATCCAATGGAAATAGAGCTGAAATGAAACCAAACCTTTCTGTTCTGGATTCGCTGAGTAGTTTGAGGAGTTTGTGTCTCCCTTGAAACATCGTTCAGTGATGTCTCAACTCTGAGCTACAAATATAGTCCTTACTTGGTACACCATTCCAAGGCCAAAAGAGACTCTGGAGTCAGAAAAAGTTACCCATCTCACCTTCTCCTCTTTTTTTCCCCCACCTACATCAGGGGTGTCAAACTCAATTTCATTGAGAGCCACATCAGCAAGAATTGGATTCAGCAGGTTCGGACTGATTCGGGCAAACCAGTAGTTCTGGTGAGCGTTTGGCTCCGCCCCCACCTGCCCCTGCACTTTCCTATCCTATATATCCCTGCTTTTTTTAGCTCAGCTGATTTGTGTTGCACGGTAGATTGCTGTACATCAGCTGTTTTACTCACAGGCGCTGACATAGAAGGTAAGTTTTGAAGCTTAAAAAGGCCGTTTTTTGAATGCTGAACACACATGCGCAGTGTGCACTCACCGGACTGGTTGTTAAACTGGTTGCATCCCACTGCTGCACATCAGGATTGTGTTTGATCTCTGGGGGCAGGGTGGGTGTGGCCAGATTGATGTCACTTGTGTCAGGGGAGCCTCTGGTGGCCCGAGCACTCTGCCAGTGAAAATGGGCTCTTGAGTTCTGTTTCGGGCTGTGACAGCCTCCTGAAACCCCATGCCAACAACAAAAATGGAACTCCGTTTTCACTGGCAGAGGCACTGTGGCCGTTTGCTGTTTCCAGAGCAGCCCTGCAGGCCAGATCTAAGCACCTTGTGGGCCGGATCTGCCCCTCCGGGCCTTGAGTTTGACACCCCTGACCTACACTATTCTGTATTTGTACTTGTTTCTGAACACAGTTCTCCAGTTCTGACTCTCAGCAGCCTCTCAGTACTGGAGCAGAAATAACAGAATAGGTCAACCTTGGCAATTCTAAGTTGTATGGACTGCAGTTCCCAGAATTCCTCAGTCAACGACATTGGACTAGGGCAGGGGTCAGCAACCTTAAACACTGAAAGAGCCACAAAGGTCTTAAACAGAAGCTCCCTGTTGAATTCTGAAGCCAACCAGAAGTCTGGTTCCCCCACCATAAAGTCTCCTCCTAGCATGGCGTCCTTTTTCCTCTAACTGTCCTAACCGAAAGCCCTATCAATTGTGGAGCCAATTGGTGACAGGGAACTGCAGCAGAGGGATGAAAGAGCCACATGTGGCTCCAGAGCCACAGGTTGCTGACCCCTGGGCTAGGCTAAGTTAGAGGTCTTCTTCCTATGGCCAGCTATTCACAAACCCTACTGTGATGCTTTGCAGCCATCAACTTCTTCCTCTGAATAACTGTTCCTTAACCAAGAACATTGCTATTGTAAAATTAGCAACAGGGAAAGAAGGCATTGCCTTTTCTTACTAAGATAAAACATTTTTTTTCATCAGCAGCACCTGGGGACAAGAGGATCAGCTTGGAGGTAGATACATTATGCCCTTCAGCTAGAAGATGTCCATCTCTGATCCAGACACATGGAACATGTGTGCTTCTCCATGCATAGTTTTCTGTTATGATGAGTTGCCAAAACATGTTATCAAATGAACGCGTCTTGTCTCCGCTCAGTGGGTCCTCGATTGTCAAACCATCAACTTCTATTAGCTAAATTGGATCAGAGCACTGATGTCTGTTAAGCTTTCCTGAGAACCTTATTTTTAACTGCCAATTGCTGCAGCTCGCATTTTTCTAGGACAGCGTCTCTCAGCGTTGGGACTGCTGAGACGCACAAGGATTGGAAGCGAAATTAGCAGGACACAATGAAGATGATTTCCAGAGCGCGTAAGGTGCCAAGCTAAGGGGCCTTTTTTTCGACGGTTAAAGCTGTGTCAAGTTTAATTTGCGATCAGAACGCTTACGCGATTTGACAGTTATCTTTTTTGACAGGTGGCAAGCAAAATCATACACAGGACAGGTAGATCCTAGTTAGTAGCTAGGCGAAGCTGCGTCTAGAACCAAGATGTCAAAAATCACAGATAATGAGACATTGAGTCTGTACAAATTAAGAAGTTATGTTTGGAGCTCTGGAACATGATTGCTACCCTTCAAAGAAAAGCTCACCATCATTCACGATACCCCCCCCAAAATTAAAACAAGGTAAAATTTGATATATAGAATCAAAATAAGAAATAATCCTTCTTCTTCTTCTTCTTCTTCTTCTTCTTCTTCTTCTTCTTCTTCTTCTTCTTCTTCTTCTTCTTCTTCTTCTTCTTCTTCTTCTTCTTCTTCTTCTTCTCTTCTTCTTCTATCATGTCAACCCTACTCCTTCTCTTCTTTAGACTATACATACTATCAACCATTCATCATTTGGTTTAGCCTCCAGATGCCTTATCAGTTCAACTTGTAATTCAACCTGGAAAGAAGGAAGTCAAATCTCGGCATGCGGATTGCCCAGTTCTCAAGGTTCCCAATTCCATTCCCTCTGCCCACCAGCGTGACTTCCTATTTGCCTGCTGAGTTTCTCCCATCAACAGTGAATCACCATAGAGGGCCCTTTGTGAAAATAAGCATCACAATAAGCATCACAATGGAGGCACAATAAGCCTCCAGAAGTTGTGAATGCCCCAACACTACAAGTCTTCAAGAAGATGTTGGATAGCCATTTGTCTGAAATGGTATAGGGTTTCCTGCCTAGGCAGGGAGTTGGACTAGATGACCTCCAAGGTCCCTTCCAACTCTGCTATTGTATTGTATTGTATTGTATTGTATTGTATTGTATTGTATTGTATTGTATTGTATTGTATTGTATTGTATTGTATTGTATTGTATTGTATTGTATTGCATTGTATTGTACAATAGCAGTAATAATAGCACTTAGACTTATCTACTGCCCCATCCGATATCTAGGATGCAAGGACTCTACACCAGGGGTATCAAACACAACACCTGTTCTGACCGAGTCTTCCCAAGAACATGAAGTAAACTCCTTGTCCCAACAAAAAACCCTTTTATTAATTTCCTGTGAATTCTGCTCATTTACATCCAGCAAAGTCTTTCAAGGGAGGATTTAGAGTCACAGACCTTATCTGGCTTGGAGAGCTGCCAGGCCGATATCTGCAGAATTTGGCAAGGAGTTTCGGAGAGTCACAAGGCAATTAAGCGAAATAATTGTCTCCTGCAAACTCCAGCATCAGACATCAGTGAGGCAGAAGCAGAGATGGAGGTTGTTCCCAGTATGCGCATGCGCAGAGTTGCCAGATGAAAGGAACAGCTAAAGAACAGGGTTTGACTTGGGAGTAAGGCCACAGGTGGACGATGAATGGCCCCTCCCAGAGGAAATAAAAGAGGAGGGAAAGGGGAGTGGAGTTTGCAGGAGGCAGTGAGTTCGCTTCATTGGTTCTTGACTCTCTGAGACTCCTTGCCAAGTTTTGCAAATATTGGCCTGGCAGCTCTCCAAGCCAGATAAGGTCTGTGACTGTAAATCCTCCCTTGAAAGACTTTGCTGGATGTGAATGAGAAGAATTCACAGTAAATCAATAAAAGGTTTTTTTTTATCAGAACAAGGAGTTTGCTTCATGCTCTTAGGAAGCCTAGGTCAGAACAGCTCCATAATTCCCCAGTCAATCTACTTTACGATACACACAAGCCCTAGCCGAGTGGAATGCAGATCCGCAGAACGACATGAGGACCAAGGCATGATGGACAATGATTTTTTTTGCCACCCAACATTTTTCTGTCTCTATCGCCCTCCAACCGTTTTTGCCATTCACTTTTGCAAAGGGCTTTGGGAATATGCAGGAGGGCTGTTAAAACACACACACACACAGTTGAGTTGCATGTGATTATGGAGTGGAAATCTGCTCTGTTCTCTCTATCCCTTTAGGCTTCTTGGAATCACAGAACATATTTTACTGGAATTACATGCTCCAGTGCTTTGAAGTTTCATCAACAGGAAGACTAGAGGCATAAGATAATATAATATCTGAAGGCTCTTCCCTGGATGTTATCGTAGTATCTATATTGTGCAAGTATCTAGATCACATGAAGTGTTAATACCACTTTATAAGGCCTTGGTAAGGCCACACTTGGAATACTGCATTCAGTTTTGGTCGCCACGATGTAGAAAAGATGTGGAGACTCTAGGAAGAATGCAGAGAAGAGCAACAAAGGTGATTAGGGGACTGGAGACTCAGACATATGAAGAACGGTTGCAAGAACTGGGTATGTCTAGTTTAATGAAAAGAAGGACTTGGAGAGACATGATAGCAGCTATTCCAATAGTTGAGGGATTGCCATAAAGAAGAGGGAGTCAAGAGGAAGAACCCCCGCTGGGTCCTAGCGCCTGCGACTTTCAAGGGTCCCTCCCCCCAATAGCTACTTTTGACGTATATATTTAACAACCACAACCACAACCAAAAAAGAGAGGTGACAATGCAAGGCAGGGGGTGCAGCTCTTAGGGGCGGCGAGGCTGTTTCCGATCAATGGGAGGTTGGAGAGCAGCTCTAAGGATGTTGGGTGCCTGTTGCAAAGCAGGGCTTTCTTTTTCCAAAGGCTGAACGCGCTCCCACGACACCACCTGCCCCAAAGGACCCGCCTCTGCAGGCTGTCTGTGCATGCCCACCCCGTGCAAATGTGTCGTTCAGCCTTGCCATGGGATGGCCGTCCCACCTTACAGGGCTGTTGGGAAGATATAGGGGAGAGAAAGCAGCAAAGAGACACAGGGAGGGAGAGAAGGGAGAGCAGTGCAATAAATGGGGAGCCTTCACCCCATTGCAAAAGGTTCGGGAGCTCCGCTGGTTTGCCTGGCCAGACAAATCGCCTTCCTTCTAGAGCAGAGCCACCCGGAAAGCTATTCTCCAAAGCATTCTGAGGGCAGGATAAGAAGCAATGGGTGGAAACTAATCAAGGAAAGAAGCAACTTAGAACTGAGGAGAAATTTCATGACAGACCAGTGCTGGGAGCACCAGGTACCATTCCGGTACGATGCTCCGGAGGGCCCACCTGCCCTCCTGCTCTCCTTACTGCTATCTGAACCGACCGGGGCTTTCGTGCACAGAGTGTACAGCGCCTGCGTGATACACCGCTGAGAAGCTGGAGCATCGTGGGTGGTATGTATGTATGCGCATGCAGCATGCATGCTGCATGCATTCACGTGGTGGATGCTGGGCCCCGTTGCAGCATACCGGTTGCAACGGGATCCGGAACCCACCACTGGTCCCTTCCAACTTTTTTATGCTATGCTATGCTATGCTATGCTATGCTATGCTATGCTATGCTATGCTATGCTATGCTATGCTATGCTATGCTATGCTATGCTATGCTATGTGAGAGAATACGGATTTTGGATTCTTTGGGCAAATTCTTTGGTTTCAGGTAGGCTCCATTTTGCGCCTAAAACTTAGTAAGCTTTTTTGGAAAATCACAGGCTGGAGCATAATCAGAAAATTATGGTGACCTGATGAGAAAATACCCTGATCCCTTCCTTTGTAACCGGGAGTAACAGGACATGTTTTGCAGGAAGCCGGTAATGATTTTATTGTTTAGTTCTGGGAAAGTTTTGGGAGGTCCTTTGGGGCTTCTGAACACCTATGGTTTTCGGAACATTTGGGGATTTTCCATGTACTTTTCACATTATGTTTTGAGCACACAATGTTGTTTTTGTGTATTCAAGTTATGACGCATGTGATACGTCAGTTCATGTATTTAAGGTGCAACTCTGTACCTGGATTCTATTCTCATTGGGAATGGGAATCTATTAGCTAATGTCTGTTTCCTTTTGCCCTAAGTTTCCTTGACCATTTTTTGATATGCAGAAATTATATCGGATATTTTTCTCACAAAGATATGCTATATGTTGGACTATGCAGTCCTTAATCCAGACTGAGTTCCCCAATCCTTCTTATCTCTAGATTTCAAATGTAGCTAAAAGAAAACAAAGCATCAATACAAAGCTAAAAGAGCTGCTGTAGCAACTGAGTTTATCAAGCTAAATCAAGCTTCATTATCATTGTTGGATAGGTTGTGGTTAAGTCTGTTGGGTAACAGATTATGTAAATCTGGGAATTTGACAGCCAGAGTAGGTAAAGTGTGTGTGTTAAACCTAATCTGACAGCTCTCACACAGGTGAAAACTGAATTTGAGAGGGGTTGGTAAGAAGTTAGGACTAGCCTTGAATCCAAAGGAGTAGGAGGAAAACAGGGAGTCAAAATTACTAAACTTTGCCTGGCTTATATCAAAGTAACACATCCTGAAGAGGAAGAGACTTCTCCAATGGGGCTAGTAGGCTGCTTGATAAAACCCCAAACAAGATAATTTTTTCCCCTTCTGATCCAAAAAGCAAAGGAACATTTCCAGCAGCTGACTGTCTGGTTTTTTCTTTCTTTGCTACTTTAAATTTGATACCCCGATGTTTTATTAAGTGACTTGCAATATCCTTTTACCTAGAAAGTAAAACATCAGGTGGTGATGTAATGGGAAGCTGGGCATTTTATATCCTTGCATCTCCCTTTCTTGGCTTTTATTCCTTTAAATGCATCAACAGGTGTTTTGAATAAGACAGGCACAACTGTAGCTTTTTCTGCACTTTGAATCTCTCGTTCCTTCTTGCAAACTTTATCCATGCTGTATATGAATGGAGTGGGCATGTCAGGGGTGGGTTCCTGCCAGTTCCACAAATCTACAGGGCCGTTTAGAACCGGTTCCAGCTCCCTCCCCCCCGCCCGTCCGCACATCATCAAGATGAAGCGAGAGGAGGAATTCTGGGAGTTGAAGTCCACAAGTCTTAAAGCTGTCAAGTTTGAACACCCCTGGGGTTTTTTTCCCTAAAGGGTTAGGGGTGCAAGGGTCTTGTAACTTAACAGCTTTAAGACTTGTGTGCTTCAATTGTCAGAGTTTCTGAGCCAACATTTTGGTTGCTAAGCAAGAGCGCTGTTAAGTGAGTTTTACCACATTTTACAAGTTGGCCATGCCCACCCAATCACATGGCTGGCAATCCACTCCCACCCAGTCACATGGCCAGCAATCCACTCCCACCCAGTCACATGGCCGGCAAGCCACTCCCACAAAGCAGGCCACACCTACAGAAGAGGTTCTAAAAAATTTTGAAACCCACCACTGGGGCATGTCTACCAAAAAAAAATGTCCTCAAAGAAGAGGGAGGTCAACTTATTTCCCAAAGCACCAGAAGGCAAGAAAAAGAAGCCATGGATGGAAACTAACCAAGGAGAGAAGCAACCAGGAATTAAGAAGTTAAAACTTCCTAACAGGGAGGAGAATTAACCAGTGGAACAGCTTGCCTTCAGAAGTTGTGGATGCTGCATCACTGGAGGATTTCAAAAATAAACTGGAGAACCGTTTACCTGAAAAGGTATAGGGCAGGGCTATGAAACTCTATTTCATTGAGGGTCGTATCAAGGTTTTGTTTGACCTAGAGGGATGGGTTGGGCATCAGTGTTGGGATTCAATTGTTTTTACTGCCGGTTCTGTAGGGGTGGCTTGGTGGGCGTGGGAGGGGAAGAATACTGTAAAATCTCCATTCCCACCCCACTCCAGGGGAAGGTTACTGCAAAATCCCCATTTCCTCCTGATCACCTGGGACTCGCGAGGTAGAGAATAGATGGGGGCAGGGGCAGTCAGAGGCGGTATTTGCCGGTTCTCTGAACTACTCAAAATTTCCACTAATGATTCTCCAGAACTGGTCAGAACTTACTGAATACCACCTCTGGTGGGCATGGCCAGGGCGGGCATGGCCAGCTCTACATCACTCATGCCACGAACTCCATTCTCAGCTGTGATGGCCTCCTGCAGCCCTCTGCCAGTGAAAACGTAGCTCATGTGGGCCACATGCAGCCCTCCCAAGATCCATTTTGGCTGGCAGAGGCACCATGGGCCAGTCCTTCACTGTTTCCAAGGTGGCCTCATGGGCCAGATCAAAGCACCCTGTGGGCCAGACCTGGCCCGAGGGCCTTGAGTTTGACACCCCTGATATAGGATCTCCTGCTTGAGCAGGGAATTGGAGTAGAAGACCTCCAAGATCCCTTCCCATTCTATTATTTTATGTCCTATGTTCTATATACAGGGACACAGTGGCTCAGTGGCTAAGATGCTGAGCTTGTCGATCAGAAGTTCAGCAGTTCAAATCCCTCGCACTGCATAACAGAGTGAGTTCCTGTTATTTGTCCCAGCTTCTGCCAACCTAGCGGTTCGAAAGCACGTAAAAATGCAAGTAGAAAAATAGGAACCACCTTTGGTGGGAAGTTAACAGCGTTCCCTGCGCCTTCAGCATTTAGTCATGCCAGCCACATGACCATAGAGATGTCTTTGGTTACAGCGCTGGCTCTTCAACTTTGAAATGGAGATGAGCACCGCCTCCTAGAGTCGGGAACAACTAGCGCATATGTGTTAGGGGAACCTTTACTTTTACCTTTATGTTCTATATAAGTCTAAGTGCTATTGCTAGTGCTATTTTAGCCAATTCTTCCATCTCTTTCTGTGCCGTGGCAAAGACTACATGGCAGAAGGCACGTTCCAGCTTCTCTTCTGGGTGGCCAAGTGCTCAAAATCAGCCACTGTGTTGGTTCATTGTCGTGTCTTCTGCCTGATGGTGCCAGGTTCATATATTGTTGAATTAGACCAGGGAATTGGGCAGGCACAGCCATCGTTCTGTGTCAGCAAATCCATACAAATATCTGCTATGCATAGCCTTATTTTTCACCTTTCTTTTAAGGGTGGCATTTAGCCAGACCACCCTGCTAAGAAATGAACCAGCTTTTGAGTCCCTCTAACTCTGAAGGGTGGCTATTAACCCACGTATTTAAGACTCAATTTCAGGGGTGTTAACTTCCAGATTTTTATATCCTCAGCTGGCTAGCAAAACGCTGCAACTAGGAACTGCTCAACTGTCTATTTTTTAAATAGACATTTTAATCTGACAAGCCAGACTGTGGCTATTTTGGATAGGCAGTTCTCAGAATCTCTAAGTCATGCACCAACAATTATGTTGGCTGAAATTCTCCATTTCTTGAATAGCATAGAATAACAGAGTTGGAAGGGACCTTGGAGGTCTTCTAATCCAACCCCCTGCCTAGGCAGGAAACCCTACACCATTTCAGACAAATGGTTATCTAACATCTTCTTAAAAATATCCAGTGTTGGAGCATTCACAACTTCTGGAGACAAGCAGGGGGTTGGACTAGAAGACCTACAAGGTCCCTTCCAACTCTGCTATTGTATTGTATTGTATAAAGTGGTTAAAAATATAGCTTGCAACAGTCTAGTCTTTTTTGTGTGATTCATAGGCTTTCATATATATATATATTGATCAGCTCATAAAACTAACACATATTAAAAAAATCACACAACGGAACTCATGGCTTTCTGTCTAGATGGTCTCTGGTGATGCGCCAAGAGGCAGAAAAGGAAGCAGTATGTCTCCTCCCTTAATTGGGGCCCTAACAGGGTGTTGTAGAACAATTATATATACTTATCCTCCTGTCTCAGCTGATGCAATAAGAGAACCTGACTGGCTTAATGGCTAAGGCTCTTGCCTGACATGCCATACAGTCCCGGTTCGAATCCCAGTAAGGGCATGGCTAGCTGATGAGAGCTAAAAAGCTCGAAATAGATCTATACTAGTCTCCCTGATTTATTTATTGATCAGCTCATAAAACTAACACACATATTAAAAAAATCACACAACGGAACTCATGGCTTTCTGTCTAGATGGTCTCTGGTGATGAGCCGAAAGGCAGAAGAGGAAAGCAGTATGCTTCCTCCCTTAATTGGGGCCCTAACAGGGTGTTGTGGAACAATTATATAAAGCTCAAAAACCTAAAGCACACACACACACACACACACACACACACAAAATAATCTTATTATTTTCCGTCTGTTTAAGAGTGTGACTTTATTCTGTAGGAACATCCCGTTTCTGGACTCAGCCATACATAATTGGAAAAAGATATATTGCAAAGCAAGGAAAAGAGAATACGACGTTTGCTGGTGCAAAACCAGTCTAAGCCAATCATTTATCCCCAAAGCTTATTTCCCTATAAGGCTAAACCACAAGGACATGTTCTCACATGTTTAAATATACATTGTGGAACTGCACAATAGTATTTCCATTCCAATTGAGGTCTGAAGGGAATGGCCACCAACCAGGCTGATGATTTGCTGTACACCTATTATAATGCAGCAAAGCAATCTTTGCCTGCTTAAATATAAATAATTGGGAATGGGGGATATTTCATTTGCATCTCAATGCAGTTTGAGACCTTGTGGAAGGAAATTTGAATCATCTTTTTTTTTTTTCAAATAAGGGCATAGCAGCAAATATTTTTATTTAATAGTAGCTGATGACCTGGTGTTGCCTGGGTATTTATAGCCATCAAAACATTTGTCTGCCAGGGAGCTGTCTGTCTAACAGGGGCCTTTCTTCTCCCTACTCCCATGCCCATCATCCCTGCCCTCTGCCTTCCTACTCCCATGCGCTCCTCTTTCCCGCCCTGTCTACGATCCTGGAACTCTGCCCCAAATGCATCAGGCACTTCCCCATTGGTTCACTGGAGGGTAAATGTCATGGCTGGCTTTCCAGAGAAAGCTGTGAAGGAAGTGACCTCACAAACAATTGCTGCTCTAGAATGCTGCACTCACTCTCCTTAACGGCCCAGGCTCTCCCTTCCCCCTTGCATGACATTACAAACAATTGCTGGTCTAGGATGCTGCACTTACTCTCCTTAAGGGGCCAGGTGTTCCAGAGTTATGCTGGAACACACACACACACACACACACACACCAGGGAGTAAGTCATCTAAGTTTGGTTGAAATTGCTCGAGGTGCTCCAGTATTATGCTGGAACTTACATACATACTGCCTTTTTTATATTTAAAAAAAAGAAAAGAAGAAAGAAGGAAAGAAAGAAAAAAGAAGAAAAATAAAAGAAAGAAAGAAAGACAGAGAAGAAGAAGAAGATGATGATGATCATAATGATTATACCAACCTGGAGACATTTCCTAGCAATCCTAAAGGTACTTTTTCCAAAGTCAATTGGACCTTCTTTGTTTTTGCCTCAAGACGTTTCTCTTCTCATCCCAGAAGCTTCTTCTGTACTGAATGGATGGTGGAGAATAAAAGGATTTATATTCCTTGAAGTCATCTGGTTGTTAGCACTCTTTCTGAGAGTTATTGGGGTCAGTTGGAAGTTCATCTGTGCCCTCAGGGTCACCTGAATAGGACAAATGGCTCAGAAGTGGTATTCAGCCAGTTCTGACCGGTTCTGGAGAGCCGGTAGTGAGCAGTTCAGACAACTGGCAAATACCACCTCTGGCTGGCCCCGCCCCCATCTATTCTCTGCCTCCCGAGTCCCAGCTAATCAGCTGATCTTCTTCTGTTGCCCTGCACAGGAGAGCACAGCTGGAAAGCAGGTTAGTGAGGTGGGGAGGGAATGGGGATTTTGCAGTATCCTTCCCCGTCATTCCCAGGAAGCCACACCCACCAAGCCACGCCAAGCCCACAGAACTGGCAGTACAATTTTTTGAATCCCACCACTGAAATGACTGTGAAACCTTCTTGAAACTGCTGAAAGGACTGTGCTGTAAACAGGAGATAAGTGGCACTGTGTCCCTCCCCCTCTGTTGAGATTGGATGTTTAGTCTTAATCCCAGATGGCCTCTTTGACCCTTCTTTCAAACCAGCGGTCCTCTCTGTCCAGACTGTGCTATTTTCCAAAGACCACTCAGAAAGAGCGCTAATGACCAGACGACTGCAAGGAATATCAATCCTTCCATTCTCCACCATCCATTCAGAACTGAAGAAGCTTTCTTGGATGAGAAGAGAAATGTCTTCAAGGAAAAAAAAAGAAAGTCCAGTTGCCTTTTCAAAAAGCATCTTGAGCCGCGGGTGGTGCAGTGGTTAGAGTGCAGTACTGCAGGCTACTTCTGCTGCCTGCCGGCTGCCTGCCATTTGGCAGTTCAAATCCCACCAGGCTCAAGGTGGACTCAGCTTTCCATCCTTCCGAGGTGGGTAAAATGAGGAGCCAAATTGTTGGGGGGGAATACACTGACTTTGTAAACTGCTTAGAGAGGGCTGGAAAGCACTGTAAAGCGGTATAAATATTTCCCAAGAATCATGCTGCTAGGAAAATTTCTAGTGATAATAGCATTGCACGGTGACAAGTTTGTAAAACTCAGCAGGCATACTTTGAAAGTGTTAGAAATATAAGAAATATAACGAGCTTTAGGGGAAAAAAATAAGTTGATAATTACAGGATAGAATGTCAGGTGCAAAAGATCAGGATCACATGTGAAGTTCCAATTAAACTGATTTATTGCAACTTATGCCTGTGCATTCAATTAACTATTAATGCTATTTTGGCACTAGATAAGAGTCAATGGGATTCAAGAGGGGTTGGACTTAATTCATTTGCGACCATGTAGAGAGTCTAGGCTGACTTCTCTTTTCACTCTGTCCCCTCCTTCTCCTACATAGAATAACAGAAGTCATAACCGTATAGTATTTTTAATTCCCCTTTTCCTTCTTTTTCTTACTTTCTATCCTTTTTGTTTCATTTTGTGTACTTTTACTGTATTGATACATTCTAATACACACACACACAGAGAGAGAGAGAGAGAGAGAGAGAGAGAGAGAGAGAGAGAGAGAGAGAGAACTAAAGGTTTCCCTCACACATATGTGCTAGTCGTTCCTGACTCTAGGGGGCGGTGCTCATCTCTGTTTCAAAGCCATAGAGCCAGCGCTGTCCAAAGACGTCTCCATGGTCATGTGGCCAGCATGACTAAACACTGAAGGTGCATGGAACGCTGTTAGCTTCCCACCAAAGGTGGTTCCTATTTTTCTATTTGCATTTTTACATGCTTTCGAATTGCTAGGATGGCAGAAGCTGGGACAAGTAACGGGAGCTCACTCCGTTATGCAGCGCTAGAGATTCGAACTGCCAACCTTTCTGATCGATAAGCTCAGCGTCTTAGCTACTGAGCCATTGCACGCACGCACGCACGCATGCACACACACACACAATATAATTATTGTATATCTTTAGGCCATATTTGCGGGACTGCCTACTACCACATACCTCCCTTCGACCGGTCCGCTCCCACAGGGTGGGCCTCCTTACGGTGCCGTCGGCCGGTCAATGCCGGCTGGTGACGCCCAGGGGTAGGGCCTTCTCTGTGGCAGGTCCAGCCCTCTGGAATGACCTACCCCCCGAACTTTGTACTATCACGGACCTTCGCCTCTTTCGCCAATCACTCAAAACACACTTCTTCCACCTAGCCGGCCTAGCTTAGAGTTAGATTAGATACAATTTAAAATTGATTAGGTATGGGGATTTTACCATTTTAGTTTATATTTTAGCACAGGTTATTTCAATTTAATGCTATTTTAATATTGTGATTATATTTATTGTTGTTGTCTCATTTTTAATTTCCTCTGCACCGCCCCGAGTCCAATGGAGATAGGAGCAGTATATAAATTGAATAAAACCTAAACCTAAACCAAACAGTTACCCATGTCACATTTTACATTTCTACTCTTTGCATTCTCTTCTCATTCATGTCACCATCAATGAACAATCAGATCTCTTTAATGTAGATCGATCTGATGTTATTCTTTGTTGCATTGATTTCTTCCGACTTTTAAAATCTCTGCATTGGGATGGTACAGAACGCAACTTGCTTCTTAAATACCCCTCAAAAGTGTGCATTCAATTGCCATAGACCGTTTTAAAGAATCTTGTTCTGAGGGGTACCCATTTAAAACAAAACCCAAGCAAAGATAAACCAAGTTTATTCTTTTAAAAAATGTCAAAAACACAGACATATTCACTAGCGTATATACAAGAAAACATATTTTTCCTCCTGGCCTTGTCCACTTATTTAACCTGATCCATCTAGTTTGCAACTCCAATGTGTCATTCAAGTACTCAACTTGCTCTTCTACCAATGTTGCATATTCAGAATAGGCTTTCCTGTGAGGTGGGTTAGCTGAGAGAGAAGGATTGGCCCAAAGTCACCCAGTTGGCTTTCATGACTAAGGTAAGACTAGAACTCACAGTCTCTCAGTGATTGGCCAAAGGCATTCACCTGGTTTTCATGCCTAAGGTGGGACTAGAACTCACAGTCACTTGGCGATTGGTCGAAAAACCAATTGGTTTCCAGTCTAATACATCAACCAATAGACCAAACTGGCTGTCTTATCATTGTTATACAAAACTCAAGGTGGCAAATATATTGAATACACCCTTCTCCTATATTTAAATCCTGTGTATTATGCTGCACGGTCACAGGATTTTGCTCCCCCACCCCACACCTCCTGTCTGGGGTTGCTGTTGTTAATTTTGACCTTGTGCTGAAAACAATGGGAGATCTGTTAGAGTTATCAATGGCAAGCCATTGAAGTCATTGAAAGAGTTATCCATGGCAATCCATTGAAGTCATTGAAATGAAATTCAATGTCCATCCTACCTTCTCTGGCTCAACAGGATGGAGATCTCTACAATCCAGAGCTGGGGAGATGATTCTTGACAGTGAGAACAAATATCCAGTGGAACAACGTGCCTCCAGAGCAGAGGTGGTATTCAGCCAGTTCTGACCAGTTCTGGAGAACCGGTAGAGGAAATTTTGAGTGGTTCAGAGAACCAGCAAATATCACCTCTGGCTGGCCATGCCCCCATCTATTCTCTGCCTCCCAAGTCCCAGCTGATTGGTGTCCCAGCTGATCAACTGTGTCTTCTTTTGTTGTCCTGCACAGGAGAATGGAGCTGGAAAGCAGGTTAGTGAAGTGGGGAGGGAATGGGGATTTTACAGTATCCTTGCCTTGGAGTGGGGTGGAAATGGAGAGTTTACAGTATCCTTGCCCTGGAGTGGAGTGAAAATGGGGATTTTACAGTATCCTTGGAGTGGGGTGGAAATGGAGAGTTTACAGTATCCTTGCCCTGGAGTGGAGTGAAAAATGGAGATTTTGCAGTATCCCTCCCTTGGAGTGGGGTAGGGAGGAAATGGGGATTTTGCAGTATCCTTCCCCTGCTATGCCCACTAAGCCACTCCCACCAAGCCACACCACACCCACAGAACTGGTAGGAGAAAAATTTGAATCCCATCACTGTGTGTGCGCCATCACTGAGGTTTTTAAGGGGAAATTGGACAGCCATTTGTCTAAGGTGGTGTGTGTGTCTGAGGTGGTCTCCTGGTTGAGTAGGGGATTGGACTGGAGGACCTGCGGGTTCCCTCCAACTATATTATTCTGTTCTGTTATTCTGTTATTCCTTCTATGATCATGTGTATCCATCCCACCAAGTCCAAAGAAAATCCAGAATGGTGTAGCCATGGAGAAGACCTTTTCCAAGATTCTTTTCAACCTTGTTGTTCTACGTTCTAAGATTACTTTCTTGGTCCTTTTTAAGTGTGTTCAGGAGTCCTCTTTGTCTTAATAACAGCTTTGTATCTGGAACTTTGATCCACAGTAAGCTTTAAAGGACAACTTTTTCAAAAAGGGATTTAAACTTTTGATATAAAAAAAGAGGTTAGTTAAATTATCTGGCATTGCTCTGGGCTGTTTTTCAAGAGATGAAACAGTTTGGAATAAATAAAGGATTCCTTTTTTAATCAAAATGGAAGAAAAAGGAATTTGTGGCATATGATATATTGATTAGATAATGGCAATTCCATACAATCCTCTGAACCATACTTCAGAGTAAAATAAGAAATGAATACATGATATCCTTGGTAGAACGATGGTTCTCTTGAATTCAAAGGGTTTATTTTTTAAGTAGCAACATTGAAAGAAGATGCAGAATTGTCATTGGCTCTATTTCTAATTCCTCAATTTTATTGTAGCAATTTAAAAGATGGTTTAACGAAGTGTTTTTCTTTGAAAATTAAATTAGGCTTTCTGCATTTTTGGGCTCGGAAAAAAAAATCGCATTGATTTGCAAAATTTGCATTTCTTCTCTGTTCCTTAAATACTAATGATCAATTTCACATACTGAGAACAATTTCACAGTATTCACAATTCATTTTTTTTAAAGAATTGCTTCAGCAAGGTCATCCTAATTTGTACTTACCATGTTTCCCCGAAAATAAGACAGGGTCTTATTTTCTTTTGTCTCCTGAAATAAGCGCTTGGCCTTATTTTTGGGGAGGTCTTATTATTTTTGAGGTGCAGGAGGTAGCGAGCGTGGTCACCTCATGGCTGCTGCTGTGTTGCAATATTTTCAGGGAAGGCTTATTTTTTGTGGCGGGCTTATTTTAGCGCATGCGCTCAAAAGCCTGTTTGGGCTTATTATCCAGGGAGGTCTTATTTTCAGGAAAAAAGAGGAGATGGGATGAATGAATATTCTGGAAAATGATAAAGGTAAAACATTGTTTCCAAGAAGCAAACATTGATAGGTCCTTACACTCACAATTAGTTGAACTCAATTATTTTTTGTATTACCAATGAAAGATCAAAGGCAGACCTTAGCTTGAAAGAAACTATCCTGAGTGTAAGCAGGATATATGGTATGTGTGTGAAGTATATGCTAGTTTGTGTGTGTGTGTGTGTGTATGTATATGTATGTAGTGGTGCCAAGTGACAGCAAATCAAGAAGGAGTGGAAGATTCTGGAGAAGTACCAGAACCTGAAGGAGGAACAAGACAGGAGGTGGAAAGTTAAGGCCAAAGTGGTCCCAGTGATGGTAGGAACCCTTAGGGCTGTGACTCGTAAATTGGGAGAGAGGCTCCAACAGATCCCAGGAACAACTTTAGAGCTCTGAGGCCAGAAGCGGGCAGAGCCAGGAGCAGTAAGATACTGTGAAAAACCATCAAACTCCTTGGTTTCTGATAGATGACCCAAGACTGAAGAAGAAACAAATCACTTGGAATCAATCAATCAATCTCTCTAACTCTCCCCCCTATCCATCCATCCATCCATCCATCCATCCATCCATCCATCCATCCATCCATCCATCCATAATCTTCTATCATCTGTTCATCCATGCATCCATCCATCATCTTCTATCAACTGTCTCTGTCTGTCTGTCTGTCTGTCTGTCTGACTGCCTATCCATGCATGCATCCATCCATCATCTTCTATCATCCATCCATCCATCCATCCATCCATCCACCCATCCATAATCTTCTATCATCTGTTCATCCATGCATCCATCCATCATCTTCTATCAACTGTCTCTGTCTGTCTGTTTGTCTGTCTGTCTGCCTATCCATGCATGCATGCATGCATGCATGCATCCATCCATCATCTTCTATCATCCATCCATCCATCCATCCATCCCACCATATCTATCTATCTATCTATCTATCTATCTATCTATCTATCTATCTATCTATCTATCTATCTATCTATCTATCTATCTATCTATCTATCTATCTATCTATCTATCTATCTGATAGATAGATATCTATCTTCCCTATCCATAGTCTATCTATCACCTATCATCATCTAGCTATCATCCATCCATCCATCCATCCCACCATATCTATCTATTTATCTATCTATCTATCTATCTATCTATCTATCTATCTATCTATCTATCTATCTATCTATCTATCTATCTATCTATCTTCTCTACCCATAGTCTTCTATTATCTATCACCTATCTATCACCTATCATCATCTAGCTATCATCCATCCATCCATCCATCCCACCCATCCATCCACAATACAATTTATTGACTCTAGATACACCGCAAAATTGAGTATTTAAAACCGCATGTAATTTAAAAAATAGTTGTCATCTTTCTTTAGTTTTAACTCTGTACCCTTTGAAAATATTTTGGAAGGAATGTCTTGGACTTCATCTGAACATGGTCCCTCTCAGCTACTGTTCAGCAGCCTCGTCTTTTTCAGTTCAAAGTAAATCTGCTTTGAGGAAAACCAGAAAAGTTACTTTGAAAAAGATGTACAAGATCCAAAGTACCCCTTTCTCATTATCTTCAAAGAGCACATGTCCTGAAAATAGGAGCGCTGAGAGAAAGGGAAAGCTTCCCCAGATTTGTTTTAAAATTGTAGATAGGCCTATCTATTCATTCTCTTGTTTCTGACACATCCCTTATCTCTATTTCTCTCTGCCTAGCTCTTTCGGACACTCTGGTGTTGTATTTTCTGTATCCACCACCAGCAAAAAAAAAAAAATCAGCTGCGTTTCCTGAATATATGAACTAACTGATTGCAAAGAGCTTTTGAAAGTGGGATGGTGGTCCACAGGTTTCCGACACCTGTTTAGCAATGCTCTCCCAAATACCATGGATATCTCCTGTATGGCTAGATCCAGTGGTAGGATTCAGCTGGTTCATACCGGCTCACTAGAACTGGTAGCTTAGTTTTTTTCAGTTTGGCAAACTGGCTGAAGCCTCGCCCCCTCCTCAAGCCAGCCACTCCTCTCCTCGCCCAGGCTCTCCTTGAAGGGCGGCTCGCCCGAGTTTACTAGACTAGCCACTTCACGCCATGACGAGGGGAGGGGAGTGGGAGCAGGCTGGCTGGCTTTCTCCATTTCTCTGTGCCTGTGTCATTTGGCCTTTCCTTTTCCTTTTTGGCATCTGAGCCATGCAACTACTGGCATGGGCCACCAACAACTATTCTGGAGTCACCCCAGGAAGTTTGGGCAGTGCTAGCGCTCCTGGTAGGTCTCCGACCCTCCCCGGTGCCCTCTTTTCTGTGAGTGACGTCAAGTTGGCCACACCTACCCAGTCGCATGACCACCCAGCCATGCCTACTCAGCTGGTCATTAGGGCAGAGAACTGGTTGTTAACTTATTTGAGCTGTGGTGGCACAGTGCTTAGAGTGCAGTACTGCAGGCTACTTCTGTGGACTGCCGGCTGCCTGCAATTTGGTGTTTCAAGTCTCACCGGTTCAAGGTTGACTCAGCCTCCCAATCCTTCCGAGGTGGGTAAAATGAGGACCCAGATTGTTGGGGGCAATAGGCTGACTCTGTAAAGCTGCATAGAGAGGGCTGTAAAGCAGTATATAAGTCTTATAAGTGTTATTGCTATGTTGCATAATGAAAGACACAGTATGGTAGATGGGAATGAAGCACCTAACAGGACAAAATGGGAAGTTCCCTTGTTTGTTAATGCTATTCCTAATCTTCCTAGAGGGCTCAGTGGCTAAGACGCTGAGGTTGTCGATCAGAAGGTCGGCAGTTCAGCGGTTTGAATCCCTAGCGCCGTGTAACGGAGTGAGCGCCCAGCAGTTTGGCAGTTCAAATCTCACCAGGCTCCAGATTGACTCAGCCTTCCGAGGTGGGTAAAACGAGGGCCCAGATTGTTGGGGGGCAAGAGGCTGACTCAGTAAACTGCTTAGAGTGGGCTATAAAGCACCGTGAAGCAGATAAATAAGTCTAAGTGCTATTGCTATTTGAATCCCACCACTGGCTAGATCTCCATGTGAGCGGATCTCTTGCATGGAGAAAGCCTGCTCTGCTCAAGGAAATGGCTGTGGTTGTTTAACAATTTCAGAGGCATTGTTTAGTGGTTTGCTTCCTCCCGAGAAAACAGGCTCCAAAAGGCACCTCAATTAAAATAGCAGGCAGGTTGAACACCCTGGGGGACCCAGATTCATGCCGCTGGATGTACCTTGTAAATAAGGATCCATTTAGTGGCCTAGCTTGATTTTCCCTGGCTGTTCTTTTACATTCCTGTTCTAATCCAATTAAATTAGCCAAACCAGATGGTCAGCTGCTGTGAATAGGAAAGCTGATTGAAATCAGTGGATTTGCATGATTTCCACCATGGGTTGGTGGGGAGCAATCTAATTCCATTGAGTGTTGACAGTAAAGTCATATTTGGAGGGGGAAAAAAGGCACCGTTTCCAAACTCAAACCTATCTTGGTGTTATATCTGTGGCCTCCTTCCCTCCCCTCCCTCCAAAGAAAACCATTTTGCATTTCAGAAATATGATTATGGCTGTTAAGCTTGCTTGTTCTAAAAATGAAAGAAAAGGAGGTTTGTTGCCCTAAGTATGAGTTAGACTACATTATCCGTAATGTCCAAATTACATTATCCGTAATTATCCAAATCTGTTGTAGCTTATGCATCAGAACACATGAGATTTCCCATTGTAATCAAATAATATCTTATTAGTTTTATGATAGCTATTAATTTCACATCGCAAATCTGTCTCCTGACTTTTCAAAGCTTTCCTTTCCCCTGAGGAAAAAGGCTTTCAATTTTAGTCATCATCTCTCTCCCCCCCCACCCCCCGGCCAGGTTCTCAGCCATGTTTAAATTTCTGTTTAGGATCAGGTCACAGATATCGGTTGAATTTAACGTGGGGCACTGTGCGAAAACCATCCCTGCCAAAATATTACATGCCCATTGTACAAAGGAAAAAATGTAGTTGTCTTAATGAAGAAGAAGAAAAAAAGCAGGATGGATGCCATAAACTAAAAGAATAAAAGAAAACAACGACCAGTAGTTTGGTAGATATTCCAACATATTATAATAGAAAACAAGAGCAGGAATGATCAGGTTTGATAAGGTAAACCAGGGGTGTCAAACTCAAGGCCCGGGAGATGGATCTGGCCAGCGGGGTGCTTAGATCTGGCCCGTGGGGCCTCCCTGGAAATAGTGAAGGACTGCCCCATGGTGCTTCTGCCAGGCAAAATGGAGCTTGGGAGGGTCACAGGTTTGACACCCCTGAGGTGTTGTAGCCCACCGGAGGCCAGCTGAGCTGGCAGCAGATTCGGACAGTGAGGAGGTTGGGGAGGAACATGGGCCAGTCCTGGGGTCTGGGGAAGGGTCTGATGAGGGCTCTGTGTCGGAGGCAGAGAGGGGGCCAGGATCGTCTGACAGTTATCAGCTGCCTTCAGAGTCAGAGATCAGTGAGGCAGAAGAACAGCTGGAGCCTGTTCCCAGTGTGCGCATGCACAGTTGCCAGGCGAAGGGAACAGCTAAAGAAGAGGGGTCAAGTTGGCAGTAAGGCCACAAGTGGACGATGAATGGCTCCTCCCAGAGGAAATAAAAGAGGAGCGAAAGGGGAGTGGAGTTTGCAGGAGACAATTAGTTCGCTTAATTGGTTCGTGACTCTTGGAGACTCCTTGCCAGGTTTTGCAGATAAACAAAGCCTGGCAGCTCACCAAGTCGGATAAGGTCTGTGACTGTAAATCCTCCCTTGAAAGACTTTGCTGGATGTGAATGAGCAGAATTCACAGTGAATTAATAAAAGGGTTTTTTATCAGGGCAAGGAGTTTGCTTCATGCTTTTGGGAAGCCTCGGTCAGAACATGAGGTAAACCATAGAATCAGGTAAATCATCTGGTTGAAGTCAAAAAATTTAGGTAGCCATGCAATTCCTGTTTGAAAACTCCAGGGGTGTAGTTAATTTTAATGGAAGACGACTGAAGGGGCCAAATGTTTGACTACCACAGAAGACGTCATTGTTATTTTTCTTCTTTTCCTCCATCATCATTCCATTGGGGGGAACTGCTACTCATGGTGTGACCGAATGGCTTTTTGCCAAAAATCCACGGAATCCCTGGACTTCTCCTAACATAAACTATGAGAGAGAGAGATTGATGAGAGTCAGTTTGGTCTAGTGATGAAATCATCAGGCTGGAAACCTGGAGACTGTGAGATCTAATTTGGTATGGAAGCCAGCTGGAAGACTTTGGGGCACTCACCAGGAGAGTGTAAGTTCTAGTCCCACTTTAGGCATGAAAGCTGGCTAGGTGACTTTGGGTCAATCACCAGGAGATGGTGCTTTCTAGTCCCACTCTAGGTATGAAAGGTATGCATATCAGGGGTGGGTTACGACCAGTACCGGTGCCTGCCGGGAGCACCAGGTACCGTTCCGGTACGGTGCTCAGGAGGGCCTGCCCGCTTGCACTCCTTACCGGTATTTGAAGTTCTCGGGGCTTCCGCCCACAGATCGTACGCCGCCTGCACGACACTCTACCGAGCAGCTGGAGCGTCGCGGGCGTTCATGTGATGGACACCCAGCCCTGTTGCACCGTACTGATTGCTACAGGATCCGGAACCCACCACTGATACATACATACAATACAATACAATACAATAGCAGAGTTGGAAGGGACCTTGTAGGTCTTCTAGCCCAACCCCCTGCGTGGGCAGGAACCTTATACCATTTCAGACAAATGGCTATCTAAC